>JAWNZC010000025.1:600000-965000 GCA_035771165.1 Paragorgia papillata | reverse complement strand
TTATCAAACAGCTTATTCATACTTTCCATTTTATCTTTAACTCTTTTAGGAAGAGGTTGTAAAATTAAAATCCAGCCAGGCTTTGGATACTAGCTTGGAAAGAAGTCGAGTGAAGGAGGAGGTAAACATGTAAAATAGGCATCTGATGCAGTCATTTTGGATTTGATGGTGTAAAATAGTTGCCCTTATTCTACTGAAATGAAGAAACGCACCACTCTTGGAATAATACACATGTAAAAATCTCACAGCTTGTCAACAGGATGTGTTCGCAACAGGTCGGTAGCAAGGCTGTTAACAGGTTGTAACAATGCTGTTCCTATCAAGAACTGCTACAAGCCTTGGTAGCACAACCTTTTAACAACTTGTTAAGTTCAGAGCGGAACAGGCCTGTTTGAACAACTTGTCTTCAAGTCTGTTGGAGTCATACAGCCTTGTTAACAAGTTGTTACAACCTGTTACAGAAATGTTAGCAAGACTGGGACAAGCCAGTTGCGAACCCCATCACGGTGACAACCTGTTGAAACAGCCTTGCAACAACTTGCTTGCAGGTATGTAACAGCTTGTGCGTTTTTACGTGTGTAGGTGCAGAGATCAGAGGCACAACCATTTTACGTTATATAAATCCAAGATGGCGATGCCCATGGCCCCATGCATGAATCGGTCTTTTTAAAAGGAAAATAGGCGTTAAAGGCACAGCACAGCGCCAGGTATTAAATTACCGTTTAATTAATAATTTTGCGCGAGACAAAAATTATATTTGTGTGCAAAGAAAAGGAGAAATATTCTTAGAACGTTAAAATAGTAAGTCATTAGTGCATTTTGTTACGGACTATTTAGTCCAAGTTTTGACGTGTGTGATATTCACCATAATTTTAATTATATTTGAACTTGAATTTGTCCGCGAACTTTTTCAAGTTTGCGTCATGGACTCATGGTGACACTGTGCCTTTAATAGTAACGATGTTTCTAGTTGAGACAAATCCAACTTGGTGAACCAGTCATATCTGATTTTCATTATGATTTTCCTGTGTTTTATCGTGAATTATTAATGAGTTTCAGAAGCTACCTTAAAGGGTATTGGCATTAAAAATTAAGTTTGCCTAATTTGAAAGAACTCATAAAATTGTAATAGAAGATCCTTTACAACTTTTTCGTAATCTTCTTTTTCATTCAAGGATATTTCAATTTGTTTGAAATGTAAATGAGATAGGTCCTACTCTCATTCTGACTCTCTGCCGTCAGGAGAGGGGTAAAATATTTTCAATACATCAGGAGCAAAATCACGTTAGTACATATCTAAACATGAAATTTCCAGCGTCGCAAGGAGTTGTTTATGGTGCACAGTTTCAACATGATTTCGCTGAACAAACTTAGAGATAACTGGGTTTGCTACATGTGAAAAAATTTAACCCCACACCTGACTCCAGAGATCATCACTTTACATATCAAACAAATTGAACAATCTTGAAAAACGAAGAGAGAATACGAAAAAGTATTGTAAAGGAGGTTCTATTACAATTTTACGAGTTCTTTCAAATTAGACAACTTAAATTTTTAGTGCTATTGCCCTTAAAAAACTTAAGAGAGAAAATCGTCTAATTTATGTCTGTACCAGTTATGTACTCTATTTTTGCTTGTAATTTTAGTTTTCAGTTTCTGAGAACCAACGAATCAAAGATAAATAACAAATTCGAATATTGATACAGAAGTAAAGGTGATTTGTTTATCACGTTACGGATGTTAAAGTTGTAATACGAATTAGACTACCATAGTCAATTCGAGATACTTTCAGGAAACTTCAGCAAACTTCAAGCGCCTATAGAGCTGTGGATTTATGTTGAACCGAACCTTACACCGTGCCACATCCTTTGTTTTAGGTATTATTAAATATTTAAATAAGTCACGGTTGAGTGATTGAACGGAACCTTGCCTATTGGAAAATTCGTTCATTATAGCTTAAAATACAATGGATTGGTTAGTGACCGTGCACCGTGCACAAAAATGCATAAAGGTGAACAAAAAGATAGAACAAAGACTTTAGCTGAGTTTCCAGACCATATTTTAAATGACTATGGATCTACCTATAAGGAGGGAAATCCTGATTGTTCTGTTGTTGTTGTTACTAGGTAGCTAGAGTTGAAACTAAAATAGAGGCACAGAAACTAGATCTTCTTAAATATCTTGTTGGTAAGTGAACTTTAACAGTTTTTAGAAAAATTAACCGTTTTTCAAGAGCGTACTTTGGAAAGAGGCCACGCCTCAACTTGCAATGGATAAAGGACTGGGGGCTAATCATCCTTACTTGCAGCCAGTGGCTAAATTGCGAAGGACGCAAATCAAACGTTGCCGTGGTCGAGGCATATATAAAGCGCCTCCAAGACCGCCATACGACCACAGATTCAACCACTGATCACAGCTAAGATGTTAAAGGTTTGATTTTTATGGAAGAGGAAAAAACCGGAGAACCCGGCGAAAAACCCTCGAAAGCACAGAAGATATCAACTTACAACTATACTCACATGAGTCCAAGGCTCCAACCCCACAACGGGTCCTTCCCAAGCGAGGTCACCCATCCAATACAAAAGCCCGTCCTAACCGTGCTTAACGTTTTGGTGAATAGCAGGCAGCGCGCTAACAGCACACGCCACCCGTGCTCCCTTCCCCCCGTTTTCCCCTTTTTTCCGCCTTTTTTCGCGCTTCCGGTAACCGTTTTTCGTTTTTAAAAATCCCCTGCCACAGTCCCCCGCGCGTCTTTCGAGTCCGCCACAGATTGCCCACGCGCTGCCAAGATGGGCTCCCTGTGCTTAGCCGGCGCTGGGAGATTGGAAACTGGGAAGAAGTATTCAGTGTTATCAAATAATTCATTGGTTTCGCTCGCGCGCTACGCTGCATTTCTTAGCTGACATCATATAAAGTCCGGCATACAGTCCCAAAAATGACCGCGAAACACGGTTTCAGAAACAAAAGTTTCCAGTGTATGTCAGTCAAAAGTTTTCGAAACTTTGTTGTAGAAACCAAGTTTCCCTGATTAGAACACTGTTCTAGTTTTTGGAACAAGTTTTGAAAATTTTTCTTTCAAAATTGTTTCAGTGTATTCCGGGCTTAATAACATAAACGTTTGACCACCTTTCAAACCATCTTTTGTGTTCCTGAAAGACGCTCTCTTCATTTTGTGGGGTCCACAAATGGGCTTCTCAAATCCCGAATCGCGTTCCGCTATATTTGCTACCCTTCCCGACTTATATCTCTTTTCCCGTTATCGACTATAAAATAATCGTTATTCCCCGTCCCGATAAATCTATTATGGACCCTCAGTTTAGTAGTAAAGCCCTTTCCAAAACAAGTCCAGAAAAAAAATTTAAGCGCTTTTAATAAATCTAAGCTCAGTATTTACTGTGTGACCAAAGGTTGGTTTCCACTCAGGAAAATTTTCCTCAGGACAGGAACGGACAGGAAAGTTTGTTTTGTGTTAAACTCGTTAACCCTTTGAAGCCTGAAGACGAGTCTTCAGTATTTTATTCTGGCTAACGCCAGACGATTTTATAATAATAATAAAATAAAATTTCTATAGCGCATATACATTGCTGTTCTATGCGCTTAATACATTGTGAAATTAAGTAACAGTATTTTATCACATTTTTTATGTATATGGTTTAAAATTCAATCCGTTACAAAAATATTGTTTTCCCCCCCCCCCTATATCTATGGTATTATTTAACAAACTAATAAAATATTATAATAAAATTCGTCTTATAATTATAAGTCCATAAGTCGATAAGCCTAATTTAAAAAGGAGAGTCTTTAATTGGAATTAAAAGTATAAATTCAGTTATAGATCTGATATCCACTGGCAGTGTGTTCCATAGTTTTGGCTCAGCACAGGGAGAGGTCCAGGCCTCAAGGCAAAGACAACTTCCCTGTCCCACGTTCCTGTCCTGAGGGAAATTTTCCTGAGTGGAAACCAACCTTAACAGTACATAGTAGAAGTTCATTGCTCTAAATGCTCGATCTAGCCAAATATTTTGACTATGTGACTGTTTTGTTTGATTCCAGGTAGTGTCTTGTCAATGTGTACTATAATACTTGCATTCTGGAGATTTTTCAAGATGTAACAAACTTCTGGTAATTGTTCATTACTAGCAATTTAGAACATTATTCAATTGGCAAATATTATACTTGTACAGGTCTTAATATTATACAGAATACCTTGTACCACAGAATTATTTATACTAATGTAATCTTTTATTATATATGTATACACTATATAGTATGTCAAGAGTATTATTTTGCACATTAATTATGGCAATAAGTTTAACCCACCGGTCATGTGATAGCCTTTATATAGCCCTGGCCCTCCGCGTTGCGCAAGGGGGGGATTGGCTCGGTGCTTGCAATCTCCCGTTGGGGGAGGGGAGGGGATGCAGGCCGATTTCGTGGTATGTGGATTGTGGGAACAACGTGGTTGACAACATGGCCGCCATGGAGTCTTTGCGTCCGGATAGATCACTTTTAAACGCTAAATTTGACGGCTATAAACTATCGACACAGCCACTGGATGTTCAGTCGACATCGCTGGCAGCTCCAGTGAACGTTGTCACTCTAAAAGACGACGTTTTCTCACATTTACACGTGAAAGCATTTGGCTGGACAGACCATCTTGTCCTGGATAGCTGGAACGAACAAGACAACGAGACCTTGCTCTACTTTGTCGACGAGAACTACAGCGTGAATCAAGTAACCGTGAAGGTACGAAATACTAAAGTAGCTTTTAATTGAATAGGTATATTAAAATTGTACTGCAATAATACAGTTTATGTTGTAAATAATTTTAAACTACTGTATATAAACTATATTATATAGTCATTTACATGTAATAGTCATGCAGGCAGTGGTCATATAAATAGCCAGACATTGGGACATAGAAAGCTACAGAATAGTCCAAAACGTACAGTAACACCAAATACATCTGCAACAAGTCTGCTAAAAGGGTTTGGATGAAACTTGAAAACAGAGGTAAGTTGGCTGGCTGCCTTACACTTATAGTATTCCTGTATTAAAATTTTTGTTTACTTTTATAAGAGGGGGGGGGGGGGGGGGTGGTGACCACTACTGCACCACGTGAATTTATTAAGAAAGTCTTCATCTCACCTACTGGTTACCAAAATATGAATGGGTCCTTAACGCATTACTGCCTTAGAGAAGCAGACCAAAAACAGCTCTTTCATTATTTTTGAACTCTGTTTAATGCCAGATGATTTGACCTGTCAAACGGAGAACCCTCAAACATCCTAGACGGCAATGCTGACCTAACAAGTGATTAACCTAGTCCTACCCGAGCTGGCTAAAAACAGCTGATTTGTGCTTTTTTTGCTCTGTCTAACAACATATTTTTTTACTCATCAAAAGGGACCTAGGTAGCAATGGGTTAAATTGAGATCAGTAAATTATGAGAAAAAAATCAAATGAAAAATTTAAGGGCATCTGGCTAATTTCGAATCCCTTTCTGCTGGATACATGTAGTTATTCAAAATATGGCAAATTACACAAAAATTGTGTACTGTAATATATAGTCAAACCGATTGTTCTATTGCATGGGACTTTGCAATATTGATACGCAACATTGCAATTTTGATTGATGGATTCACTCCGCAACCTGCAAATGCTTTATCGCAATTCCTCGATGGGTTACCCTAAAAAATTGTTTTAAATGCCAAACTTTGGATAATCCGAAATTCTATATAAAGTTAGAGCCATTACCTTCAAGTATAACATCACATTTATGTGTTGTTTGATGTTTAAAAGCAATATTTTAAGCAACCCATTGAGGAATCCTGATAAAGCATCTCCAAGTTGCTGATTGAATCCACCAATCAAAATTGCAATGTTGCATATCAATATTGCAAAGTCATATGCAAGAGAACATCCAATTTGACTATAAACCTGTTAACTATAATAACTTGATATTTACCGAACAATTATCTATAGACATTTTCACTTATCATTCATTTTATATTTTTTTAGGATAACCATGTCCAAGGATTCAGTAATGTTTTCCAGATTCTTCCTGTGGAAGACAAATCTCCTCACCAACTGAATGCATTTGTCTCGTTTCCATGCAGTTCTCACGCTGTTGCTTCAGATGGTGCTGGTCGACTGTACATTCTACACACAGGCAACCGTCAAGAGCAGGTTGAATGGGAACTCCTTCTCATTCATAAAATAGACCAACCTTTTTCCATTTTACACTCAAATTTTGAACCCAACTCAAAGACATTAAGCTGCTTGTTATTAAGTGTTACCACTGATGAAGAAAGTGACTCGGTACATGTGAAACATACAGTTGTTTTGACACTTCTTGTGTTTTCAGCTGAAGTTGGTGACAAGGGTGAAACAAAGTTTGTTTTTGAGGTACAGAAAGAATTTCAAAGCCGTTCTGTTCCTCTGTATGGAGCCCTTGAACCCAGCAATAAAGCTGTTTTGTTAGCAAGTGAAAAACCTTTTTATTTGGTTACAGATAATGGAAAAGGTGTGTATACTACAGTACTGTAGGTGCTTGAGGTGGTATTCTTATTTAATTAATTAAGCCAAAAAGTTGTACTATCAGTTAGTGTAGATTTGTCATTGTGTCTCCAAAACATATAATGTGGCAAGTGGATAAAAGGGAGACACAATTACATGTAGCTATGAGTAGGTGCATCTTATTTTATATAGAACTGCAAGCAGAGCTTCCTTGTTCATCTGGCAAAAAGGATTAGCTCTGCTAGGCTTTAGTGACTGGCTCCCCCTACTGTTTCTTCAAGTATATATATACTTATAAGTACTTACGAATATTTTGGAAAAGAATGAAACTCCTAAAGTTATGTACTATAATAATAACGTTCCGAGCATCAAATAATGTTAACAGATAAAAATATGTTTCATCGGTTGAACCTGACAACAGTGACATTTCAAAATGGCTGCAAATTCACATTTAATCCAATTTATTTCAAAAACGAGTTTGGTTACCCCCACATTTTTTTGAACTAAAACCATTTTCTTCAAGTTTAAGAACTCAACAGGGAGATATTAAAAAATCTGTAGACCCAATTCATTAAAAAAAATAACAAGCATCCATGCATTTTTGGTGAAATATCTGTTCGCAGTATAGACTGACCTTATAAAAAAATGGCCACTGAATTAGCATTCTTCATGTGCATAATGCATATAAATTAGCCCTTATGACCTCGTTTTAAAGTAAAGTAATTATTTTGAATTTCCCACGTGAAAACGAGTTCATAAGGGCTAATTTTTGTACATGTAGATAAAAGAAATTTAATTCAGCGGTCATTTTTGAATAAGGTCCATGATTACCAGTCATCTGAAAAGAATACAAGTCTGAGAAAATTTCTATTTATTCCACTTTTAGTTTCCCTTGATCAAGGATACGAAGATATCAAGCCTGTCTCAAAGGCACCAGATGAAGAGGCGAAAACAAAAAAGGAGTATGCCTGGACGCAAGATGGTGGGCAAATAACTATCTTGTATCCTCTCCCTGCAGGAGTGGGAAAACATGATATTTTGTTCAATGTCAAAACACATAGTTTGAAGGTCAGTTTGAAAAATGGTCAAACATTATTGGATGGTGAATTATATGCCCCAGTGGAAAGTGATTCCTGCACTTGGATAATAGAGACACAAAGGTACTGTCAATATCTCACTTTTCAGAGACTTGAAATTTAAATTTAACTTTACCGTATTTTTTGGACTATAAGTCGCACCGTTCTAAACTGCAGTGTGCCAGTGTCAGTTTTTCGGTAAATCGGTAACTCTTCAGAAAAATCCTTAAAGTGCCAATGCACTGAATGCAGCGAAATTTCACCCCAGTTTTTTTATGATTGCACTTGAGAGAACACTTAAAATGACAACGTAACATCTTTTGTAGAATTTCGTTTACTTGCTTCATTCTTGAAATATTCAGGTTTGTTTGATATGCAAATGTCATACTGTATGACAACACTGCATATGACGTTTTGAAATTTAGCATCAATTAGGATAGTCCAAATATTTATACACGCCAGCTTGGCCAGATATATCTACACACGTTAATCATGACCAGTCATGGCTACATACATGCAAGTGCAAATTTTATTAAGTCTCTTCGATAAGCACTCTCAAAAGAAAATCATGACATTTTTCTTAAAAGTCATTATGCAGTGGGTTAGGGGAAAAAAAAAAAAAAAAAACAAAAAAAACAAAAATATTCATTTTATGATATTTCTATGAGAATATCAAGTATGACATTTGCATATCAAACAAACCAGAATATCTCAAGAATGGGAAGTCAAGGAAACGAAATTCTAACGAGATGATTACGTTGCATTTTAATTTCTTTCCAATGCCAATCATAAAAAACTGGGTAAAATTTTCGCTGCATTGGCACTTTAAAACTCCGGACCGTTGTATAAGCTGTATTTCTAAACTGGGATGTCTTACAACGTAGCGACTTACAACGTAAGCGTATATATGTATGTTTTATAACGTAGCCTAACATCTTACAACTTAGCGGCCTAATATCTTATAACTAACGTAACGGTAACGTCTTGCAACGTAACTTAATATGTACCTAGTACATATTAGAAACGTCGCTCTTCTCATGCGCTGAGCCTAATGCAAATCAGCATAAAGAAAGGATTTAGCTCATTATCATTAGGTTTGGCGCATGACAAGAGCGACGTTTGACCTAGGTCATGGAATGTAATGTATAACGTCTTACAAGCTAGGGTCCACGATCTCATGTTTTAAGAATGTTTTCACAATTCTTCAGGCTAGAAATATCTTTAGAAAAGATTGTGTCCGACCTTTTGTGGCTTGATGTGATAAAAGGGGATGAAAGAGGACAATACAGACCAAATGGGGAAAGCCTTGAGATATTGGATGAATTACTGAATGCCAAAACGGTGAGAATAGAATCGTACATACTACTGTATACTTGCGAGGAACGTTGATTTTGTTGGTGATTTACTTTTTCCCCCCTTTTTTTCAGAAAGAAGCAAATACATTGTTCAATCAAGGAGAGCTAGAAGAATGTGACTCCTTGCCCGAAGATGTGTTGTACATTGTACGAATGGATGTGAAAGATGGCACCGTCACACATAAAGTAAGGTTGCATTGAATAATCTTAGTGGCATGCCATTCTAAGTATGAATGTGGATTTTATTAAGCGTAGACTCGAAATCAATTTCATTTAAACAAGTTATCAACATCCTTGCAGGAGAATTTTGCCGTTAAATGTTGTTTTATGCACGGAGGAAGGAAAACCGGCGTACCTGGAAAAACCTTCGAAGCACGGGAGTGGGTTGCAACAACATATACATGTATAGGGTTATTCCAACCCACCCCGTTCACCCTTCCTACGTAGTGAGCTCTCAGCCCTATAATATGACTGGAGTGCATGATAGTTGGGCAAAGATTGAAGCCAAACATGTATGCTCTCTTACGCGGTCTTTTAACCGGATCAGACCGTGTAGAGCCTAAGACTATACGTACTTTCAGCCTACATGTCCGTCATGTTCGGCTTCAATCAAGTTTTCCACGAAGAACTACCAATCTTTTGACTTTATTTCTAGACCAGTTTATCCACCCACCAATGGCTCTTCACCAAGGTGATCAAGCCAACTTCACCTCCCGCGTTTTGTGTCAGACACGACGTGGACGCCCTCATCTGGCAACCGCATGCACACGAAGAACCAGGTGAGGTCAACTGGACGCACACTGGTACCCTAAACGCTTTTGGATTCGTTCACGCTTCGAAAAAGGAACAAAAGTTTACCTCTTGTTCTCCGGATATGTCTTACGCCCTCGTTTGTGATGTTAGAAATCATATTTTTACCTACTACCAACCTAGCGCCGAGGATGCTGTCCACGCCGAACAGAAGTTGGTTCAGTTGGATGATGTGGGGTCGGATGGAATAGTCGGCATCCAAGCATGTAAAAATATGATATTCGCACTCGCCAAGAACAAACTGTTTCTCGTCTCAGCCTTTTAGCCCCAAGCGTTGCCTTTTTTACTCGGAGAGAGTTTATTTTATTCCGTGTAGAACGAACGTGTCTAAATCGTAACAAACTTAAATACAAACAGTGAAATAATGCCTAACTACGCAAGGCAGTGTTGAAACAATAATCGAAATATAGTAAGGTTAGATACACTGCCGAAACAGAGAACGTACGAGTCTAAAGCCGGTTTTCCACTGAGGCGACGATTTTTTTTCGCGCGAAGCGACTTTCTTTTGTTCGAATTCAATAGATTTCTGATTAGTTCCAGCTCAGAGCTCATAACAAAAGAAAAAGTCTGCTTTCGCGCGAAAAAAGTCGCCCCTATGGAAAACAGGCTTAAAACGTATTTCGAGCGACGGCCCTTCTCTCTGACAAAGGGCCTTCGCTCGAAACGTTAGATTCCTACGTTCTCTGTTTCGGCAGTATATCTAACCTTACTGTATTTCAAACTTTAATACAGCTTTACTTTTTGAAAGGATCCGCGCATCGGTTAAACACAAGTTTCTTCTGAAAGTCTCAATTCACAAAACAATGAGAATAATTATATATTTTTCTTTTCGTCTACAATACAACACAGTACATGACAAATGAAGCTAGTTACTTTATAAGTTAAATAAGATTGTCAATTGATTTAAATCCTATACTATGCATGCATCATGTCAACTTTTTTTTAATATAATTTTTGTATTATAATTTTCATGGTTTTAAGAAGGGCGACCGCATATGTTCGTTTGCGTATATAGAGGCTATTACATGCATCATTAAATGTCATATACACACTTGCCGTATATTTACTCGACGAAACGTCTCTCCTGGAACCTCTAGGAATCGCATGTACCTTAATACACGTTTTTGTATACCTCTGCCAAATAAGCAACCTGGTACCCAGGGTCTTTACTTGGCGCTCGCACTGAAGTGCTCACAACTACTACAGTAGTTGAGTTATCCTGGCTATATCCAGACAAATACCCAAGTTCAACGCCTCTTGAAAAAACGCCTTCTCGGAGATTTTGAAAAGAAGAAATGTCGTGTCGTTAAATCAAGTCAATATACGGTGTATATACATGGCATAAAATACACGGCTGAATGACTTTCCAAGGCCATATGGTGCTCTGCTCTGCACCCTGCCAACCTCTCCAGTGAAATCTTTTTTGTGGAAATCGTTTTCAAATACATTGCTCTGTTCATCTTTGTGTGTTTTTCTTCGAGTGGACATTTTTAAACAACGTTGATGCGTTCCAGTCAAACATTCTTATCTTTTAATCTCTTGTGAACTAACTTGGGCTCGTCGACGAACTCGTGGCCATAATAAAAGACCATAGATAAAGTAAAGACTACGGCGGTTCCCCAGAACAGAACGTAAAGAAACTGAAAGCCTGGGTCAGCTAAAGAAAGAAGCATAAATACGCATGATAAACTACCGATTACAACGTTCTCCGTATATAGCAAAGTGAAAAGGTGGTAAACTGCCGAGAATAGTTTTAATAACCAAATACCGACGTTTCGAGCGAAGCCTTTTACCCACTCCAACTCTAACACAACTTCTCAACTCGTATAAAATCGATCGTTTGTATAGAGATCATTTGCTACCACACCCCACATTTTACTCTGACGGAGGGCTCCGCTCGAAACGTCAATATTTCGTTATCAAAACTATTCTCGGCAGTTTACCAACCACCTGGCCCATCTAAAGGCCTGTTATATGGAGCCGAGTTTACCCGGCTATGGCGGTTGAAAAAAGATGAGTGTTTTATCATGAGACGTAGTATACCCGGCAAAGCCGCCCCGCATTATAATGGCTTTCACATTCCATGAGGATTTCCGGATTGTCTTCATAAGTGGCGCGTGCGCTGTTGTGACGAATTCAAACTTCGGCCAGCCCGATTACCCCAGCCAAGAGAGTGTTTATATGGCAATATTTTCATCCCGGCATGTCGAGATTTCGGCTGTTTTGCCGGGATAGCATTGAATTTATATACATGGCGGGTAACTCGGTTTGCCGGGTAACTCGGCTCCATATAAACAGGCCCTAAAACACTGCCTACGCAGGACTCCACTTTTTTCCGTATATAGATTGCTTTGAGGTCCATATATACCGAAGATATATACCGCTATTAAATTGGTTACTCATGCACGAAAAATCAAGTTTGAGAAAGTTACCATTTTGAACAGTGAAACACAGATCTTCTACCGCTCGGTGACAGTAATCCTTTGTAACTTTTTACTTGTTGATTCACTGACCTTTTTTGCATCAAACAACAATCTCGGATTTTTTCAGTGATTCAATTTCTTTCAGAAATTTCTGGTGCAATATTTTTATTTACTTCTGAATAGGTAGATGTACTTACTTGCTGAGATCATGGCACTCATAATGAACATAGAAAAACCAACGAGGAGAATTAACGGAAGCTAATAAAGACAGAAACATAAATTTATCACGAAGACGGCTCAGGAAAGAACCCATTGAGCAACAGGAAACATGTTCAGGTTTCACCAATTTAATTAATAACTGACTTCATAATTACTTAATAAATTACTTAATTTACGAATAATTAATTACTAATAATTTTTTAATTACTATTAAAGGTGACGTACAGTCCGTTCTGCGCATGACCGCAATGTGGTCCCCCAAAACATGATATTCGTAGATAATTACATGAAGTACTCAGCAAAATGTAAACCGTTGGGAACATGAGGCAGACAATCCAAAGCGATTTCGGCGAGGATTCTCCTCGATTTCTTCTATTTATCCTGAAACTGTTTTGTTTGGGTACAAGTAATGTATGGGAACCAAGAAAAGCTTACAATCTTGAATAAGGTATTAGTATTATTTTTGTAAATAAAGATGTAAACATTAGTTTCGTACATGCGCAGAACGGACTGTACATCACTTTAATTAATTGAAGAACTAGTAATAATTAATAAAAAAAATTTCTGAGAGCATTCACTGAAATTTAGTTGTTAGTCTTCCCAAAATTTGCTGTGGTTAATTTTTTTTAGGTTTTTTTGGGGGGGATGATTGTTTAGAAGACAAGCTTTCAGTTAAGTATAGTACTAACCAACATGTATTTCCAGTCCTTTGGCCGATACAGAGGTGACGGTTTAGAAACGCCTTCTGTAGGTTCCACGATGTAATTTCCAAGAAACAAGTCAATAGCGTCCTTTTTAGGGGAGGGAAAGAAACACCAATTGAGTCAGACCGATCAACAAAAGCATATTAAATATAATGCAACAGGTCTTGATATTATATTGTATATTATATTGTATATTGTACAGTAAAAATAAAGTTTTAAAAATAAAATGTGAGAACAAGGGTTCGGTTATATGGCTGAACTCGTTCTCCGGTCGGTACGCAAAAACGATGCAAACTGATTGGTTGCCGAGGGATCGGGATCCTACGATAATGACCGCTCAGCGCTCGGTCAATACGCTTTTTCTCGAGCCGTTCAGTTTTGGCGCGAAAATTCCTGGGATCCTTATTCATATATTCCGAACAATATAATATGTGCTAGAACATTACGACTGGTTTTCCGTTACAGCTGTTCATCTTAAAACACGACAAAAGAAAGCCGAACTGATGTAAACAAGAAAGGGCACGAAAAAGCTCAGGTAAGCCGCGTAAGGTTAATATTAAGGAAATAATTGTATGGCTTTTTAGTTCATATTCTTTTAAGTTTTGCACTTTCTTCGTTAAAACCTTGTTCAGTTTGTTCGCTCGGGCTGTACGAGAAAGTATTGGCTTTCGTTTTCTGTACGGACCCAACAGCTTTGTCGTTCTGTAATCTCTTGTATTTACCTGTCTGAAACCATCAGAAAAGTTATTCTTATAATATCGCATCATTGAATTGTAGCCATCTTGTAGTAGGCCCCATCTTGTTCGTTTTCCTGTTCTAAAGGCAAGGCAATTTTCGAGAAACGAAAATTACATATCATTAAATTGAATCCATTGTGGAGCGAGTAAATTTGTCATATGAGAAAGTCGTTTCTGCTCACATATTTGTTTTTTTTAATATTCAATAATTGAGTAAAATGGAATACCTACCTTGTGAAATCAGTTTTTAATGCACCTGTCCCAGCATACTGGTTTGAGCAGGCATCTGCATTATCAGCCCAAGCTATATAACGAAAAAATCCAGTTCCAGGGAACAACTGCCGACAAGTTTATTTAGGGGGAAATGGTGTACAGTAAAAAGAGGGTCCTGAAGGGTAAAATGGGAACTGGGATTTGCTCATTTTTAGCGCTGGGAATTGGGATTTTCATGTTTTTTTATCACTGCATGGGAATGAGATTTTTTTAATTGTCACTGGGAAAGGGAAAGAAAATTTTGAGGACGAGACTGGGATTTCAAGATATTTTGTTAATGGGAATGGGATTTCGTAACAAAATACGCTGGGAAAATGGGATCTGCACTCCCCCTTCAGGACCCTCTAAAAACCCGCTAACAAGAACCTACATTTTACCAAATCAGCCTGGGATAGGTATTCTTATATATTCTTATATAAATAAATTCTTAATTTCAGCCTGAGGTTCTTAATAGTGATAGGTTCTTGTTAGCGGGTTTTTACTGTATTAAACCGTATACTAACCATTACAATTTATAAGTTATCCCAGGAGCAAATGCAGTTTAAATGACAATTCGATTTGTACAAAAGTGTAATATCCACTTACCGTTCTTATAAACATATTCGAAACTTGAACATTCCTGAACTTTTTCTTCTTTTCCAAGAATGCTAAAGCTCTGCACAAAAAAAGGAAAGCACGTAACATTCCCTGAACTGTAAAAGTTTAAAAACTATATGCAAAACAACAACCAAATAATTTACTGTATTGTGAAATCACAAAGCGGAGAACAGCAGGCTGCAATTGCTAGCAATCCTACTTTTTCTACCTTTTACTCTTAAAGAAATTACCTCGAACTGTTTCTGAAGACTTTCTCGTCCAAGCATACTCTGTACGACATTCGTTCTGAATAACAAAAAGACTTGGCTTGAGAAAAGTAAAAGACAAATCCATGCATGTACGGTCACTCAGATTCATATGCAACGAACGGCTTGCACACAGGATTCGAATACAAAGCTCGTAATATCGTTATTACCTGTCCAAACAGTCCATACAGTTCGTTCTGAATACTCCTGACTGTTCTGAAATTACAATTCTATCCCTCGTCATTTTAAAATACCTGAGGGAAAAAAGTGCGTTACTCTAAGACATGTTTTGACACGTGGATAAAAGAGAACGGCAAAGCTTCTTTATATAGTAACTTAGGTTAGATATACTGCCGAAACAGAGAACGTAGGAATCTTCTTTATAGAAGATAAAGAAGATATTAGAAAGCTTCTTTATATACTGTTTTCCAACTCTGCATGCCTCAGCTGAGAAGAAGAGATACATTTCTTACCCAAATTTCTGTTGATCTTCTTTTAGTCTTTCCATTAAAATAGATAAACGATGCCATCGCAGTTTGCTGCACTCTTTATGAAAATCAAATCTTTCTAACCTGTAAGAAACAGTTGTGGATAAAGTAACATGTCGGTTGTCTGGTTCCAAACATGCAGTTTTACTAAGAACTTCCTAACTGAGAATGTAAATATCTCTCGGTTCAAGTTTGAGCGAAAAAAAAGGATTAAGATTACACTATATTGCTAAAGTATACGAGTACATGTATAACTTGCCTAACTTGTTTTCCCGAGTAAGGTGATCCTCTGACAATGGCTGTAAGCTGATCTCCAAGCTCTTTTTCAGGCCCTTTGTGGTCAATCTGAGGAAAAACGACACAGGAAAAATATTTAATTTTTTTTTGGAAAGCCTATAAAAATCAGATTCTTATCTTAAGTATTATCACGTAAAAAAGCACAAGTTGTTTACGGCATCCAACGACAATCGTTTAAAAGGCGTTTTCTTTTGCATCATTTACCGTCGAATCAACGTTGGCAACTGTAAACTGGGGTGCTGCACCTCGTTTACATCGTTGACATTGTTCAGACATAATTCTGATATTTTTTTTATAACAAGTAAATCCAACTAACCAGATCTACAAGGACAATTTCATTGTAATGAAACATCAAATTTTCCATGTGTTGTTGAAAACCTAAATTCTAAAACAAATGGGAGAAATACAAATTAGGGGGTGATTACATTGACCGCGGGCTAGCCCAGTTAGCTAGCTCTAGCGAGGGTCCTGAAGGGGGGGGGGGGGGGGGGGGGGGTGCAGATCCCATTTTCCCAGCGTATTTTGTTACGAAATCCCATTAACAAAATATCTTGAAATCCCAGTCCCGTCCTGAAAATTTTCTTTCCCATTCCCAGTGACAATTAAAAAACCCCATTCCCAGTGATAAAAAAACATGAAATCCCAATTCCCAGCGCTAAAAAGGAGCAAATCCCAGTTCCCATTTTACCCTTCAGGACCCTCTTTAGCCGGGCCAGCTCATTAAACCGGGCTAGCGGGCGTCCTACATAAATTGTATGTTTTTTCAACGTTTCGATTACATGGCAAGCGGGGTTTGCCGAGATGAAAATGTCCATGTAATCGTTTCGTCCCGATGGGCTTACAAAAGATTGCGTCGACATAAATAATAGACTAATTAGACTGAAGTAAAACTAACGTAACTTTGCCCTTATTTACTTGATAATAGCGCTCTGACGTCGCTATTTAAGTTTGTCCTCTTTTACCCACAATTCTCCCAGTCCGAACAATAGATACCGTAATGATTCGAATAAGCGCCCGGGGCGCTTATTTCATTTTAGGAGGTCGAGGGGGGGGGGCGCTTATTCGAGAGGGGGCGCTTATTTAATTTTTTAGCAAACACCGCAATCTGATTCCATAAAAACGCGAAAACTTTAATAACAATCTTAACAAGAACAATAACAAGAACAAGGATTTAAAAAAATTGAAACCCTAGTTCTCTGCTCTAGTAGATAGAATACAAGTCATATTTATAATGTAGCTAATTGTTCTCAATCAATAACAAGTTCATCGTCGCAGTCACTTTCGTCAACAACAAGATTGTCGGGCGCAGCATCCTCGACGTCCGACTCTGTGATTCCGTCGAAAGGGTCACGTTAACGTGATTGAGTAATAGCATGTTGAGGGGGGCGCTTATTCGGGGGGGGGGGGGGGGGGGGGGGCGCTTATTCGGGGGGGGGCGCGCTTATTTAAAAAAATGCAGTAGAAGGAGGGCGCTTATTCGAGAGGGGGCGCTTATTGGAAGGAGGGCGCTTATTCGAATCATTACCGGCGATAATGGCTCCTTTGCAATCATTTGAAAGTCAATTTTGGTTTGTTTGTCCGCATTTTGTGCTATAAATAGTACTTTCATAACAAAACATATTCAGGAAATTTGACATAACGCTTAGCCTATGCTGTAGCTAGCCTGCATGTCCACTATTAGATTATCATCATCAAATACCTCCTTCATGCAGTGGTATACTTACATGATCTGCTTGGTGTAGTTGTGGCCTTGGTTTGTACTGTAAAGTAGGTCTTTGTGACCAGTATAAAGGAATTGACCCTCGCACCTGAAGTCAATAAGTCATTCAGAAGGGAAAAAAATAAGAAACTGAGTCCAGATAGCGGGAGAGAAACAGTGCTAACACAAATATTCACGTATCGATAAAAAGGTCTGCAAACAGCCTTGTCTCACCCAACAAGTATCGCTGGATGTATCCGCGCCGCTACCTTGCTCCAGCTAGCAGTGCAACAAGCTGTTTGCAAGTTGTTGTGATCACCAAGTCTTTTGCAGCTGCTCAGGTTGTTCCAACAACTTGCTGCAGCGTTGTTTGTAACAAATTGCTACAAGGTTGACAACAGCAAGCTAACAGTACTATTACTTAACTAACATTGCGAACTTCGCATGTCAGCATTTAAAAGGTTCACCGCATGTACAGTGGACACAAAAATCACCAACGATTGTAGTTGCTGATTAACCTGTTCTCCCAGACTGCTAAGCCATGCTTTACTGTATTTTCGTACATTGTACTGTACATTGGTCCTTCAAAATTCACACAAAAAAAAAGAATTAAGGCTAATATTACCTGAACAAACGAAGTGAATTCCCCGTCGTACTGAATAATTTGCTCGGTTTCAACGTAATTTGCAGGATGTCCTTCTATATCTAACCCACGTAAATAGTAACGCACACCTAGACACGCAAAGATTAAAGTTTTTGCCGTGAAAATCCGAGTCAGTTACACGCGTAAAAATCTCGCAAGTTGTTACAGCATTGTTGCCTGAACAATGCTGTAACAACTTCTTGACATATGTGAACAACATTGATAAATGAACAACATTCTTCATCATTGTTTCAACAAGTTGTTACAGCTTGAATGCTTGATGAAACAACAACCGTTATTCACGCATGTTGTAACAACCGAAGAACGTGTTGATACATCAACCATGTTCACCATTGTTGTAACATTGTTGTTCATCGTTGTTATTCCGTCATGCTGTTACAACATGTTGTATCATGTGCGAATAACGTTGTTGGCTATAAAAATGTGCTGCTGGAACAACTTGTTCATGACTGTTGATTTATCCGTTGAACAAGTTGTTCGAACCATAAGTGAACAACTTGTTCATGGCGAGCAGCACAACATTGTTCACGCCTGTTGACAACCGTGAACAAGTTGTGCGTTTTTACGCGTGTAGTAGGAGGTGACTATTGAACTCATTTGGAATCCACCCGCAAAAAATATTAATGTATATATATAATATATAAAGGTGAGGTAATACGGGCAACATTTTTCTTCAACTTGCAACGCAACTTTGTTGCATTGCACCTACCTTACGCATTGTCACGTAACAATGATTTTGTTGCAAGTTGAAAAAAATTGTTGAAAAAGTAGACTTGAGTTCTACTTGCTGCAACATTCTGATTCAATTTGCAACAAAATGTTTAAGGTGGGTGGTAATACGTGCAACAACGCTATTCAACTTGCTTGCAACGCAACAATGTTGCAGCAATTTGTTGCTCAGTATTACAGTAACTTCACGGGCACCATTTAAAGAAACAAAATATACCATAATTAATCATATTGCGGGCATACTAATATTACCTGCTCTGAAACAACTTCGTCTTGATATTAGGATAAAGTCAAACGATTTGTTTTTTATTGAACAGTGCTGAATTTCTATAACTTAAAACAGTCAAGGAAGTAAACAACACTTTTTGTGAAAATATTTATATTGGTGTAATTTTTGGTTTAATTATTTCTATTACATGTAAGGATACAGCCATGGATTACTGGAAGGATGAATTTGCTGAGCTACAAAAAATTAAACAAGCCACCCTTAATTTGTCTAATATTACACCAATTTTTTTTTAATTATTACTGGATAGCAAAAAAGGTAAGGGATGTGTATTAATGTAGAAAGAGAAAATGTTGGCTTAAGTTGAGAAGCTTCCAAACAATTCACAATTAATGTTTTCTGATTTACTAAATATCTTTATTCAACATGACCATGACCTAATTCAGACTATTGTTGATAAATGATCATTTTCATACTTTCTTTATTAGTATGGTACTGTATTTTGGTGGTTCTCAAAGAAGAATTACTAAATGATCCAAAATTGAGTGGGAGTAATACTCATCTCTTTACAGTATAGTATATTATATGTATAGGTTAGTGACCAAAACCAAGGTCACTACACTGGTTATTAACCCCGAGGGCCGCAGGCCCAAGGGTAATAACCAGTGTAGTGACTGAGGTTAAGGTCACTAACCAACTTAGTTTATTCATGACACAGACGACATTTGTCGTTATTTAACAAAAAAATGGTATTCTAGACGTAGTTTTAAAGCGATATAGGAGGTCATTTAATATGCAAGGTCAATAACCTATTTATTAACCGCGGCACATCAAAGATAATTTATGCATGAATAAACTAAGTATTATTATTCATCTTGCATTAGGCAGAGTAAAATAATTGGGCTCTTGCAGGTGATGTAGCAACTTCAAAGTACCAATGTTTAGTGGACCAAATAATGAATGGTAATCCAGCTTGGGAATATGTGCAAGAGGAATCAATGAAATTGCCATTTTTACCTCTGGCTGTACAGCAAACATTCTTAAAAAGTGACCATTCCACAGAAACCTTGGGTCAGCCTGAGAAACACAAATTACAATGGATTATAATACAATGTATATTATAGTCAGACTGTCTGCAAACGATTGACAATCTTTTGCCGCAATCTATCTTCTGCATTTGTGTTACTTCAAACAGATGTTCCTCTCAGATTGTCTTGAGCCTGCATATGTCTGGAGGTATGACTTCTGTACAGTGTATTGTAAATCTGGCTTACAGCATGTATAAGTGGGGGAAAACAGAAAAGAAAGCTAATATTAAAGAGTTACCCTTTCATGGAGAGGCATTTGAAGAAAGTCAGGACTTGTCTTAGAAAGTCTTTGCAATGTGTGGGTTAAGTCATATGATGAGGAAAAAGTAGAAACCATCTGTGAGCAAAACTTGCTGAATCATGGTCAGATATGTTTTATTATCTCTCTCCTAAAACAACAGAAAAGAAAGTTATTTATATACAATACACATGGCTGGCAGGTTACAATAACAAAATTTTACATAAAAAAGGAGGGAAGAATGGAGGATGGACAGAAGGAAAAAATGGAAGGAATGAAGTATGATGGATGGAAAGGAAAGGAGAAATGACAGATCGATGGAGGGAAGAAATGACAGAGCAATGGAGGGAAGAAATGATCGAAGAAAGGAAATGGCAAAAGAGGAGGAGGAAAGAAAGGAAAAGGGAGGAGAGAAAAGAGAGGAAAGGAAGTAACTTTTATACAGTACATAATTCTAATACCTGGGTCTCAGTCAAGTGCAAAGTTGTCCTGGGAAAAAGAAACGTTTCTGTCTCTTGGATTTTCCAAATCTCTTGATTATTGATCCTTCCAACAAACTTTCTTTTGGTGATGACAACTAGGTATGGGCCTAAAGTCAGGGGAGTGTCAGTAAGTCATACCTGGGAGGTAAAATCTAGATGAATTTCTTTATCTCAGTGGAGTGTAAACCATGGTGTAACAGACAGTGTTCTAAAAGTGAGACCACTTTACATGTACCAGTTGCAAAAATGCAACATCAAAACATCCTCGCTACAATCAAACTGACAACCTTAAAAATTGCTATAATTGTACTGTATACCAAAAATACACTCCACATATTGACACAATTACCATACTGCTATCTACTGTTCATGGATAGTTATACTGGTAAATTCAGGTTATATACAAAATAACAGTACATGTACCACTGTTGGAAATATCACTTAGTTTGAAAACTAACTTACCAGCAACTAAGTTAATAACACCCAAGATTCCAAAGATATCTCGAGTTTCAGATAAAACTGGAATTTGTCCATTGTTTTCTGAAAGTGAGTATCAATAAATATGAAAACTTACATTTAAATGCTACAGTGTATGTATGCACACAGTATTTACATAATGTGTTTGCAACAAGGCTATAAACAAGTTGTGATTTTATCAAGTCAATACAAGCTTGTTGTTGTGCAGAGCGGTAACAAGTTGTTGGAACAACTTGCCACGGGTTCATCTAATGAAGTCATCAACCTTGTTACAAGTTGTCAACAACCTGTTACAGACTTGTTAACATGCAAACAGGGAACAATCAGTGCAAATGCATCCTAAATAAAAATATAGTAAGGTTAGATACAGTCGTTGGCACCTAAGCGTGCACACCACCCATCAAAACACGTTTTATGTTAATGTCAAAGTTAAATATTTACCTTGGAAATGTATTAGGTTTTCATTCGATACATTCAAACCAATTATTGTCACATGAATGTGCCCTTAGCCAATCACATTTCACCAATCCCAAGATGTTGATTTCAAAACTGTTAACTTTGGCTTAAATGTAGAACATGTTTTGACAGGCGGTGTACACGCTTAGGTGCCAACGACTGTATACTGCCGAAACAGAGAACATAGTAGTCTAATGTTTCGAGCAAAGGCCCTTCGTCAGAGAGAAGCAGCACACTACTTTTATTTCATGCCAAAGATAGCTTGTTGGAACAACCTTGTGACAACTTGTATGCAGGTGTGGAACAACCTGGGCATTTTTACGTGTTTAACCATATACTGTACATCTGCACAGAATGATGTTGGATCATTCCTCATTTTTTATACTTAGACACTGTACTTTTGAATAGAATATATTTGAAAAAAACAGGAAATGTCATTACAGGGACAATATATTCAAAGCTTGATTTCATTGTCTCTCATATCATAGGCTGGTGAATTAAATTTATTAAATCAGCATATATATGTGATTAAAAAAAAGCTTCTTGAATACAGAGGGAAGATCCCAAAAATGCAGTTTGGACAAAAAGTTTGAATCTTTCCCTGAAGTAATACAAAACTATCTCCCTCTTCTGATCTGCCTCTTCTGATCTGCCTCTGGGAACAATATACAACATCAATATTAAATTGAACTGCAGGTGCCAATGTCAAGCTTTACAGTACAGCTGTTGGATTTCAACAATTCATTTTATACATCTTATAATTTATACAGCAAACACAAAGAAGAAAGCAAAGTTCACTTTCACTGATTTACCGCACTAGCAGATCAATATCTCTTATGTACTAATGTAGAAGCTATACGCTAAACTATTTAAACCACCAGTAAGGATTATTATTCTTGCCTTGACACGCTGGATATTGGATATTGTGAAATTCATCTTCATTTTTATGTTTATATTTATAATTTAATGAACTAAACTGTTATATCCTTTCCTCTCAAGCAAAATAGTATAAAACCATTCATTGCAAAGGAAGCTTGTAAACTTTTCAATCATATCTAGTTCTACTCAATACATTTAATTTTGTAATTTTTCACCTGCAAGGCTGAATTCTTGGCTAACGCGGTCTATCTCCAAAACCTTTTCTCCGATACACTTCCGATCTTTCGGCTCTATGTAAAATTTCTCCGGCGAAATATGTCTATAAGGAAAATCGCAAGTCAGTAAAGCTGAAAATAGTATTTTTTAGAAATATAACAATGACAAAATCACTTACAATCGCAGAAGATTGTAAACCATTTGCTCCGCCATGATTGTGGACCCTGACAACAATGGAGGTATGGGACCGAGCCGGCCAAGAGAAAAAAATGATTATTTTTTGCATGGGACAATCAACGAGATTGGGGACAATCAATCAAAACATAGATCAAAAGAAGGAAGGAAAAAGAAAAATACAAGTAGCAGCAACAGCAGCAGTAACAGCAACAGCAGCAGTAACAGCAACAACAACAACAACAGCAATTGCAACAACAAAAAGCAACAACAACAACAGCAGGGAACACCAATACCAACAATTATGCAATATTACATGTAAGCAACAACAACAACACGAAGTTCAACAACAACAGCATTACAGTAACAGTACACAATAAAAGTGTGATTATTGATATGAAATTTATTTCATAATTTTTTTAATAATTACAACTATATATCGGGGCCCGCAAAGAACGCCTGCGAATGAGGCTAGTATTCAAGAAGCTATCAATCTCGTTACGTTCCCAGAGCCAAATATGCCGCTATTCGAATTCTACGAAAAATAAAATTTAAAATTCGAAACGCACGAAAGAACCTGGGCACGAGACATCAAGATGGCGACTTTTTTAGCTTCAAGCCTACGACTTTGTAAGTGTAACTAAATGCATTTTAGAACGTTGACTTTCACACTGTATCACAGGATATAATCTTCTCATATAATCTTCTTCTAGTTTCTGTCACAGTTTCTTCCATTCCTCGCAGAATCAACTCGTTTTCCGTCTGTGCTTCTTTGTCAGGCGGTCAAAAATGGAGGGTCAGGTATGCTTTCTGTATGTATATTTTGGTTTGGAATACTGTTATAAATATATCAATTAATTTAGCTAGATCTTGTTATTTTAGTAATGGCATGGCAAGTGATGGCTTGGCTTATGGTCCACTTACAGATTTACCGGACTGGTCATTTGCTGGTACAGTATACTATATTCTATAAGCTTACTCTATTATATATTATTTATTTGTTAATTTTTTTTCTTTATTTGTTTGTTTGTTTGTTTGTTTGTTTGTTTGTTTATTTATATATTTACTTATTTATTTGTTAATTCATTCATTTTATCATTTATTTATTTATATTTACTTATTCATTTATCTATTTATTTTATGTATTATCTATTTATTATATTTATTTATTATATTAATTTATTTATATCTTTTATTTATTTTGATATTTATTTATTTATTTATTACATAATTTAGAGAATTAAAACATTTTTGTTTAGCAAGTAAGGAACTAAATTAAAAAAAAATACAGTCTAGACTGTATTAGCCCAAAGTTTAAATATTCATAACATTTTGAAGATGGCCAAGGTGCCCCAGAAACAAAGAGAAGAAAGAGAAGAAGATACAAGAGACTTTGTG
Source organism: Paragorgia papillata (assembly GCA_035771165.1). NCBI lineage: Eukaryota > Metazoa > Cnidaria > Anthozoa > Scleralcyonacea > Coralliidae > Paragorgia > Paragorgia papillata. The sequence goes on along the minus strand of JAWNZC010000025.1, from coordinate 940,531 downwards.
AATCTGTAAGATTTTCATTTGCATTTGTGTTAAATTGTATTTGTTTTACTCAAGTCTATTATTTAGTATGGAAATATTAATTTATATTTATTTTTATAATGAGCATGTTTAACACCAAGTTGCCAAAACTGACATTGAGTGAACTCTAATTTTTTCTTTATCAGGAGCGGATCATGGGATTTTTCCAAGAGGTAGATGATGGAATTAAAGAAGACGACCCATACAAAGGAGTTGCAAAAAGATGAAACATTATTTACAGTTTTTAATATTAAGTACTACATGTGCCTCCCTTGACAAAGATGACATGTGGAAAATACTATGCTACAAGGGAGTTGGTTGATACAGTGCGCTATCCAGTGTACAGCAAAACTTTCCAGTCCAAACCATTAGCAACATTGTAGTAAAAAGGCAGATTTTCAGTGACATGTTTTTTCTTCTATACCGTACTAAAATGACCAATTGTGTAAAGTACATGGATTGTGTGTAAATTAAAAGGTCAAGTATTATTGTTAACTTACACTTTCACACATACAATTAAAGTACAAGGCAGTACTGTATATTATAGAGTGACATAATTAACTGATAAAGAGAAAAAATGCAAGACTAAAAATCTGCATTAGTGAACTTTAAGGATATTTTGCCATACACATTATTTTGTCAAAATCACATTCATTTGGTTTTCTGCTTTTCTTCAACTACTGATTGATTTTATAGATTAAATAGCAAACACTATCCAAAATATTTCAAGTTAAATACATGTACAGTACATTGTATACATGTATTGTGTAAAAGTGAACTAGTTACATATTTTGAAAAAAACTGTTATTACTGGTAAATTATGCATTTTTGTAGCTCCTGGTTTCTTCATCTGGATCAGCTTCAGCTTCGTAAGGCTGCCAACCTAAAAAAAATCCAGAAGATTCAGTCAAATGAGTTACACATAGAAAACTACACAATTCAGAGCCCCTTTCAAACTGATATTTCTGTGTGAGCGGACTACACAAATAGTTGTCAAGGTAATATGCAATTTGATAGTTGGTGCATGTGCCAGTAAATTATACCTTTGTGACAGCTGGTCTTCTTTCTGTTTGGAGCGTTCTCCACTTTCTTTCAAACTGGATGTTCCAGCTGGTACAGCTTCTATCTGTTCAATCATTTCTAAGCCATTCTCTTCAGCAACTTGGTGAATCAAAGCATCAACCTAAATGCCCAAAAAGTAATATTAAACAGTAAATTGGATCTGTATGATAATAATAGTTCTCTTCATGCAAATGATGATACTGGTGTTGATGAACTTAAGCCAAGACCTACCTGGTTGGTTGGTGTAGATATTGTTGTGGCATCACTCATTGCTGTATCAAGTACCTAAAATAGCAAACAGGTTGACATTCTAGAGTTAAGCTCAAATTTGCACTTGACAAATATGAGATTCAAATGAAAAACAGAAACTACTGCATGTGATCTTACTTGAGTGTGTACATCAAGGTCTTCAAAGAGTGATTCAAACTTTTCCATTGTAGCTGTAACCTAAATAGTGAAACCGCAAAAGAAAGAATTAATTGCTTGAAAAAGACATAATTAAAAGCCAGGGCATTCATGACTACAGCATCATACGATAGATGACCTGAAGGATGTAGGCCTATTTTGAGTACATATTACAGTGTACAGTACATAGTATGCACAATACTGTAAATCGCATCCCATACCTTTTGTAATTCCATTGATTGAACAGCTTTATCTAAACCTTTAACCACACCTTGCATGTTCTTTGTGACCTTCAAGAATTTTTAAGAATTCAAAGCAGTCAGGTGCATGTAGTTAACATGAAGTTTTATATTATTATATATTTATCGCAAAATGAATATAAAAGCCCAGCTCAAAATTTTACAGTGCAATAGTATACCAATGCTCATATGCATTTTAAAATTTGGGCTGTATATTCATTTTGCAATTACAGTTTTGACCCAGTAATTATCACTTGCTACAATTATATATTTAATTAGAAAAGGAATGCTATTTAGATTATTGTATCTCTGTTAATTGCTTTAATCTAAGTAGTACATTTACCTGTTTCATTTGCATGGCAGTTTGAACTTTTGATGCAACTGCGTCTACACGTGAAGCAAGTCGAAGGTAATTAAGAGTTTCATTTTTCTTTCGAATAGCATTTTCAGCATAGATTCTTGCACCCTCCACATTCTTTTGCTGCAGTGCCTGTGGAATAATTTTAAGTAATTATTTAGATTTATTTGTTTGTTTCTGTAATTATTTATTTACCTTAAATATAAATTTCTGTGTAAGTGAAAAAAATATATTGTGTACCAGTAAATATATATTGACCTTTTTTATCTTTGCCTGTTGAACTTTCTGCTCTTTTTCACCTTTCTTGGCATAGCGTTCAAGTTGCTTAGTTGTAAACTGAAAGACAAATGTAGTGTTTTGGTGACTGTGTTAATCCATTACCAATTGACAGATTCTCATAATTAATTTTAATCTGGTTACAGGTAATACCAGAAGATTCTACTTTAATTCATAATATTAAACAACTAAACTATTACCTTCAACTGAAAAAGGGTATCTATAAAACAGAGAGAAAACAAACAAACAATGAATTAAAAACAAAGTTAGAAATAAACATATATATCAATTTTCGGCAGTATCCAACTGGGATATCAGGTTTCTGAATTTGGTATCCCTCCTTGAAATCTAGTATCCCACTTTTGAATACTAAACATCTCAACTTGGAATATCTAAAATTAACTATAACAGTTTGTGACAGTGCCTGCAGTTACGTTACGCTACATCGTAAGACGTTACGTTACATCGTAAGATGTTACATTAAATTATAAGAAGTTTCATTACATTATAAGACGTATACGCTACATTCTAAGTCATACGCTACATTCTAAGATGTTGTGCTCTATATAAGACATTACGCTACATTGTAAGATGTTACGTTACATTATAAGATGTTACGTTACATTGTAAGATGTTACTTCAGATTCTGTAGCTGTGTGCTATCGAAAATTTTATTGTATCCCGTTGGATACTGAAGTTAAGACTTCTAGTATCCAAAACGAAAATCTAATATCCCATGGATATTGGGATACTGCAAATTTCAAGCCCTGATATACCTGTACCCTATTTTGGTGGTCTACAATGGTGGGTGTTTCCTTCCCTCCACTAGCTTGGTAGCCTCCTTCGCAGACATCAGTGCCAATATATGATGGCTGCGAAGGAGACTATTAGCCTGGGGGCTAGGGATAAACCTTTAAGCCATAGCAGTCCCCTTACCTCCCAACACATGGTCAATGTGTGATACACGCAACAGTATATATTACAGTTTTACAGATAAAGGTACCACCCAAATTTTTAGGTGAGTTTAAGGTGACATTTATTTTCCCTCTTATTTTATACAGTACAACCAGCCTGGACCAACTAAAAATAACCCCGATGCAACACGCAAGAACCCTCAGCAAGCCTATAGGCAGCAATAGGTTAATTGGTGCTAATGTACTTTTGCATCTCAACATAGGTTACATTTAATTTTTTATCTATTCCTTTATAATTTGTAATTGTGTATTGAAAAACCCTTCGGGGAATTACCCAATAAAATATGTATGTATGATTAGAGTTAGGATTCGGGTTTAGGAATTAGACGTAGAGTTTAGGTGCAAAAGTGCATTTGTGCCAAGTTAACTTGAGTAGGTACAGTACAGTACATCTGATGTCAAATTGTCAATAAAAAAAAAAATTTTAACAAATTTTATGAGGTGTTGGTGGAACAGTGGTTAATGCACGTGCCTTTCACCTCTGCGACCCAGGTTCGATTCCTGCTCTCAGCAGTTATCTGATTAAAAAAATTTCACCTTGGCAGCATGTGAGAAGAGTGCTTCCAGTTTGACTCTACCAAACACCACAGGTTTCCTCCGGGTACTCCAGTTTCCTCCTGTAATAACACTGGACCAGTGAGGGTGGGCCCTTACTGGACCTCTGAGGATAACAGTTTAGATATAACTGATAGAGTTATCCAGTATAAATAAGGTTAGGTTAGGTTAGTTTAGTTTAGTTTAGTACTTTAATTTTTTTTATCAATTTGTCTTGATTTTGTTGAGTCATAATTGCCTAGATTACACAATTTTCTAAAAATAAGACATATGTTAGGCCAGCGTTTAATAATGATAGTACATATGTTTATTACAGGTTCATGCCACAAAATATTATGTGAAAGAAAAATACACATCATTTACATGTAAAAATGTGTATCAAATAACATCATACTTTCTGTATATTTTCCTTTGAGTATAAAATATAATTTTAATATACGGTTTATACTGTATATACTTATATATACCTTCCATTGACGGCATCTTGGCAAAATTTGAACCAATCCTGGAAAAACAGAAGATTATTCCTCAGAAGAGCATCAGGGGATTGATATTTCAATGAAAAAAAGCTAAAGACAAAATAATTTCAGTTTCTTTGCAAGAAGGAAGATAAACACCGAAGAAACAACCTCCGTAATCTGTCGTTATGTTTTCGGTAAACATCGACGTCATCGGTTTTTCCCGTAAATTACTCGCGACGCGTATTCCGAGTACTATTACTGGTTAAACCAGTTTAGATTTCGCCGCGTGCAGACGTCTTGGCGGCCATCTTGTTCAGTTCTTTTCAGTTTTAGGTAGTAATTCAAGCTGATATATACGCTCTACCTTGGAGAAAAACAGCCGCTGTTGGTTTGGATTGTGTATTTAAATATAAAGGTAATTCATAAGCTGCTGGATAATCCTATAGCATAGTTTAGCCTAATAGTTTTGGTACTTTTTAAAAAGTGCCCTTCTCCGCTTCAGCCCGTCCAGATCTTGAGAAATTTATGGGGATAATATGTTGAAATTTAATATGTTAAACTACACAGTTTCAAGCATATTCTAGTTTAAAAATTAGCTGAACAGTGTGAGAAGTTTCAGGGATGCATTCTTCCGCAAATTGGCAGGGAAAAACAGGCGATAAATTTGTGTGTGAGATTCAACTTGTGTTCAAATATCGCTTCACATGCATCATGCATGGCTTCTTCAAGCAAGGATGGGGTGTCATTTTGCGTCATTTGTTTTGCATTGCTGCTCATATTACAGTCTTAAATTCAACGGGTTAGATATTCTTGTGGTTAAACCACAAGAATATCTACCCGTTATACAATGTTCTTCGTGAAATTTTTAGTCTGTTCAATTTACTTTGTTTTTGTTTTTTTAATAAATTTTTGTTCAAATATATATTCTTGGGTACCCTGGTCCCAGAGATTTTAATTCTTGGGCTTTCAAAAACTTGTCAAGTTTGAACCATTTTATATGAAAGTGCTGTGTACACATTTTTTGAGAATTGTGAAAATTGTTTGCGAAATACCCAGAAAAATTTGCTGATTTAGTTTGTATGTAAAAATACTGTACCCAAAAGTTTAGTTATTTTATATATATATATACAATTCCCCCACCCCGCAAAATATATTCATAAATGAGAACATCTGTATAAAATGCAGAAGTTTGCTATCTGCAGCTGAGTTAAAATTTTAGCCAGACTGCATGAAAATTTGATTGTAGCCACCATTTTATTCGCACCCACCATTTTATTCGCACCCCCCTTGGAAATTACTTATTTTCCCACGTTAACCCAGTGCAATTTTCATGAGGTGGTGGCCAAAATCTGATTCCCACCATGTGTTTTACAAACTTTCCAGTCTGGGGCAGGTGCACACTGAGAGGATTGGATATATGATTGGGGAGGTGGAGTGGGATGCACAGTTAAAATATGTGATTCAAAACCTTTATATTTTACTCAAAAAGTGTCCTCAAAATACAGGAAATGCTGTTTCAAAGACTAAAAAAATTTCTGGAAGGGCATGCTCTTGGACCCCTTAGTTTTGTGTTGTCACTCTGTGGTGAAAATGCCCCCCCCCCTTTTTAAAAATCCTGATTGCATCTTTGCCTTCTGACAACACAGGTAAAGGAAACCTTTTTATCTTTTATATTTATCTTTTATATTTCATAGCATGCTATTAGGACATAACATGCATACTAACTAGCCTCTTTAAATTTTTCTTAATTTTATTTATTTATTTAATCTAGTTTTTGTAAAGGTAAACAAATATGGCAGAAGATTTTGATGTTGAGGCCATGCTTGAAGCACCATACAAGAATGAGGTATATTGCTATAGTTTTAGTATGTTTTTCTTTTGAAGAACATTTCAACTGGGTCAAGTTAGAATTCCCATTGTTGTGTACTATACTGTAAGCCATAATTAAACTAAAATTCTAAAGTGTGACCAGCTGTTTTAAATAATTATTAGGTTTAAGCGATATTAAGTAATTTGCATGCAAGCACAGTGTAATTATGATATTACAACTAATTGTTTGGAGGGATTAATTTTATTATTTAAGTTTTTCTTTCAACTTTGCATACAATACTTTCCTTCCTTCAGTTGCAGTACTCACTTTAATTTACTGTCATTGTGATGGAAGTGTGTTCTTGAAAATAGCCAAAAATTGTTTTCTCATGACCATTACATTGATAAAAGTTGTAATGCTTTGAATTTGATTGCGGTTTTTTACTACAATAATAATGCTATTTTTTCTTGTTTGGCCCAAAAAGACATTCAAATTAAGAACATACTTTAAAGGTGACATACAGTCCGTTCTGCGCATGACTGCAATGTGGCCCCCAAAACATGACATTCGTAGTAATTACATGAAGTACTCAGCTCAATGTAAACCGTTAGGAACAACATGGCAGAAAACCAAGTGATTCGGTGAGGATATCTCCTTGGATTTCTTCTATTTCTCCTGAAAATGTCTTGTTTTGGGTACAAGTAATGAATGGGAACCAAGAAAAGCTTACAATCTTGAATAAGGTATTAGTTGGGGTTGTTTTTTTTGTAAATTTAGATGTAAACATTAGTTTCGTACATGCGCAGAATGGACTGTACATCACCTTTAAAAAAATGAATTGGTCAGAAAGAGGAAATAATTTTCAGCAAGTTTTATGGACATTTCTATTGCCAATAACAAGAAAAAAAAGTGACTTGCTTTAACTGATCACGATCCTTAACAATTAGTTTCTATTATTTGTATTTCTCTAAGTCCTCTATTGTTTTTTGTAGACATTTGGTTTGTGGGTTCAGCTACAAGCTTGCAGAGGTAGTGACACATGCACACAGTGAAAAATTCTAAAACAATTTTTTGCAGGTCCTACTTGGCAGTTTTCCAGATTACAAAATGTGTGCAAACCCCCCACCCCAAACTAATCCAGAATGAACTTATTATACTGGACAGAAAATATTTTTTGTTCCAGTTTTCTAGCCAACTTTTAATATTATGCAACTTCAATTTTTGGTGTTCCAAGTGGCAGACACTCTTTGACTGTGAAACTTGATTCATGCTATTGCAGAATCATCCTCAAAATTAATAAGCAGATCATTTCTTGATTTTCTTACACTGTCAAAGTCAACAGATTTGACCAGAACTCTTGCAGCATCCCTTTTCATGATTTCCACCAAGTTGTGGGTCAAGCATTTGCATATTTTGCCACAAATGAAATCAACAAATTTTAAGATGTCACCAGTGTTTAGTAAAGGGCCAAAGGCCATCTGACATGTCCAAGGTGTTTTGGAGAAAAAATCAGTTTACAATTCTTTTTTTTAAATAATATAATTTTCTTAATGGACTGACCATGTCTGTTTTGTAATGTGTGACTGGAAACAAAAATATTTTTCTGTTCAGCATTTGAGATTTTCTAAAAAAAAATCTGTGTTTAACAACTTTCCCTACATTCTATTTCTTGTTTCAAAAATGAAATTAAGCTGCCAGCAATTTTTGGGAGGGGGATGAGAGAGGGTACACTATTTTTATATAATTAATAGATATATATCACAATAAAAGTTTATCTTGTCAGTGTGTTTGTGGAAGTCTTGATTATTTATAATAGATTTATTAAATAGCTGAACAACCTATTATCAATTTGACGACACTATTTTGCTAATAATTACCAAATTTATTTCATTATAATGAAAATGAAACAAACTAACAGAACTTTGTTATTTTGTGGCCAAGACAAATCTGGTGTGTAGCTGCTACTGTGCCCAGAAATACTTTAATTAATAAGGTTGCAACTGGGTGAGAGGTGCATGTTTGTCAAATTTGTTTACATTTATTGCCACATACTGAGAGAAACATTGAGTTTTACAGACCCTTACCTGTAGCCAGCTAGAGGGCCATATAGCAGCATAAGAAATCTTAAAACTCAATGTTTTTCAAAACAAAAGTCAACAAATGTTTTGTTATATACCGAAGACAAATAGATTTCAAAATACCAGAGCTCAAAAGACAAAAAGACCAATATGAGATTTGGTAATAAATTGTGAATTCTCATACCTCACCAGGTTTCAAGATGTGTATAAATACAGTATCTTTTTGAGAAAATTAATCTTCCTGTTTTCAATGTTTAATCTGGACAAAATTGCTTTTTTATTACTGTACAATTATGCTGTAATTGAGTTGAAAATTTTTTTGATTCAGTCATTTCTGCTTAACTCATTTCTGTCTGAGGGCTTCCCCAAAGGTGAATAAAATCGTCTTCCATTAGCCAGAATAAAATACCAAAGACTGATTTTCAGGGTCCGAATTAGCGCTTCAGACCAGCTTCGCTTTTTTTCAGTAGTTACTCCCCGAAATAGTTAATCATTGTCCTTCAATTAACCATTACTCTTCTCTCTGAGACGGTCTTTTCATTCATTTTACGGATTTTTATTTTCTTTGTGCGGTCTATGCTACACTGTACGTTGTGAGACGATATATGCTACGTTGAAAAACATTATGCAACGTCCTTAAAAATTACGCTACATGCATTTAAAACGTTACACTGCTTTCTTACTTTTACTTTACGTTCTGAGAAGTTATGCTACATTCTGAGAAGTCACGTTTCGTTCAGAATAGTTACTGTTTGCTACGTTCTTAGAAGTTACGCTACGTTCAGAAAAGTTGCGCTATATGTTCTGTAAGTTACGTTATACGTTCCGAGAAGTTACGCTACATACGTTCTGAAAAATTATGTTTCTAAGAAGTTACACACCGTCAGAAAAGTTTTCGCTACATTCAAAGAAGTTGTATGCCACGTTCTGAAAAATTACGCCACATGTACATTCAGAAAAGTTATGCTATGTTCAGAAGTTATCCTTCGTTCAGAGAAGTTAAGAGACATTGATTTTACATTCAGAAAAGTTGCGCTACGCTTCTAAGAAGTCACTCTAAAGTATGTTCTGAAATGTTACCTTAGTTACGTTCTAAAAAGTTCACGTTACTTGCTTTGAGTTGTTACGGTACATGTGGGATGATACTACGTTACTAAAGCTATGTGCACACGGTAACGTTTTCGTATTGTTTCAAGTAATGAGCTGATTGTTCTCGATTCCCTTGAGAACTGAACTGATTCGCAGTTTTCAGAAATTTTCATAATTGCTTCGCAATTTGCGAAACGTTAATTTGGACGTCCCTTGGATTTGGACCAGAAAGAGTTAGAGAGATAGTTTATAACTCAATCCTGTCCGAGTACTTCCCCAGAGGTGAATAAAATTGTCTGGTGCCTGAATAAAATACCAATTCAGACAGGAAAGAGTTAAGGCATACTAAAACAGCCCATTTATTTTACACTGTCTAACATCAGATAATTTTACTTGTTTACTTTGAATGACCTAGTTATTAATGAGTTAGGACAGAAACTGCAGTGAGAATAAAATGTACAATAATAAAGTATAAAAACTACATATAATGTATAAAAGAGTTCCTCTGCCGATAAATAACTACGATAATCTCTTTATTTTGGTTTAGGTAGTTGGTATTTAATGAGATGAATTTTAAAAGCCAGTGGAATGTCTTTAACAGTGTTACTAAATAAATCAATTTTTGGCTCTTGTTAATTGTGGCTTTCTTTTTCTAGACGATGGATAATGGCAAGAGCAAGAAATATGACTCTGATGATGAAGATAAAAGTCGACGGTAAGATAAGCTACACAACAAAAAGAAAAAATATTTTAAAAGTAGAATTGCTGTGTCTTAGTGTATGATGAACACTTGTATGGAGACATTTATGCTTCTGACAGTTTTTTTTGTTCAAAATTTCTAACTTTACATAATTAAGTTTTTGGCAATTATATTGAGAAACTTTTCTTGTCTTCATCCTAGGTAGACAAAAAATTTTAGATACCAGTAATTGAGAAGAGAATTATTACAGGGACGTTTGTCTGGAATTCAAGAACTTGTGTCCATTTTATACTAACAAGCACAGGTTATTTTTTAACAAAGGGCCCCCAAAAACTCTAGTTAAATATGGTACCATTTTAGGAAGAGTAATTCCATAACCCTTAGGAAAAAATTACAGTTACATTAAATACTGGTAATTGAGAAAAGATTATCAGTACTGGGATGTTTGTTTGGAATTCAAGAACTTGTGGTTTTTTTCGTACTAACAAGCAAGGGTTCGAATTAACATTTCAAAACTGCATCGCGAAAATATTTTGTCGAAAAAGTAGGGGGGCTGGGACTAATCCCCCCCCCCTGCAGTTTCAACTTCTGCTTTCGTTTCGTCATTTCAGACAGAAGTGGCGTTGGAGTTCTGGATTAGACTAGAATTCGAAATGCTGTGCAAAAAAACAACGCATTCATTTCTCACTGAATTATGAAGGATAAATTTACAGTAGCAGTGTTTCAGTTTCAGTTTCACGACGTTTTTATTGTTATGATGCGATGTAACGTGAGAACTATCCAAGACTGTTGTTTTGTTTTGTTTTTTGTAATAAACCAAAACACGCTGCAAAGAAGTTATTGGAAGGCAATCAGCGGTTACTTTGCATCGCGATTTTGGAGTTTTTTATGTTTGTTTTCGATCGCTATTTCAAAAAGTGCATCGCGATATGTTAATTCGAACCCTGCAAGCACAGGATATTTTTTAAACCAAGGGTCCCAGAAAACGCTTTGTGTAGCATAACCCATTGAAAAAATTACAGTTACTCTACCTGTCTGTACAGTATGTGCACCAGTCTCAATTAAACCTACCAGTACAGTACATTCTACCAGTTTGAGTAGCTTGATGGTTAGAAAATCCCACTGTTAAAATTCCAGTCACGATGTAAAGCTGTATATGATTATCATGACGTATATTGTCTTTGTACTAAGTGGTGCAAAAAACTATAAGTGATATTCAACTTATTGCCCAACCATAGGGCATGCTATCAAATAAATGTTCTCAAAGATGAATGGTATTGAAACAGTTATCGCTATTTGGAATTTAATACCATGTTATCAAAATTAAGATAGTACTGAAGTGGACTAGATTGTACCAAAGTGCAATGTTTGCCCTGGACACCTTCAACATTTGACAAAATATATTCAGTCGGAGTGCATGTCACTTGGTTTGTGACTAAAACACCATACTTCCATGGATTTGCTAGTAACAAAGTTTTCTCTTGTTTTAAACAGATGAGTGCAAAATTGATCGTGGTATAAAGGTAATGTGCATGGCCACATTCAGGTGGACTCTTGCCACAAGGAAATTGAACAAAAAAGTTATAGCCATGTATCGCATGATTATGAAACAAATTGTTTGGCCACATGCACTTATGCTTACATACAGGGTTTTTTCTAGAAAATGTTCCTGAGTTCCAATTAGAATTCTAATTATCCGAGTTTTCTCGATTAGTCTCATTCTTTACGATTGGCCTTGTAAGGGTGTGTACAGTATTTTCAGCATCGTGAATATGTGATTTTGTAACTAACAATCTCTACCTCTTGTACCAACACATTGAACGAGTTGCACCCCTATCAGAAAACTGGCTGCTGGAAAGTAGAGCTAGAGTACTATGTGGACTACTTCATATACCAGAACCCTCCACCAGACCAAGTGGTTCTGACCTTGAACGCAAAGCCCTCGTCCGCCTTAACAGATTACAAGCAGCCTGGTCACAGACAAGCGCATTCTTGTAAATGATTGGTGCCCGAGAATAAGCATGCGTGAGCGTGGTGTCTACCAAGACATCAGGCATATCGGCTTCGCGTGTCCTCTTGCTTCTGGCATAAAACAACTGGATGACGACACCAGAAATTTGTTCTTGCTAACTGGTGACTGAAATCAAACGAGCGACGACGATTGACTTGATTAAAAATGATCTATGGAATATGGTCATCTATGGAAGGGAAGTCACTTCTATAATATCAGTTCACCCTCTTCTGTTGCCTTGCACGTTGATCAAGTACCAACTTAAATCAGACTAGTTTTCTGAGTCCTATTCATTCGGCTAGTTTCGACTACAGTATATATACTGCCATGTGGAACTCGACATTTAACTAGAAGAAACCCTGTCATGGTATACTGGTTTTGATCTCTCGTCAATTAATTTAATCTTTTATTTTTTAAGATCTAAGAAGAAAAGAAAAAGTCACAGCAAAAGTAAAAGCCGCAGTAGGAGCAAAAGTAGAGATAGAGGCCATAACAAGAAGGCAAGAAGAAAGAGGTAAAATAAAATTAATAAATATAAATGTATGTTAGGACTGGGCGAAACGAGGCGTTTTAGGCCGGATTTAATTGAAATTGGCTTCCAATCTCAGATTATGTATGTATTATTAAGCCTGGCCAAACGCTTTCAACATCGCATTCAACATCATTCAACATTGTTGAACGATGTTGAATAATGTTGAAAGCACGAGTGGCCAAATTAATTCAACATCGTTCAACATTCATGAATGACAATTAATGCGCTACCACAAAAGCTGGAATCGACAATATCCCGCATGGGCGCATGTCTCTGTTCAACAAAGTTGAATGAAATGTGGCCAAATGCGTTCAACACCTTTCACACTTTTTGAGAACAATAGAAATGTTGAACGCATGTTGAACGAAAATTTGAACATGTTCAAATTTCGTTCAACAACGTTCAACATCATTCAACAGTGGTGGCCAAACGCTTTCAACATGTTGAATTCAACAATGTTGAACGATGTTGAATGAAATGTTGAAAGCGTTTGGCCAGACCTTTAGATTCACTCAGGTCAATTGAATTTAATCGAGTTATAGTACTGTATGTTGCATTTGAATTAAGTATAAAATTGAAACAATTCACAATTCATTTATAATGCGTTGTTTAGCATGGACCTTATTTAGTTGTTGATAGATCTGCAAATGAAAACATTTTTGATCAAGATATAATTATAATTTTACGCTACTCTAGCTTAAATGTTTTGAGCATAGCTTAAAAGTTACTCCAATGAAACCGCAAAATAGCAAACCCCGATATAACGAAGTTCCTGGTGCATGGGTGTCAGATCTTGGGATCCGAGGTAACCGCGTTACCTGCAAGTGACTGGAGCTAACTGCAAACTAGCCTGGTACCCTGGCCCAATCAAAGAATATGGGCCAGGTAACCACTAAAGGCTTCTGCTTTCTTATTGGTTGAAATTTCGCGCGTTTTTAGTGGCTATGAGTAAAACTGCAATCGTCATAAGTGGATTTAGCCCTGATGACGCGAGAATGAGATTAGTGGTTGCCTGGCCCATATTTCTTTTGAAATTGGGCCAAGGTACCAGGCTAACTGCAAACCTGGGTCAGAAGGTCTTGTGCACGCTAGAATAGTAGAAAATTTTAATTTTTCCCAGTATCTTTTTGCGATATTTACCGACCAGATTTAATAGGTGTCGTATTTGAAGACGCAAACTCATGAAATTTCGAAAATTATTATATTAACTCGTATTCGAAATTTCAGAAACTAACACAATTTCAGTATTGAACTAATTGAAGGAACGCAATGTCGAATATTTAATAGCGCTGGACGTCATAATTTGGCTGTAGTGGACGTCATAATTTGGCTGTATAATTGTCAATGACTGCATAAATCACGGCAAAATATTGGACAAAAAATGAACGTTCAGCGAAAACGTTTGCTAACTTTAATTTTACTTTGCTTTTCTCATTTTTAATAGTAGCAATTTTAAGAACTAAACAAAATGATACATTGTAACATTGTAATAAATAATGATGACGGTTTTCCAGTTTTTCTAAAAGCTAAACCGAAAAAACCGGTTAAATAAAAAACCCGAAAAAAACCGGTAAACCGCCCAAGCTTAGCTGGTGGGGTCCTCCATTTATAGCTAAGACCTATAAGTGTTGATTTTACGGAGGGAGGAAAACCGGAGAACCCGGCGAAAAACCCTCGAAGCACAGGAGAGACCAACTAAACTCTACTCACATGAGTCCCCACCCCGAGAACGGGGCTATTCCCAGACGGTCACTCACCCATCCAAGTACTACGTCTAACCGGGCTTAACTATTGGTGAGAGGCAGCGCCCTAATAGCCCATGCCACCCGTGCTCCCCGTTTACTCTATCTAATACCAGAAGATTCTACTTGTGAAAGGCAGACTCTTCAGACGTCAATAAGTTAATAAACTGGTGATGGAATTATCTTCTCTTTTTTATTTGTGTAGATCAAAAAGTCGAGAGCGCGAGAGCAAGCGAAGCCGTAGTGGTGATAGACGACGACGCAGCCGAAGTGGTAGCAGGGATAGACGGAGACAAAGTGGTAGCGGAGAGAGGAGAAGATCCAGCCCTGGTGGACCACGTGGTCGAGCTGACGATCGAAGGGAAAGAGACAGAAAACGAAGGTCCAGAAGTGGCAGTGATGACAGGTGGGTTACGTGGGTACAGGGACGTAGCCAGGATTTTGAAAGGGGGGGGGGGGGGGAAAGCCGAAATCAAAATAAATTTTTAGGGGGTCCAGGGGCATGCTCCCCCGGGAAATTTTGAAATCGAGAGTCGCTGAAATGCCATTTCCGATCCTGGCTTTTGGAGGAAGATTTTACAGACTCTAATTAAAGGTTAAAAAACGTCATATAAAATACTCAAAACACGCAAACGTCACATAGATACTCAAAATGCATACACTCAGTAGATTGAATACACTGTTTACAGTTTATTTCCTGACACAATGGCATATTGCATCAGTTTTGTAGTTACATGTCTGTTGTTTTGAAGTAGTCCACGTAGTACTCCCCCCTGGCTACGTCCCTATTTTATAAATATATATACTGTATATACAAAGGGGATATTACACGGTGGCGAGAAGATATGGATTTTATGTTCGAGTGGCAGCGAACGAGTGAGATATTGCTCTTGCCACGAGAACATAAAATCCATATCTTTGAGCAACCGTGTAATGTTCTATTTATTATATATGGACAATGAAATGATGCGTGGAAGTGATGTTGATAAACTATGTTTAATCAGTGCAAAAACTACAACCGCTTGACCTAAAACGTTTAGAAAATACAAATGAAAAATACAACAGTTTATTTGAATACGTCATTTTACGTGAAACACTGAATTAAGAGAAGTTACTGGCTCAAATTTACTTGATTCGAAACTTACGGCAAAAGGCGAAAATTTTGACTTGTCGATATGTCACTCGCGAGCGTTACATACGAGAAATACGCCACTCGGTTCCCGGATGTAGTGAAA
The DNA here is from genome assembly GCA_035771165.1 of Paragorgia papillata. Classification (NCBI taxonomy): domain Eukaryota; kingdom Metazoa; phylum Cnidaria; class Anthozoa; order Scleralcyonacea; family Coralliidae; genus Paragorgia; species Paragorgia papillata. Next base: position 924,986 of record JAWNZC010000025.1, on the reverse strand, counting down.
TATGGATTCTACGAGTGTTTTAGTTGCTAGTAAAATACTCTTCTCCATATAATAAACTACATTATCATCTTGTCTTGTCTACAGTGGTCATTGGCAAGTCTTACCTCGGGATGAGTCCATCACTGTTGAAGAACGAGACCGGCGTACCGTGTTCTGTATGCAGTTGGCACGTAATATCAGACCACGGGATCTGGAAGAATTTTTCTCTAAAGTTGGACAGGTATAGCTACATAATAATTAAAACTTTTTTGAAAGTGCCTAATTTTTTGTTTGTTTTACAGTCATCTTTCATCATTATTTTTGTCCAAGAAAGTGTCTCCTTTCTATTTTTCGTGTTTAGGTGCGAGATGTCAGGATAATTTCTGATCGAAACTCAAGGCGTTCCAAGGGAATCGCTTATGTTGAGTTCACAGATATATCGGCAGTGCCTCTGGTAAGTTTAACATTTTGTTCCGTCAGCACATGTATGCCAAATCTCTTTTGCTACAAAATAGTCGTACAGAACTGTAATCAAAATTCAAATTACCTATTTACCTTGATGGCTTGATCACATTGTGGACTCGGAACATGTCGATGTCAGCGGTCAATTAGCTTAATAGTCAGTCATCAATCTCGTTCCCAGAGCCCACGTTCCCCACCCGAGAAACGAGAGACTCTGGGATAATCCGTTTCAAATCGATATTTCATTGGCTGATGAACACAGTGAACTCTATATAACTCTTCTTCCGGATCACAAGAATCCTGTGATGGCGTGAACGGATTATCCCAGAGTCTCTCGTTTCCCGGGTGGGGAACGTGGGCTATGGGAATGAGATTGGTCAGTTATTAAAAGTCTAATATTAAAGAAATAGAAAATGGCCGGTCATGTGTATGTACCCGATGCAAATACGAGGATGAGTTGGGAAAATTCGAAAGTTTATATGAACCTGAATTTACATAAATACTTTCAAATTCTCTCAAACTCGTTCGAATATTTGTATCAGTTTATATAAAGACATGTCATGTCAGTGTGACGTCACGACTTAGGGGGCTTTCCATTTACACGGTTAGACCGGTCAGTCCGGTTAAATGGAACACGATTCGTTTGAGACCTGGGATGGTCTGACAAGAAAATTTGGTCCTAATCAAAAGCAAGTCCATTCTGCCCGGACTGATCGGTCTAACCTTGTCAATTGGAAAGCGCCCCTAGTTTGTGCTTAGCCTGACATATACACAAACACGATAACTGACCCATCACATGCGTGTAAGACACGCCGTATTTTAAAAGGTTATTTAGTGATTAAATGGAGAAAAAAGAACATGTGCTTTAGAATACACACTTAAAATTTGTATTGACCATGCATATAACTTTTTATGTTGTGTTTACAGGCAATTAAGATGACTGGGCAGAAATTGATTGGAGCACCGATTATTGTGCAAGAAACACAGGCTGAGAAGAACAGACTGGCTGCAGAGCAAGAAAAGTTGAAAAGACCTGTCGGACCTACCCGTTGCTATGTTGGCTCCCTGCACTTCAACATCACTGAACAAATGATAAAGGCGATCTTCGAGCCTTTTGGTGTCATCGATAATGTCCAGATGATCTATGACTCCGAGTCCGGCAGATCAAAAGGGTACTGCTTCATTCAATACCGTGAGCCAGACAGTGCTAAGCGGGCCATGGAGCAAATGAATGGGTTTGAGTTAGCTGGTCGGCCGATAAAGGTTGGTCCAGTGACAGAAAGAGGTGACTCGAGTGGTCTGTCCTTCCTTGATGATGAAGAATACGAGAAAGGTGGTATTGAAATGAATGCAGCTGCAAGGGCAGCTCTCATGCAGAAATTATCACAGGGACACTCCGCTGGTAAGCACGCTACAGTGACTGGCGCATAGTATTAAGTAGCGAGTGATTTTAAAGGTTTGGGTCATGGCGTCGGCTTAATGAGCCAAATGCGGTAAGCTGGTAAAGGAGTCAGGCGGGTTTTTTCGTCTCCCTTAAGCTGGATTTCCATTTAGTGCTTTTTGTCGCGCGATCGACTTTTTGCGATCGTTTTTCTTTGAATTGTGAGCCCTCGATTGGAACGGATCCGGTCGAGGGCTCACAATTCAAAAGAAAGCGATCGCAAAAAGTCGATAGCGCGACAAAAAACACTGAATGGAAGTCCGCCTTTAGTTCGGTTGTGTTTCTAACGCAACTTGCCAAGGAGTCGCCGTGTATCGTTAGCATGTCAACAATGTTGCTGTCAATATTGCAAGGTCGCGCGGTAAAGAACATCCGGTTTGACTGTAAAACCGCCAGCCATAGGCGTAGAGTATGGCGGGGGGGGGGGGGGGGGGGGCTTCAAACCCCCGATAAATCTTAATGGGGCGGGCTGAGCCCCCCCGTAGAAATTTTGCAGCAACTGACACATCAATCACCATTCACAAATTATAGGTTACTCGTTAGGCTAAAGTAACTGTTACAGACTCATTCCTGTCAGCCAAAAGCACCCATATACAGTGATAAGTCAACCCAGTAAACACAACATCGAAAAATTGTTGAAATGTGTTGTATTTTAACTAGTTTTTATGACATTTCATGACCTTCAGTGTTCTTAAAAATCACCCCTCAGAATGCAGGAAATGGCATTTCCAAGACTCTAAATTTCAAACATTTCCCGGGGGCATGCCCCCGGACCCCCTAGAAGAGTTCCTTTTTGTAAACGCCCCCCACTGTTCAGCACTTCAGCCCCCCTGGACAAAAACAGAACTCTACGCCTATGCCACCAGCTATCGTACATGCAAGAAATGTTTAGAAATTCTTCTGACTTTGCTTGCTCTTGTGCACGAGGGATAGTTTTTTAATAGTTTACATCAACACCAGAACTATGGGCGAGATAAATATGTTACATATCTAAATATACGCGAAGGTTGCATGATGTTGTCTAATTTATGTGAAGACACGTCCGTACAAGTAAGAAACATAGTTAGGTATGCTAGCTCGGATATGAGAATTAAGTGTAAATATTCGAGCTATTTTACTTAGAAAAAAATTACGTGTCTCGCCGGCGATCAGGCAGGGCTGCAAATTACTGTCGGACATCGGACAATGTCCGACCAAATTTGGCAAATGTCAGAACAAAACCAAATTGTCATCAGACATAGTGTCCGTGCAAATAAAATATATTGTCTGATCAAGAAATTCGGCTTTATGTTGTTGAAAGAGAAACTTCTCTTTTTGAGAGAAAAATTCCGATTTCCTTTCGTAATTCTATCGACTAGATTGAGCATGTTTGAATTTTAAATCTTCCGTAACTGAATCGGTCTTCTGAGATAAACTGATAGTATTTAATTACTCTGGTACCAAGGAGTTCAAACAATGTATAAGTATAACACGCGCGCGCGACGCTAAACAGGCGAGTCAGACGACCGCCACGGAAACTGCCTTTATATCATGAACTCAGAACTGTATTCTGAAGAATTATATGTCCGACAAAATGTAGTGATAATGGTTTTATGTCCGAACAAATTTTAGTAATGTCTGACCAAAATTGGAAATGGATCAGACACATGTCCTGTCAAGAAAAAATATTTATTTGCAGCCCTGATCAGGAGGTTGTGGTTCGCTTGGGAACTTAGAAATTTTTGTGAGTAAAATAGCTGGAAGAACACTCAAAACTTGCAAATGAGCCAACCAAATTTCAGTATGATGACTTCGTCTGGAAGTTCAAACGTGCTTCAGATCACTTCAAAGTTACTTTGTATCACATGCAACGAGGTCTATCCAGTGATGGATCCAGCTTGATCTGGTAGGGGGGTGCTGCAGGGGTGGATCTAGAATTTTTTTAACCTTAGTCAAACCATTCCTAGGGGGTCCGGGGGCATGCCCCCCTGGAAAATTTTTGAAATTTGGACCTCTAAAATGGCATTTCCTGCATTCTGACGGTACTTTGAAGAAAGATTTAAAAGTTTTAAATCGTGTTTTCAATAGCGCATTTTGTCAAACCTTGTTATACAAATACATTTAAAATTATAGAAAATAACGGGGGGAAATCCAATAAATCGAATCTTAGGTAGCTGCTACGTATGCACCCCCGACGTATTCAAAATGCAGCATTTCCATTATTAAAAAATAAAAATGACTTCAATGTACTTGCGATATACTTGCTGTTTTAATACTTGCCGAATCAGTTGGGTTTTTGGGTAATTGGCACCCCCCTGCACCCCCTTGGCCAAGGGCCAGGGGGGTGCGCACCCCCCTGTAAATCCATCACTGGGTCTATCCTTTGTAAACTAACAGTTTTCCTTCCTTAGGTCTCACTGTACCTGGTCTTCCACCAGCCAATCCTTCGGTTCCTGTTGTCCAGACTCCCGTAAACATCCCTCTGCCGACTCCATGCGTAATGATCAGTAACATGTTTGATCCTATCAAGTGAGTAAATTGAACTCTTTATAGTGATAATGTCATTTGCTACTCACTTTTCACCCAAATCTTCGGAAGTTCGTGGGAAGTTCAAAGTTCGTTTTGAATTACGCATTTGATTGGCTGCTGGGAACCAATCAACCAATCAAATGCGTAGTTCAAAACGAACTGCGAACTTCGGAACGAACTTCCGAATATTTGGGTGAAAAGTGAGTTGCAAATGACTAATGAAATAAGTTTCATAAGTTTTCAATTTATGTGTTAGGTAAATATTAAGATTAAATTCCGATATTTTTTAGGGAAAAAGAAGTTGATTGGCATTTGGATATTCAAGATGATGTTCTAGATGAACTGTCTAAATTTGGCAGTATTGTTCATATACATGTTGATAAGAATTCCACTCAGGTTAGTTCTACACCTTCGTGCTTAACTTTGGTAACATGCAGACGACAGCAGTGAGAGGCGCACCTGCCTGCTTTTCTCTGTTATTTTGAGTTAAGATGCTATATTATAGAAGTAAACTTTTCTTAATTTCATTTCAGGGCAATGTTTACATCAAATGTGCCACACCCGACGTTGCTGTAGCTGCTTCAAGAACTATGCAAGGCAGATGGTTTGCGGGTAAGAGGAAATATGTATTAAAGGCTTCCATTTGTCTGTCCAGTCAACTATAACATGTCGTGAAGTTTCGAAAATAAGCTGTCCCAAATATTAAATACCTGCCTCCCCATTACAAGCCCTCCCCTCCAAAGAAAACAAACAAGAAGCTCATTGGATTATGATTTAAGCCAGCGACAGTAACAACAACAACAACAACGAAAATAAGCCTTCCCGAATATAAGCCTAGAAAAGTCTTTTGAAATGATATAAGCCCAGGATCTATTCGAAATTTACGGTATTTGTAAATATAGTATACCATATTTTCATGAACACGCCATATTTCCTCGAATAATCGCCCACCTTCGATATTTGCCTTCTCCTTGAATAATTGCCTCCTCCCAATAATCATCCCCTCCCCCCAGATGAGAAGACGCTTTTACCAAATCAGATGGCAGAGTGAAGCTTTTGATGTGTAACGACAAGTTACCCTATTTACAATATCGTATAATGCTCTTTGTTGTTGTTTCCTATTATAACTTTCTTTAATTTCTATCTATTTCAGGCAAACAGCTGCTAGCTCAAACGATCCCCTTGTCGCAGTACCACACGATGTTTCCAAATGCTGCGTCAGCAACGAAGGCTTTAAAACCGTCAGCCTGAAAGCCACTCGGTGACAGACAAACACCACACCCATTTTGCAAGACTCGTGATCCGAGAATGGTTGACAGCTGTTAGCGACTGTTGGCAATGGCTTTTTTTAGTATTTTTTTTTTTGATTTTGGCATGAAACATCAATCTTATGTAGATTTTCTTCTGTACGCATTGCGTACTTATTTTATCATCGCGTTCAATGGTACTGTATTATACAAAGTAGTTTTCGGGCAAGTTTGTTTCTTGGCTATCGTGAGTTTAACTGCGGTCTCTATGTTGAAACAGAAACTAGGCGTAAGACGTTGGCCATGTTTCAAATTCAGAAACCAAAAAACTGTGAAATACTGGATCCAGTACTTTAAAAACGAGATATTAAACCTATTTGATGTTTGCGATGAATGGTAAATTGTCGCATTGTTTGCGCAGGTGTAGATGTCTGTGTTTCTGTCTGTGTCTGTGTCTGTGTCTGTCTGTCTGTCTGTCTGTCTGTCTGTCTGTCTGTCTGTCTGTCTGTCTGTCTGTCTGTCTAAGATCGAGGCGCACGGGGTACGTGTTCCACAGAGCAGTTCTTGTTTAGGGACGTTTTTGATCTGATGTTTTTGGGGATATTTTTCAGTTATTTTATGTAGTCCATCACTTTATCGTTCAAGTTGAAATTAACCATTGTGATACGTGATTAACAATTCTTTTTTGCAATTTTCTTTTCTATTTTCCCATATTTATGTAGATTTTTCAATATTTATCAGACAAAAAAACAGTATAAGCTTACTTTTATAGCACTATAGTATCTTCTCGAGAAGCGAGCAAGCAATCTTCCAGTCTCGTTCCAGAGCCCACGTTCCCCACCCGGGAAACGAGACTCTGGGATAATCCGTTTCACATCGATATTTCATTGGCTGATGAACACAGTGAACTCTATATAACTCTTCTTCCGGATAACAAGAATCCTGTGATGGCGTGAACGGATTATCCCAGAGCCTCGTTACCCGCCCACTGGGTAAGGAACGTGGGTTCTGGGAACGAGATTGGCAATCTTCATGTTACACTCCATTAAAAAAAACCCCATCTTGTTCAACTAAATTCGTAATTTCGTTGCGCGTCGTCATGGGTCTCGCTGGAATCTGAGCCGCATTCCTGAGCTGACGTCATATAACATGAACGTTTGGCCGCATCCAAAATTCTTATTTTCCGGAAAAGACGTTCTATGGATCATTTTCACTCGCGTGATCGGTGCCCCGTTGGGTTGGTGAAATAATTATCAATTATTGGACGAGTCAGCAAAACAATACTTTAGAAAAAAAATAGTTAAAAGGAAGATTTAGTGAGATAAAAAACAACACTCGTGCCAACAAAAAGTAAGTATGCCGAAGACACAGAAGAGTGGGGCGATCTCTAACTTCAGGCATTTCAGATTTTTAACTATTTTATGAATGATAAATCAATTATTGAACTCGTCTATCGCAAAATATCATGATTTGTCAGTGTCTCGCTACCAGTTATTTGCCTCTGCCTTCGGCATCGGCAAATAACTAGTAGCTCGCCACTGGCAAATCATGATATTTTGCCCAGACTCGTCCAATAATTGATAAATGTTTGAATAAGAATAGAGTTCCATAGGATAAAGATGTGCACATACGGCCGACATTTCATTGTTTCGGTGCACAATCGTGCATGATTTAGTCTGCATAAACCACGTGCATAAGCCCCATATGCATAAACGAACGAAGGTTCCGCCGTATAAACGACCAGAAACGACGAAATATATTTGATGAATTGGCGTCACGTGCCAGGACTGTGACAGACCTCTTACGCCTGATTGAGATCGGCCCCATCTCGGTCATACGTTTTGTTTTGGCGTGACCCAATATCATGCATAACTTTGAAGGCTTATAAATATACTTTCTTCAATCGTGGGGCTAAACATATCACAGAAAATTATCCGTATTGTGTTTCCGGAAATTTGCCAGATCTCAAGATTTACTTCCGGAGGAACAGTCTGTTTTTAAAGTTTAAATAGTTACAAACGCCGAGCAAAAATTTCGCAGTTCACGGACTTAAAACTCTCCTTATGTAATTCAATATGCCTGCGTATCGCATAATATATCTTGACAAATTGGGTCATTGTTAATACAGTCATGTGTTACTCATTCATTTTCAGGGGGAGGTATGATCACATGTTACCTCTGTTTACGATCAGGATTTAATACTGCGTCGGTCGTCAGAGAAAACACAACTCTTGCCAGTGGATACTTGATGCTAAGTTATGGCATATAATTTCCAAAACGTATAAAAAGGTTGCAAGTGTCCGAGATGGGCGATTGGCGCTCGACTTCTGGTCGTTCGGAAGGGAGTCGATCAGGTCGCTACGCAGCTCGTTCAATGCCAAGTCGATATGGCAGTGAAGTGAGTTTCTCCGCCAGCATGGGACGCTTTGATACTTGCATTTTGGGCAGACAAACCATTGAACCGCAGGCGAGGCATACGGTAGGAGTAAAGTACCTTCAAGAAACGTTTTTAACGTTGAGAGATTTGCACCATTTCCGTGTTTTTGGTTTCGTTTTGGTATTCATCGCAGTAGATGAACCAAAATAAATGTGAAGTCAACGTTAACGTCGATTTGTTTGTACAGCTCTACAAGCTTGAAGTTGATGGAGGCATAAAGAAATGGGTCATTTATCGACGATATCGTGACTTTGTTCTTTTAAATAAGAAGGTACACGTATTCTCATATTAATTGTAAATATGTATTATATATATTTGTTTATAGATACATGATGCAATTTGGCTCACAAATGAATATTATTAAAATACGTGTACTTGATACCAGATATTTGCACAGGTTATTTCTTTCCCTTTTATTTCTATAGCTAAGGAAGTTATTTCCGAACTTTGTGTTAACTCTTCCACCGAAAAGATTGATCTTGGACAATTTCAATAAAGGTTTGTTGTTTTGCATAATTATGAAAATCTGCCTGGCCGTCTTAATACCGTCTGGTATTTAGTACTTTTGTAGAATCGTAGTCACATCAAATAACTGGTTTTGTTGCTTCGTTTCTGCCATTCGTTAACTGGTACTATCATGCCGTGCAAATATTGCATGTTACATTCTGGTTGACTATGTCATAATTATAATACCACCAAAATATTGTTTCTAATTGACCATGCAAGGTGTGATGCTTGGTCACGCGATTTTTGTGAAACAACGCGATCAATCAGGGGTCAACCCCCACAACCCATGCCCAAGTTGTGGCATATATATTGGCCCATTGGGACCAAAACAACTTGTATGATAGTGAGTGCAAGTACACTTACTACAATTTATATCTGAAAATTGCATCTATCATCAAACACTGCAAAGTTGTTTTGAAAATTAATGAATACTGAAACTTCATGGATGGATAAAACTGGATGGATAAATACATGTACCATACCGAAACTGTGAAATACTAAAATAGCATATGAAAAACTGGCCTTATGAAGAACACCATGAAACTCCAGTACTGAACTAGTGTTCATGTTACAACTGCTAAAACTTTACAACTTGCATTAAAGCCTGATTTCCATTTGGTTGCAACGGTGTCTTAATGGTTGTGGAATAGTAGTGTAGCAACATGTTTCTTTTGTTATGACAAAATAAATCCACTGCAACATTTCAGTTCAGTGACCTTCATGACACCATCATGACCAAATGGAAACCAGGCTTAATATAGGCCAAAATAATTGTGATGATTTCTTCAGATTTCATCCAGAAAAGACAGCAAGCCCTTGAAGAGTATGTACGGAGTATTCTAAACCATGCTGAAATATCACAAAGGTGAGATAATGCATTTGATCTTTAATTACAGTAATAATGATTACTACTGTTAGTAAGATATGATTCGGGTGTGTGTATACGTGTATGTGTTTGCAATATACTAGGTAACACCAGTCAGTAAGTGCACCAAGGTGCTGTAAATTATTTTGAAGGCTGTTATAAACTTTACCATAATATACCACAAATAATTGATACACACTTAATTTTAAGATTGCATATTATTACAGTATCTAGAATTCAATTGAGCTCAATCATATTTTTTTGTGTTAATTTAGTCCACCTGTGGTTCGCTTTTTTCGCTTTGAAAACCCACCTCAACCTCATGAAAGTTTGGATGCTAGTCAAAACTATTGTGTGGTGCTGGAACAGACTGTTGTGGAACTAAAACAGGAATGTAGAAACCTAGAAGATGAGATTAATGGTTTGCAAAATGATCTGGCAAGCTCTTACCATAATCAAGAGGAGGCAAAAGGACGTGCAATGCACTATGAAAAACAATATTCCTGGCAAGGCTCGGAATTACAAGTAAGAAATCAATATAGTACTGTACAACAATGTGCATGCATGTACTGGCACAGGCCCTGTGTGTAAACTAAACTATAATTTGCTTATTTGCAGTGGCAAAGTTTGAGGTAAATAAGCAATATTTTTTTTATCATAATGATTATCATTTAAACTCGTACATACAGTATCAAATTTCTGGGTACAGTAATTAATATTTCTCACATTAAAGTATACTTTCCATGCACACAGAAGTTTCAACAGTATTGAATATTATTATAATTTGGTAAAATTGGTAATTGCCAAAATTACCTAGTCTGTTGAATATATTATAATTATTTGGTATTAGCCCAACTTTCCTATAAATCTGTAATTTTCTAGTATTTATTTTTTCAGGAATTAAATCAGAGCATTGCAACAGCACAATGTGCAGAACTTAGAGCCAGAGAAGAGGCAGATAAACTAAGGGAGGAAATCAAAACTGAACGTGCACATGTTCGAGCTGCTTGTGATATTGAGAAGCACAAACAAGAATCTGCTATCAAGACACAATGGGAACAGTTTCGTTGTGAAACAGAAGATGTGAACCAACAGCTCAATACTCTGCTGTCTTCATTTAGTCAGTTATCAGATGTGCATGTTACCATTGCAGGGAAAAGTTTCGGTAAGACATTAACATGTCAAACATATTTATTTGAATCAATAGTAATGTGCAGTACAGTTTATTATATTACCCTCACAAATAATCATCCAATCAAATACATTAGCATTACATGGCAGCCCAATATTTTACAATGTAGGACAACTACATATTGGGTAGCAACCTTTGGACAGGTGCACAAGGTATACTTACTTATCAATTGCACGATTATTTGTTCGATATAATAAAATACCTATTGGATTCATCTTCGCCCAATATGGAAAATATTTAAGTCTCAAATTTTAATATTCTGCTCGACCTTCAGTCTCACCCAATATTGAATTTTCAACTTAACTATTTTGCCATATTGGGCTTAGATGAATGCAATACATCATAATATCAATTAAAGCAGGTTGCCATCACAATGACCCATGTCAGAGTACTGTACATACTCATCTTTATTCTATGCCCATGTCTTATGCCCATATCTGGCCATTGCCCTTACAGCAAGTCTATAATGACCTATAGAGTAGTCTATAGGATCCTATAGGTTTCTATAGGAAATTGGAACTATATCTTTTTATAGGTGACATATACTTAGGCAATGTACTTATTGATCTTTAGTATAGGCTTCAGAGGTTTCTATAATACTTATAGGCAATTACAACATTTTTTATACCGCTTATATGGTGCCCATGGACTTTTTTCATAAGGATGGAACACAGCAATCTAAGTGTTGAACTGAATTACAAAGTTTCTTTTTAAAGATATTAAATTTGTTTAAATTCTGTAGAAGTTAAAGCAGCAGAAACAATGGTTGAACACACCCAAGATTTGAAAAGGGTATGCCTACTAGGAAATTATCAGCTACTATTAATAATTTTTTCTCATGTCTATCTTTGCAAAAGTGAGAGAGAAAAGAACAAATTGTTACTGTATGAGAAAAACAATTACTAATTGTTTGGTTTATGACAGGTTATGGATAATTCAAGGCAACAACAAGAAAGTATTTACAAAAAAATGGTAGAGGTATGTAAATGTGAGTTTACTTATAATAATATGGAAGACTAAATAATAGAGAATGAAGTTTAAATTTATTCAGTACTAAAATACTGTTAATACTGTTGTATTGAACTTCTATTAAAAATTAGATTAATGGTAATATGAATTGATTGATTATTGGTAGTACAGTACTACATGTATTAGTAAATCACTTATTTTAAGATGTACAATAAAGAAATTCAAGAACTCAAGGCAGAACTGGCAAGAGCAGACTTCATAGCTCAGGTTAGCCATTGCTTTATTTGCATGTATTTTTTATACCTTTACATAACTGAATACCACTATTTTATTAAATCAGTTTCTGAAATTATAGAATGCAATGTGCATTTATATAACACTACTATAGTCATTGAAGACTGGGAAACATTAATATTAGGCTGACCAAAATTGTGCATAGTATATAAACTTTATCAATTGCTTTCCAGACACGAACTCAAGAAGCTGAAACATTAAGAGCAGAAATGAAGGAAATACAAACAAAATATACTAATGATATAATGGTGAGAGTGCTTAAATATATAGTTAAATAAATATTTATTACTTTGATTGAAATATGCCATTTTTTTTATCAGTTGCATTCCTGTGGGGCAACTGCACAGCCTACAGCAACAAAAATGAGTTACAGTCTGTATTTAAGCCCCATGAATTTGAAATCATTTTTGCAAATACCAGTAGTGCAAAACATTCTCACTGACAGCTTTTACATGTAACTCTTTCCTGTCCAAATCGGTCTTTAGTATTTTATTCTCACTGGCTAATGCCAGACAATTTTATTCACCTCTGGGGAAGCCCTCAGACTGGAATAAGTTAAACAGAATTTTAAATTATCCTTAGGTGCGGGATAACAGAATTGAAGAACTACAACAGCAGTTAAAAGAATCACATGTGAATTCTCATGGTACTGAACAGGTAACAGATACACACATAAATTATGTTCATAACAGGCTAGTAATGTAACACGTCTGTGCCTGAACAAGTTGCAACTGAAGCTGCTACATGCAAGCTTGTTGCTGTCAACCTTGTAGCAACTTGTTTAGTACTGACAATACAAAGTGAACATTTGCTGCAGCAAGTTGTTAGAACAACCTGAAACTGGCTTGTTGATAAGCACTAGATGTTACAAAGTTGTAAACAAGACTTGTTACAGGGAATGCCTCAATTACAAGCTACAGTAGTTGAAAAGTTAACACGGCTTTTAGCTCTAAATTAATCCTCTGGAACATGGACATATTGTAATTTGGGTTCTGTTATTCCTTTCACAGAAATATTTCTATTCTCTTGTTCTTGGAGTCAAATTAAACATGTCAATCTGTGGTTATACAGTGGAGGAAATAAATTGGATAAAGCCTCAGGTAGGCCAAGAAGCAATATTAGATAGAAACAAACCAATGTTTTTGAAATTATAGTATCTTCTCCAGACTCCATGCTAATGAAACAGGTAGAAATATATTATTCCTTATCTCTGACAATTAGCTCAGTACATATTGTTGTATTTTAGAATCTTTACAATCGTATCAAGGCAAATGGCATTCTGATGGAAAACTGGCCAAGCTGGGTGTCTCGTGAGATGGCTTCATTTCCCAATCCATTTTAACTCAACTAACTTACAGTATATATTTATACATCATGGTTGGTATAGGTACAGTACATACTGCAGACTTTCCAAATAGTACATGAGGCATCTACATATACTAATTTTACTCTTTTTTGTTTGCAGTTTGGTAAATGGTGAATGACGACTCTGAAATTTTTATAAATACATATAAATACAAGAAAAGAATAATATTTAATAGACTAAATTTGCAATTAAGTCATTTTGTCTAGGCTCACAGTGAATTTGCAATTAGGTTATTTTATCCAGGATTAACTTCATAATTAAGAAAATGAAGTTGTGCAGAACAGCTAGTCACAATTCCAATATAAAATTACTGAGACCAAAAACATGGTGCTTGTCTATTAGTTGCAACTCAAATTTAGTTGTAACCATACCTCCTATATCCATGATTCCAACAGGCAGTGACCATGGAAGACAGTCTGCAGCAGGAATACAGAGATATATTAGGATTGGAAAGCTGAGTGCATCTTTAGATTGTTTAGATTGTAACCAACAATATTTTGCTAACACAGTACACCAAATGATTTTATTGCAGATGTCAGTTTTAACCCATAGAGCTACTGCTGGTACAGTATTTTATACTTTAATTGAATCAACACAAATGCATACATTCACATTAAAGCGACTAAACATGATTTATAATACAAGAGGATTCATGCAGGTTTTGATCATAATTAAATGCTATTCTGAATATAACTCCAATTGTAAATATGTAATATGTATATAAAGAATTTATAAACTTTATTTTTATTTGCATTGAGTTTTTGTTTTTATGGTATTGTGGTTTTGAGCCCCCTGGGGATAACACAGCTGGTGTCTTCGCAGAGGTCCGCCCAATTCTTCCCAAATGTTTGTGCTTTTATTTTGCGGATAATAAAGAAATATCCTGGCAAATCTTTATTCTTCCCTTTTGATTTTCACCATACAGATGGTCCGGGTACGAAAGTATAATATTTATGCCTTTAACACCATTCAAATTGATTAACTCGGTCGTAAATACTTACAAATACTCTGAATTTCTGTCACCCAACAAACACACTGTCAGTAAAAAAAACACATTTTCACTTGCTTAATTGAACGCTTACTGAATTTCGACACCAAAACTCAATTCCCCACACATTACTCTACAAATAAGCTGCCTATCATCTACAGAGAACGTGGTTTTGGTACGTTTTTCCTCGATATTTTCTATAAAAGAAACACAATTCGTATCATTTTTGCATGAAGGATAAAAAAGATCGTCTTCGTACAGGAACCAACCAGAAACACCCATTTTCAGCCAATCACAGAGCAGTATTGCGAAGCGCGCCAAGCTTTTTCCTTCACTTGAAATGCTCGGGGCATTTGAGGAAGAACTTCGTATTTAACGAATCCTTTTTTATTCAGAATATACCTTTATTCGTCGTTGAAATGTCCTTCGACTGACTTCTAAAAGGTAATTGCTTTTGTTTCTTTTCTAATTTCTATTCTAATTTGAGTAAGTTTGCAGGTTTGCTTCGAAATGTCCTCTTAATGAAGGCCACTAGTTTATTAGTACTGTGAAGTGTTTCACTCTCATTAAAGAATGTTTTACATTATATTACGTTTAATACATTACATTACGCTACATTATAATAATTTTATTGCCTTGTACTGTATTTTGCCGGCTAAAAATGAAGAATTCAGCGGGCTAAAATATGTTTTTGCCCGCTGATTTGAGCCTATCAGTTGACAGTTCTAAATCACTGTTGGTTTGTTTACGGAATTGTATACTTTTACTCTTTTAGTCTTGTCAATACTTTGGAGCAAAGATTGTTTTGATGACAAATGTTGCGTTTTTCTGCCAAGTTTAAAGTTATGAGTTAATTATGTAAATATGAAATACTTTACGTTATATTTATACGTTACATTATCTGAAGCGTGAGGCTGTTTCATGTTTCCATCAACTGTCTAACTTTTTTTAACCTGGCAGTTACACACTCAGTAGTTTTAATATAACGCAAACGTTCTTCGAAATTTGAGTACTGCAAAGTTTTCTCACACCCTCAATGTGGACACAGTCAACTGTCCTACTTTCTTGGGAAGCGTTTGATAGGTTTTCACACAGAAAAGCAAGATTGTCCTTCATTTTCTTACTACAAAAGCCATTCTCTTGACAATATCATACTCCTTCTGCACAATCCATGTCAGTTTTACACCTTTTTTCTTGTACTTTTTGAAAAACTTTAGCTGTTGCAAACACTCATCAAAATCTGTCTGTTTGACATCTGAAAAATTTGATAGGTCACTGAAGCCAATAATTATTATCAAAATTCTGAAGAAGTATTTCACCCTACCCTATTCTGTGATGTCACCAAAATAAGTATTGAGAGAAAAGAGGACTAGGAGCTAGTCTGGAGGTCTGGTGAAAAATGTATTTGAGTAGTAGCCTGTGCTGCAGATGTCGAAGCCTGCACCTCGAAGGAGCAACACAAGAATGGCACTTATGGCTGCAAAAGGCACCACATCTAATTCTGTAACCAGCTTGCTTTGGATTTTTCCTGATTCTACATATGTTAATTTTGTATTTATGACATCACACCCTGAGAATTAAAATTAAAGATTAGATCTAAGTATTTCAGAATGCATTTTCTAACTTTTTTATTAATAATTATTATAAAAATATGGATTTTTAATTATAATTATTCATATATCATTAATATTAACTTTCATTAAATATAAAGATTTTTTCTAACTAAAATAAAACTTGAATTACAATGTGCAACAATTTTTACGTAAAATTCAATATAAGTTTGTGGGCATAGGCGGCGGAAGATAGGTTTGGTTGGGGGGGCTGAACTTCAAGCGCCGAAGGCGCAAGAAACCTCTAGGGGTGTCTGGGGGCATGCCCCCCCGGAAAATTTTGAAATCTAGAGTCTCTGAAATGGTATTTCCTGCGTTTTGGGGGAACATTTTACAGAATCCTAAACGTTATAAAACCTTTACCGCCCACAACAATTTTTTCATTCTTCATTTTTTTCATTATTCTTCATTTTTTTCGGCCTTTCTTAATTCTTGGCATTTCGATATGGCTCATTCATAATACTTCTGGTCAGCAATCATCAAATGCTAATACGTGGAGTACTTCATGAAATGAGTTTTGAGCTATCACACGGTACGATTTTCACCAGGATTGTCACCCTGCAGTGATATGGAATTTTCAAAATGCTGTATATCAAAGATGTATAAATATTCAACGTATAATAACCGCTACCTTCGGTGCAAAGGCAGGGGGGCTCAGCCCCCCCGTTTTCCCCACTTTTACAAAGTTGGGGGGGCTTTAGCCCCCCTAGCCCCCCCAGTTCCACCGCCTATGTTTGTGGATACACCACATACATAGGTGGTTGTTAATAACAATCTACTCATTGTTAGGGTTTACTTTTCATACACACATATGTAGCTCATTCAATGTACATGTAATCACAGGCCACCATTCATAAATAATAAAAGCATTACATGTAAAAAAATCTACGAGGTTTTTTCATTTTGCTTTTCCCCTGTTTTTGTATAATCATCAGTCCTAACTCCTAAAGTCTCTACCTGCACAGGCATTGCTTTTGCTGCTACTAAACACGTACATGTACTTTTTTGCTGGCTAATTTTCTTTGTGCAATAAATAGTGCACTGATTGAGTGCACTACAGTACATGTACCTGCCTACTGTAGACCGGTAATAATTAAGGCTGCTTGCAGACTTTTGGGTAAGCTCACAGTAGAAGGTGCAGTGATCTGCCTACCAGTCCTCTGCAAGTTGATTATGACTTCTTTTAACCATGTTTTTCCAAGTGTATCTGTCCAGAACATCATGATGCACAAAATCACAGCTTCTTTATTGGTTTCTCAAGCATGAAGTAGAAAAGTGCATAGATTCCCAAGAGAAGTACAAGAATCACCATACTGTATAATAACAAAGTCTAAAATATTAAAGTAACATGCATCATTTACAGATAGGAACATCAGCATATCAAACACCACTAACTTTATGGTAAATATATTTTATTTACCAGTTTGAATGTCCATATAGAAAAATATTTTCCCAATGTCACATTTATGCAAGGTTAATAGTTGTGTACACTGCCAGATTAAGAGGACGGATGATTTGGCAATTACCAGGCACCTCACACCCACAGATCTAGCTTAGGGTCCCCTGGTAGCTGATATAGCCTTACAAAAGGGGTCTCTTGGCCTTGGGGCACAATTTGAAAAACAGCCAGAGGTATATTTTGTATTTTAATAGTTTGATCATTTTTCTAAGCATACTGAACTCAGTACCAAAAAATATTTTGAACTTGGGGGGGGGGGGGGGGGGGGGGGGCAACTATGGTTAAAATACAGTAATACAAAAGTCTGCTCATGCAGCCAATCAATCACCCTGCGAGCAGACCCTTATAAATACTCACCACTAGCAACTGCCAATCAATTTGCAGGAATACCTTAGGATTTAATTACCTGTAAAAAACTGCCATCCCCCATCCGAGACTGTGCTCTGTTTTTTGCTAATAATGTGTTCTTTTTATTTCTCCCTTTGAATTCCTGCTTGCCTTTAAAAATAAAATGGTAATATTATATAATTAAAAGAAACCCAGCAAAGGTTTAAAAACTAGACCAGTATTTTATATTCTCAGAAATATGTCTCAGAAACAATAGTCATTGTTCAGTTTCTCGCTTTAGATTTGCCAGCTTCTAAATTTGAACTAACCTTACTAACCTAGCTGTTTTCTGTACTTGTCGATGTTAGAATGTCCATAGTTATTATCTTTTCGTCCCATCAGTATATAAGGTGGCTTTATTTCATAAATTTGTGCAAACAGCTTGCTATATTAAAACGTGATTAAAAGAACAGGTTACGTGGATCTTGTAATCATGTTGTAACTTTACTATTTTGTTAAGATCGGAAACAGTCGTAAAATCATCGGTATTCGGTAATTGTATTTTCGCGCGAAATATCTTCCAAATCAAAACAGCGTGCACAAGGTTGTCAAGGTTGAAGCTGTTTGGTAAAAGTTTTGTGGGACTACAACGTAAAAGCTTGGATTTTTATATTGTCAACATGTTGGGTATCCTACAGGATGTTTAAAGTATGGGAATGATAGTCATAATATGTAATGGAAAGTTGGCTAATGGAGTATGCGTCATACAATAGAAAGATGGACCTCGTAGCAAGTAAACGAATACATTGTCATTTTGATAGATATTTAACAATTATTCACCGAAGTGGAGGTGAATAGTGCTGGATATTCACCGAGCCGCTTCGGCGAGGTGAATATCTACACTATTCACCGACACAGAGGTGAATAATTGTTTTAGCATATACCTCATAAATGAAATAACAAGTTTAACATTCTTATATTTTTCGGTATTTTTAACAAGACACGGCCGCTAGCAACTTGGGCACTTGGCGTACTCAATATTTGTCGACAAAACAGTTTTTACAACTTTTGAATATAGTAATGGCTAGAAAATAGTAAAAAAATAAACCTGTGGACACTCTTCTACCTAATTTTGTTGACTTTTCCCGTTATTCTACTACATTAGCCTTGTTTATCAACAAAATCTCATGCTTCGGTAAACACAAAGCAAAATTGTCCGCCATTTTGTTTTGCCCGCAGGTGAATAGTGCAGGATATCATAGAGATATCTATCCAGGATACCCCGAGCTAAAGGGACCAATCAGATTGCGTGAAAAGCACTATTCACCTGTGAGGTATATGCTAATAAATATTAAACACCTGTTTTGTATACTATTGAATACACATTAAATAACATGGAAATAGGTTGTTCACACTTTTTTGAAAAGGGATGGAAAGGTTTGAACAACTTTGAAACAGTCAGCCAGTTTTGAATGTTCAGTATTTTCAATCTACAGTAGTAGAGAGACCGATGATTCGAACAATGGGTGATGCATTCCTGTGTGGTGTGGTTGTGAATGTCAAAATACATGTTTTGTGCATGATAATTGTTTCGCTGACAGCTGATTAGTGCCACCAAAAATACTAGAATAATGAAAGGTGCCCTTTAGATTCTTTACTGGCTGTCTAAAAGGTGTCGATATAGTAAACAGCCGTCCAAAAGTCATCTTTATCAACTGGCTGTCTTAAATCGAAACAGGTCGTCCAAAAGACGGTTGGACGGCTGGCTGGCTAAGACCCTGCGTAGGAGCCTTCACTCGAAACGTTAGACTCCTATGTTCTCTGTTTCGGCAGAATATTTAACCTTACTATATTTCAATTATTGAAAAATATGTCTAGCATCACATAATGTCACAAGGGGGTAAAATAAATACAATCACATGACAGGCTGGAAACAAGATTACACTGTTGATGCTGACTCAGAATGAAATTTAGCAGTTGATCACAATAATTTTGCTTTATATATACTGTAACTTGTATTTTTATTAAAGTTTTAGACAAGAGGAGTCTATTATATATATATATATATATATTAATTAAATAACCATTTTACTATATTTTATGTTTTACAGGGGGGGTATTAGCCCAAAATTGCATATTTTTAAGGGGGAAGTAATAACATCCATCACATAGTGTTGTAGGGGGGAGGGGGTGTAAAAAATCCATAAAAACACCATCGCGTATTTTGTGAACAGCCCCTAAGCCTATGTTATGCACTTGTAAATATGGAACCTATCCTCATAACAATCACCCCTGATGAAGACACTAGATTGTTGAGAGTCACAGAGTGTCGAAATGTTGGGTCAATTACTCAATATGGCCCACCTTTTACCAAAAATGCAAACTAAAACCTTCTTCATGTATCTTGATTTGCCAGCATTAACAAATGGTCAGAACATAACTAGCATGGAAAGTCCGAAGTTACCAATACAGTGTGCAACTCTGACTAATATTATTGAGAAAAGAGAAGCCCAAAATTTAGATGAAGCAGTTAATATTTTGTGGCAATTGTTTGATGTGATTCCTGATTTAATACCATTTCATGAATTTGGAAACTTGGTCCTAGACATCAAAATATTGGTAAGTTTTATCACTCCATATTGAGAATTTTGCATGAGATTTCTTTTTATACATTTGATTGGAATCTCTTGTCATCAAGTTTTGATTTTCTGCTCAAAAATCTAGTACATGATTTCATCAAGATGGATTAAAATAAGCTCTGGGAGTCAGTGGGGTGTTTCCTGATACAGTATAATTATTTAAAATGGTGGCTGCCTGCTAGAAATTGACCCCGAATTGTATGACAATCCAATCCACTTACATGTATACTCTCAAACAAAATAATCTTGAATTGTGAATTTGGGGAATGAAATACTCTATACTATTTTGATTGTATTTTTAAAAGAGGATTGCCAATATTAGATAGAGAAGTGTGGTTAGGTGAGAATAACGTGTTTGGTGGAAATTGTGTTTTAATTCTTGACTGTGTGGTTGTATTGAATTAAATTTACACTGTCATGTTGCAGAAAATTTTGAGTATGTGGGATAGTGTTGGTGGTGACCACAATAAATTAAGTGATGAAATCACAGAGTTCATCTGTAACATCCCAGAAGAAGTGGATATTCAGGTACATACTGTATACTGTAGTCTTAATGAAGCTAGACTAGCTAGTTCTTATTTGTGTTCATTCATCATTGATGTACTAGCTAATTTTGTACTTTCTAACCACTTCAACCTGCCAACCAACATGCACATAATGCACCTGTTAGAGAAATTTAACACCACCCCTATTCAGAGAAGATAACTAACTGATATTTAAAACACGAGCAGGAGTGTTTTATCAGATTTAAAACCACGAGGGCACAGCCCGAGTGTTTTAGATCTGATAAAACACGTGATGCGAGTGTTTTGAATGGCTTCAAAAACGATTCGTTATTGGATGTTGTGTTCATTGGTATTCTTTATATAAAATTGTATGTTCATTATAAGTATTCTTTATATAAAATTGTATGTTCATTAGTATTCTTTCTGACATCAAGAAGTTTTATCAGGTATAAAACCACAGACATGGTACTGATTTCCTTTGTGTTTTCCTCATGAATTATTAATGAGTTTTTGAACTGGATATAAAACACATAGGCATTTATAGAACATTGTGTCTACCAATTATAATAACACTGTAATGGCAATATTAGTACCCTGTGAGATATACATAGTATTTTGATGTGTCTTAAAACACACTAATACCCCCACTTAAATTACATAACTTTTTGTGTTTTATTTCTCTAGAATGAAGAAAACACAAGATGGTTTGACATGAGGAGTCACAAAATTTCAAAGAAACTGGTCTATTTACTTCATGACAAAGAAGCTAAGCATCAAATATTACCAAACCTTAAGCTAAAAAGTTGTAATTGTTTTCTTGAAGATTTACAAAGAAGGGTACATGAATATGCTGAAAAAATTAACAAGAAACTTGGGATCCCCATTCTTGAAATGGTATGTAATGTACAAGTACCAATGCTTTACTTTTGCTGAATCAATTTTCCAAGAAATATATTTCTTGATACAGTAACTTATGAGGTGGCTCTCCTTGGAGAGTCAGCTTGCAGGCTATTAAAGTTCCTTGTGTCTCCTAGAAAATTATATATATACAGTATTTGTATATATATTTTTTTATTTTGAATGTTCATTCATAACCTGTACATGTATAAGTCTGCACTACATGCTTCCACCCAATACCAATCACTGCCAAAGGTATTTTAAGCTGCATTGTGAAATCCAAAACAACATCACATCATGACAGAGTATACCACATTATTTTTATGTTATGTTTTTGAGTAATTTAATTTCTTGTTTTCCAGTTCTCTAGACTTCATCTTTCCAAGAATAATTGTCATTGTAGTTATTCAGGTAATGTTAAAGAATTTATGTCAGACCTGGATTTACAAAGTATTGTAAATAACGAACAGCCTGGAGATTCTACTTCAAATGTAAATGAACATTCATGTGTGTTGGCATTTCCCGAAAGCTTTAATTTGATTAATACTGACAGCCACATTGATAAATCACCCAGTTTATGTGAAAAGAATATCACAATTGATAGTGAAACAACCTGTGGTGACCAATCATGCTGTAAGTGTAGTGATCAATCAATCTTTGGCAACCATTCAATGTGTGGTGATGATGGTTCAGTGTCTATTGCTGACCATCCAGTGTGTTCTAAACCTTTCTGCATTAATAACAAACCCAGTGATAGTTACCTACCAAGCAGTGATAATCTACCCAGTAATGGTGTCCTACCAAGCAATGGTGATCTACCCAGTGATGGTGTCCTACCAAGCAGTGATAATCTACCCAGTGCTGGTGTCCTACCAAGCAATGGTGATCCACCTAGTGATAGCGTTCTACCAAGCAATGGTGATCCACCCAGTGATAGTTACCTACCAAGCAATGGTGATAGTTACCTACCAAGTGATGGTGTCCTACCAAGCAGTGATATTAATCCACCCAGTGATAGTTACCTACCAAGCAGTGATAATCTACCCAGTGCTGGTGTCCTACCAAGTAATGGTGATCTACCCAGTGATGGTGTCCTACCAAGCAATGGTAATCCACCTAGTGATAGCGTTCTACCAAGCAATGGTGATCCACCCAGTGATAGTTACCTACCAAGCAATGGTGATCCACCCAGTGATAGTTACCTACCAAGCAGTGATAATCTACCCATTGATAGTGTCCTACCAAGCAATGGTAATCCTAACAGTGATACTGTCCTACCAAGCAATGGTGATCCACCTGCTGATAGTTACCTACCAAGCAGTGATAATCTACCCATTGATAGTGTCCTACCAAGCAATGGTGATCCACCCAGTGATAGTTACCTACCAAACAGTGATCATCCACCCAGTGATCGTTACCTACCAAGTAAAGGTAATCCACCTAGTGATAGTGTCCTACCAAGCAATGGTGATCCACCCAGTGATAGTGTCCTACCAAGCAATGGTAATCCACCCAGTGATAGCTACCTACCAAACAATGGTGATCCACCCAGTGATAGTTACCTACCAAGCAGTGATAATCTACCCATTGATAGTGTCCTACCAAGCAATGGTAATCCTAACAGTGATACTGTCCTACCAAGCAATGGTGATCCACCTGCTGATAGTTACCTACCAAGCAGTGATAATCTACCCATTGATAGTGTCCTACCAAGCAATGGTAATCCTAACAGTGATACTGTCCTACCAAGCAATGGTGATCCACCTGCTGATAGTTACCTACCAAGCAGTGATAATCTACCCATTGATAGTGTCCTACCAAGCAATGGTGATCCACCCTGTGATACTTACCTATCAAGCAGTGATAATCCCAGTAATAGTCTCCTACCAGGCAATGGTGATCCACCCAGTGATAGTTACCTACCAAACAGTGATCATCCACCCAGTGATCGTTACCTACCAAGTAAAGGTAATCCACCTAGTGATAGTGTCCTACCAAGCAATGGTGATCCACCCAGTGATAGTGTCCTACCAAGCAAGAGTGATCCACCCAGTGATAGTTACCTACCGAACAATGGTGATCCACCCAGTGATACCGATAGTGTCCTACCAAGCAGTGATATTAATCCACCCAGTGATAGTTACCCACCAAGTAATGGTAATCCACCCAGTGATAGTTACCTACCAAGCAATGGTGATGCACCCAGTGATAGTGTCCTACCAAGCAGTGATATTAATCCACCCAGTGATAGTGTTCTACCAAGCAATGGTAATACACCAAGTGATAGTTACCTACCAAGCAATGGTGATCCACCCAGTGATAGTGTCATACCAAGCAGTGATATTAATCCACCCAGTGACACTGTCCTACCAAACAGTGATAATCCACCCAGTGATAGTTACCTACCAAGTAAAGGTAATCCACCTAGTGATAGTGTCCTACCAAGCAATGGTGATCCACCCAGTGATAGTGTCCTACCAAGCAAGAGTGATCCACCCAGTGATAATTACCTACCAAGCAATGGTGGTCCATTCAGTGATAGTGTCCTACCAAGCAGTGGCAATCCGCCCAGTGATAGTTACCTACCGAACAATGGTGATCCACCCAGTGATATCGATAGTGTCGTACCAAGCAGTGATAATCCACCTAGTGATAGTGTTCTACCAAGCAATGGTGATCCACCCAGTGATAGTTACCTACCAAGCAATGGTAATCCACCCAGTGATGGTGTCCTACCAAGCAATGGTGATCCACCCAGTGATAGTGTCATACCAAGCAGTGATATTAATCCACCCAGTGACACTGTCCTACCAAACAGTGATAATCCACCCAGTGATGGTCACCTACTAAGCAGTGATAATCTACCCTGTGGTGGTGTCCTACCAAACAAGGGTAATTCACCCAGTGATGGTGTCCTACCAAGAAGTGATAATCCACCTAGTGATAGTGTTCTACCAAGCAATGGTAATCCACCCAGTGATGGTGTCCTACCAAGCAAGGGTAATTCACCCAGTGATGGTGTCCTACCAAGCAGTGATAATCCACCCAGTGATGGTGTCCTACCAAGCAATGGTAATCCACCCAGTGATAGTTACCTACCAAGCAGTGATAATCTACCCAGTGATGGTGTCCTACCAAGCAGTGGTAATCCACCCAGTGATAGTTACCTACCAAGCAATGGTAATCCACCCAGTGATGGTGTCCTACCAAGCAATGGTGATCCACCCAGTGATAGTGTCATACCAAGCAGTGATATTAATCCACCCAGTGATAGTGTTCTACCAAGCAATGGTAATACACCTAGTGATAGTTACCTACCAAGCAATGGTAATCCACCCAGTGATGGTGTCCTACAAAGCAATGGTGATCCACCCAGTGATAGTGTCCTACCAAGCAGTGATAATCCACCCAGTGATGGTGTCCTACCAAGCAATGGTAATCCACCTAGTGATAGTTACCTACCAAGCAATGGTAATCCACCCAGTGATAGTTACCTACCAAGCAATGATAATCCACCCAGTGATGGTGTCCTACCAAGCAATGGTAATCCACCCAGTGATAGTTACATACCAAGCAATGGTTGTCCCCTACCAGATCATATTAATTTACCCAGTGATAGAAACATACTTGGAGATAGTAATAATTTTGCCAATAATAGCAATTTTGGTAGTGACCAGTTTACCAGTGGTGTTAAACGTCTCTTAAATACTAGTAATGAAAAGGAACAGACTAACCAGGGGATTCTGAATCTACCTAATGCTGTTATCGGTAGAGCCTTGGACAATGAAAACCATTGTTCGTCCCCATCGTCTACCGTTATTAGAAACGTTCTAGAAACTGTTGAAAACATAAATCTGGCGGGAAACCTGACCCATGCCCGTCACGGGCCATCAGTCGCGGGAGAAGAAGCAAACTCCGAGTGTTCTCCGGATATTTTCGATTCGCGATCGCCATCATCGCCAATCCTGTTCGGCTCATCTGGGGAATGCACGAGCTGTAAATCTGAGAAGAACCGTTGGTCCAGTACAGGGGAAAGTTCGCAAGGCTCAAAGTTAAGTATGGATAGTTTGAAAGAGGACAAGAGTCAAAGTTTAAGCGGAATACCCAAACCTTTTACAGCTTCTGGAGTCGCTCCCGTCGTTCTGTTCGAGAGGGCTCAGAGTGAAAGCGCTTCTCAAATGGAAACCAACAAATCTTCTTTGAATTTGCTCATGGTCGTGAATGAGGAAGAATCTCAAATATCTTTGGAGTCCGCGCGTGGTTCTCCGAAAGACACCAAGAAGTATAAAGCGGAAGGTAATGTGGTTGTTGAGGCCCCTTGTGCATCTTTGACAGATGATATGAATGTAATTTCTTCGTGTCTCGTGGAGATGATCGAATCTATTTGCAACACCACTGTTCCTCTCCCTCCTTTAAACCTCGTATCTGAGAATAAAACTTTAAAAGCTGGAGATCTATCTTTAATTCCAGGAAACTCTAATTTCAAAGATAATTTTTCACAGACTAGTTTTTCGGATACCCTGTCTCAAGAATCTGATTCATTACCAATTGGGTCACCTATTATGGCTGGTGAAACTACTGATGGTGAAAGTGAAAGCACTGAGGGTGAAAACGCTGATGGTGAAAACGCTGATGGTGAAAACGCTGAAGGTGAAAATGCTGAGGGTGAAAACGCTGAAGGTGACAACGCTGAGGTTAAAAAAGCTGAGGGTGAAATTGCTGAGGGTGAAATTGCTCAGGGTGAAATTGCTGAGGGTGAGAACGCTGGTGGTGGAAATGCTGAGGGTGAAATCGCTGAGGGTGAAAACGTTGAGGGTGGAAATGCTGAGGGTGGAAACGCTGAGGGTGGAATCACTGAGGGTGAAAATGCTGAAGGTGAAAATGCTGAGGGTGAAAACGTTGAGGGTGAAAACGCTGAAGGTGAAAACGCTGAAGGTGAAAACACTGAGGGTGAAAACGCTGAAGGTGACAACGCTGAAGGTGACAACACTGAGGTTAAAAAAGCTGAGGGTGAAATTGCTGAGGGTGAAATTGCTGAGGGTGAGAACGCTGGTGGTGGAAATGCTGAGGGTGAAATCGCTGAGGGTGAAAACGTTGAGGGTGGAAATGCTGAGGGTGGAAACGCTGAGGGTGAAAATGCTGAGGGTGAAAATGCTGAGGGTGAAAATGTTGAGGGTGAAAACGCTGAAGGTGAAAATGCTGAGGGTGAAAATGCTGAGGGTGAAATTGCTGAGGGTGAAAACGCTGAGGGTGAAAACGCTGAGGGTGAAAATGCTGAGGGTGAAAATGCTGAGGGTGAAATTGCTGAGGGTGAAAACGCTGAGGGTGAAAATGCTGAGGGTGAAAATGCTGATGGTGAAATTGCTGAGGGTGAAAACGTTGAGGGTGAGAACGCTGGTGGTGGAAATGCTGAGGGTGAAATCGCTGAGGGTGAAGTCGCTGAGGGTGAAATCACTGAGGGTGAAAACGCTGAGGGTGAAAATGCTGAGGGTGAAAATGCTGAGGGTGGAAATGCTGAGGGTGGAAACGCTGAGGGTGAAAATGCTGATGGTGAAAATGCTGAGGGTGGAAATGCTGATGGTAAAAATGCTGAGGGTGGAAATGCTGAGTGTGAAAATGCTGAGGGTGAAAATGCTGAGGGCGAAACCACTGAGGGTGGAAATGCTGATGGTGAAAACGCTGAGGGTGGAAACGCTGAGGGTGGAAATGCTGAGGATGGAAATGCTCAGGGTGAAAATGCTCAGGGTGAAACCAATGACAGTGACTATGCCTTGCCTCACCAAGGAGGTAATTTGCAATCTGTTGTTTCACCACAAAACATAACAAGCACTCCAAAAAGCGATGTGGATATTTTCCCAGGAAGCTCAAATGAAGCTCTGCAGTATTCTGATGCCAGTACCAAACAACTACCCAAGCCTGAAGATGTTGTGGAAGTAGCAGGACTTGATGGTAATGGCCAAAGTCACCCTTGGCAAAGAATTCGTGTAATGGTTTCTGATGAAGAGTGCAAATTACTAACTCCTTGTAAGAGAGCAAAACTGAGTTCTGAGTTCTCGTATTCCTCTGAAGAATCTTCTGATGACATGAAATTAAGAAAGAGAAGTGTCTTCCTGAAGATTGATGATGATAGCACCAGTGGGAACTGCAGTGACAGCAAAAACAATAATCATAATGGCAACCAAAGCAACACAATCAAGGCCAAAAACAAGAAATTGTCAGAAGATTTTTTGGATACTGACAAGCCAAAGCAAGTACATAGTATGTATCAAGGAAGAAAATGCTTTGCTAATGATGAAACTTCAACATCAGAAGAAGAGCATGATGACATGCATATATTAAGGAGTAGAAAAAAGTATTCTAATCAGTGCATTACCATGAAATTACAGGAAAGAAACAAGAAATTGTCAGATGATTTTTTGGATACTGACAAGTCAAAGCAAGTACAAAGTATGTATCAAGGAAGAAAATGCTTTGCTAATGATGAAACCTCGACATCAGAAGAAGAGCATGATAACATGCATATATTAAGGAGTAGAAAAAAGTATTCTAATCAGTGCATTACCATGAAATTATGGGAAAGAAACAAGAAATTGTCAGATGATTTTTTGGATACTGACAAGTCAAAGCAAGTACAAAGGATGTATCAAGGAAGAAAATGCTTTGCTAACGATGAAACATCAACATCAGAAGAAGAGCACGATAACAGGCGTGTATTAAGGAGTAGAAAAAAGAATTCTAATCAATGTCTTACCATGAAATTACGAGAAAAAAGGGACTTCTCAAAGACTGATGATGATAATAACACCAGTACGGACAATAGTGACAACCAAAGCAACACAAGCAATGCCAAAAACTTGGAATTTTCAGCAGGTTTCTTGAATACTGACAAGCCAAAGCGAGTACAAACTATGTATCGTGGGACAAAACGCCTTGCTGTTGATGAAACTTCAACATCAGAAGAAGACCATGATAATAGACATATAAGTAATAGAAAAAAGAAAATCAAGGTTACTGAATTCCAACCAACCTCCAGACCACTCACCTTATGTGAGCCATTAGAATGTGAACATGATAGTAGTAACGATCCAGTAGATGACTCACAGTCAAGTCATTCTTCAACGTCGGATATCTTACCAGGATTGAACGCTGGTAACCACTATTGGGAAAAGAAACCCAACTCTACAAAGTATCATAGTTCTTTAATGAATATCCAACTTTTGGAGGCTGTTGTGATGCTTGAAAAACTCGAGGTAAATCAAAGTTTGCATTTTGGTCAAATTTAAAAAAATACCTTTTGTGTTAATTTCTTATTCTCATGTGTATGTATGTGTACAGTATACTGTATATGTGTTTAAATAGTTATATATATATTTTATATTATATATATTTTATATAAATTATATATAATATATATATATATATATACAAATGGAGGTAGAACGACTCAACAAATTTGACTAGGCATATTTATACTATTTACTTTCGTACCACGAGATGTGGCACTCTTCAGATAAAACGGGCTGTTTTATCTGAAGAGGGCTGTTTTATCTGAAGAGTGCCACATCTCGTGGTATGAAACTAAATAGTAATAAATATGCCTAGTCAAATTTGTTGAGTCGTTCTACCTCTGGGTATCCATTGAGCACTCTGCCAAATGTTATTATTATTATATCTATCTATCTATCTATCTATCTATCTATCTATCTATCTATCTATCTATCTATCTATCTATCTATCTATCTATCTATCTATCTATCTATCTATCTATCTATCTATCTATCTATCTATCTATCTATCTATCTATCTATCTATCTATCTATCTATCTATCTATCTATCTATCTATCTATCTATCTATCTATCTATCTATCTATCTATCTATCTATCTATCTATCTAGCTACCTACCTACCTACAGTACCTACCTACCTACCTACCTACCTACCTACCTACCTACCTACCTACCTATCTATCTATCTATCTATCTATCTATATAAATTAATATTATATTCCACAGGATGACACAGTCTTACAGCAGCTGTATACTTACAGTAGTAGTGCTTCACTTGTGTATTGCATTATGCTTTATTGCATTATTATAAGTAATACCAGATAATTTAATCTCTAATTTCCCCCAAACAGGGGAAATTTCTAATTTTCCTCTCATTAGCATGCATGACCAAACATCCAAACAGGACTCTTTTACACAACAAAGAAATGCATTATTATAAGATAATCATGGTATTACAAATTAATACCATGACATGTTGGGAAATTAGTGATTAAATGTCCCCTCAAGCCTCAGGAGGATTTGTGAACTTCCACAAATTCTCCCTCGGCTTTCGGGGACATTTAATCACTAATTTTCTTCATGTCATGGCATTACTATATTATATCTTGTAATACCTCGCCTTGCCCATCCGTTATATTTTGCTTTGCCTATCCTTTATATTTTAATGCTTCACCTATCCTTTATATTTTGCTTTCCCTATCCCTTTATATTTTGCTTTGCCTTGCCCAACTTTGCTCACCTTATGTTAATTCACTTTACTTCACTTTTCTTTACTTCATTGTTACATTTGATTTTCTTACTTACTGTACTGAAATAAATATTTTCAGGTGCTGGACTGGATGCGTCGCCGTGTTTCAAGTTAAGTTCAAGATTGAATATATATAATTAAAAAAAAGGGAACATTTTGTTGACAATTTCTTTCAGTAGAGCATTATATTGTACATACAGAGCTAAAATATTTTTAACTGCATTTGCCAGATGACATTTAAGAGGAAATTTAATGTTAAATAACAGGTTCATTTTAAATTTTACTAGAAAATTACACCTCTCATTTTTATCTTCAGTTTTCTTTTGTTTCTCTTACCCCTATGCATGTACAAGAGATTAATAAGGGTCGTGGTTAGCACTAAATCATGGTTGAGATATTGACAAATGTGCATCTGCAAGCTTTTTTGTGAGCCATGACCTGGATTAGCATATACTGTAAACTCAATTTCTGCATGACTACAGTATATGGTTATGGTTTTTTGTTTGGGTTAGGTGTAGGCGTATTAGGTGGGGGGGGGGGGGGGGCAATAGCCCTCCCAAAATATTTTAAAAAGGGAAATTCGGGCACTTTCTGCTGGGAATTTCGGGCAATTTCGATATGTATTGCTGTGAAATATTCAAGCAAAATTCATACGTCAAGCTAAGACTGAAAAATACGACTTAAAAATCAATATTTAACCCTAAATTTTTCGGGCAAAAATCTCTGCCCCCCAAACAGAATTGGGCTGCTACGCCTATGTGGGTGACATGAAATAATCTAAGAGGCCATCGTCTTGAACGAGGCCTGATCACAGAGGCAAATCTCAAAAAAGTGAGTCCAAACTACTATTCTGGTTCAGATTATTTTTTTTAGTAACTGTACTTCATGTTAGGTCACATAATAGTTTAGGTTAAGTTTAGGCACAGTTAAGCTTTCCACTCAGGAAAATTTTCTTTAGGCAGGAACGGACAGGGAAGTTATCTTAATTGTCTTGTGAGCTTTCGGTCGGAACTAATAACTTTAACACAAAGGAAACTTTCCTGTCCGTCCCTGTCCTGCTTTTAGGGTTAGTTGCATTACTCCAAGCTCGCAAACATATACCATATCACTTTTTGTTAGTGTTGGGACTAGGAGGATTGGCACTACCTAGGCAGTTGGGTCATGTTTTAATGTTAAAATACGCGTACAAGTACCATGCACACTAGTACACACAAAAGATGTTTTCATAGCTTTTTGTTTTTAAAGATGCGCAAAAAAGTAGGGTGACCCCTCTATAGTAAGACCATTCTCCCAGAATGATCATCCTATTTCGTGTGAAACCCGTTATCCTCGCAACCTTCTCGAAGAGGTTGCCTTTTCACTTTGCTCTATCCAAAACACTGCCCACGCAGCACTCTACGTTTTTACATCCTAAGGAGATGTACGTATTACAGGTATTTACTCTAATGGGGTACATGAGTGCACTTATATATTTAAATAGATATCCGCCTAGTTCAAACAGTGAAATAAAAGTAGTGTCCTGCGTAGGCAGAGTGTTGAAATACAAATCAAAATATAGTAAGGTTTGAGTACTGTCGAAAATATTGAACGTAGTTTCTAACGTTTCAAACGAAGGGCCACTTGCATATAGTTCTTTCATTACTCGGCTCGAGTTTATTTTTTGTGAAAATACACAGCATGCTATTGAAGGTTGAAAATGGCGCAATACAATAGCCATAACCGTCACTTCACACGATACCGGAACGAAAATGTATAAAACCGCTGTGTTTATACCGGAACAATTTAAAAACGAATTCTATATGGTAGATGAAAGCAGCATGCTTGGCGGCTTGAACAAAAATGCCGGCACTTATTCGCTTTACTTTTGTGTCTGTGTTTTCCAGACTGTTTTTTTCCTTTTGATGTCGGGTAGTAGCTCTCCTATATAGAGTTACTTCTTGTTGACACTGCTTCAGTTGAGGCGCTCTTTGACGATTATATCATTTATACGCCGATCGAAATGAGACAACAGCAGTCGCGGAGCAGCCTAGCGCGTGTCAGTGGCAATTTGTTTTACTTTATTTATTTATACAGTGACCCATCAATCTGCTGACAAATATACAAATATAAATATTTTTTTTGTTTTTTCGTTTTCATGGCCCGGTCATATCTTGTATTTGTTTGTGGCATTTAAAAGAACTTGCAAAAGAAGGATGCGACAGTAATTTTATAAATCTGAAAATTATGATGCGATGCAGTGTTTTACTATTAAAGATAAGAGAGAATTCTGGATACACAAGCAAAAATTTAAGATTAAAAACATTAACTATATCTACGAAACAGATCTGTAGTGGATTAAAATTGTTATTCAAATGAAGTAACTCAAATTTGTCTTTTTATTCACTATGTTATTTATAGAAGATTTTTATAGGCGATCAACTGCCTAATATAAAATGAAAGTGCATGCATTTCCATAAGCTTGCCTTCCATTATTGCGGTTTCAAAATTCAGTTTTTAGCACCACATTCAACTTTATTAAGTTGGTAGATTTTTGGTACTAAAGTACAACAATAGCCAAAGCTACTAATCTTTTTTATTTTATTTTTGCAAATGGTATGGGCATTTATCCAACGAATAACCCGAAGACGAAACTTGAAGAGATATTACAAGTGAAGTGTGGACAATATGTGCATGATTGACGTGGGTGAACCCGGAACGTTTCGTCATGATATTCTGACTATTGTTAAATGAAAGATGCCTTCTCTGACTTAATTGCGTACAAAGAGCGCTCAAGTTATCCAAGGAACGAGAAAAGTAACGTAAGTAAATTTATTTATATACAGTCGACCTCGGGGTTGTGAAAAAGTGGTCGTAGGCGCGAGCTTCAAGCTTCAACTAGACGCCAGACATACTATCATCAGTATGCAGCCGTAGACGAACAATTATTCGCACAATATTCTTAGTTCGGTCAAGTTCGGTCACTATTTTTTGGCACCGCCATTGTGCATGGTCTGTGTGGCAGTTTGACAACTATATTAGGAGTGCTGGCGCCATCATGACGTGGGAAATGTTTCTCCAAAGGGTCCCCGAACTGAAAGTGCTTTAAAAGACAAACCAGCTCTTGAGGTGTGCGTATTGCATGTGTTGCCGTAAACCCGAATTTAAATTTAAACCCAAATTAGATGCATGAACCCTACAGAAACAAACGAACATGCATATGAACTTGTAGTATATATATATATATATATATATATGTGTGTGTGTGTGTGTGGAGAGAGGCACGGGTTGCACAAGCTGTTAGCTTCACCGCTGAAGTTAAGCCCGGTCATAAGGGGTTACTAATACTTACTACTTTGTACTTGGATGGGTGACCACATTAGCTTCATGTGAGTAGAGTTGTTGGTTGGGTTCTCCGGTTTTCCTTCCTCCGTAAAATCAACACCATATAGTTCCCCCATAGTTAAAATCTACTAACTATAGTTCCATCAAGGGGGTGACTTACTGAGGTCCATTAGGTTATCAGCATCTAAATACTGTCGTGTGCTACGCTTCCTCAATAAATAAGGTCACTTACTTACTTACTTACTTACTTACTTACTTACTTACTTACTTACTTACTTACTTACTTACTTACTTACTTACTTACTTACTTACTTACTTACTTACTACTTACTTACTTACTTACTTACTTACTTACTTACTTACTTACTTACTTACTTACTTACTTACTTACTTACCTACTTACCTACTTACTTACCTACTTACCTACTTACCTACTTACTTACTTACTTACTTACTTACTTACTTACTTACTTACCTACTTACTTACTTACTTACTTACTTACTTACTTACTTACTTACTTACTTACTTACTTACTTACTTACTTACTTACTTACTTACTTACTTACTTACTTACTTACCTACTTACCTACTTGCTTACTTACTTACTTACCTACTTACCTACTTACCTACTTACTTACTTACTCTTACTTACTTACTTACTTACTTACTTACTTACTTACTTACTTACTTACTTACTTACTTACTTACCTACCTACTTACTTACTTACTTACTTACTTACTTACTTACTTACTTACTTACTTACTTACTTACTTACTTACTTACTTACTTACTTACTTACTTACTTACTTACTTACCTACTTACTTACTTACCTACTTACCTACTTACCTACTTGCTTACTTACTTACTTACTTACTTACTTACTTACTTACTTACTTACTTACTTACTTACTTACTTACTTACTTACTTACTTACTTACTTACTTACTTACTTACCTACTTACCTACTTACTTACCTACTTACCTACTTACCTACTTACTTACTTACTTACTTACTTACTTACTTACTTACTTACTTACTTACTTACCTACTTACTTACTTACTTACTTACTTACTTACTTACTTACTTACTTACTTACTTACTTACTTACCTACTTACTTACTTACTTACTTACCTACTTACCTACTTGCTTACTTACTTACTTACCTACTTACCTACTTGCTTACTTACTTACTTACTTACTTACTTACTTACTTACTTACTTACTTACTTACTTACTTACTTACCTACCTACTTACTTACTTACTTACTTACTTACTTACTTACTTACTTACTTACTTACTTACTTACCTACTTACCTACTTGCTTACTTACTTACTTACTTACTTACTTACTTACTTACTTACTTACTTACTTACTTACTTACTTACTTACTTACTTACTTACTTACTTACTTACTTACTTACTTACTTACTTACTTACTTACTTACTTACTTACCTACTTACCTACTTACTTACCTACTTACCTACTTACCTACTTACTTACTTACTTACTTACTTACTTACTTACTTACTTACTTACTTACTTACTTACTTACTTACTTACTTACTTACTTACTTACTTACTTACTTACTTACCTACTTACTTACTTACTTACTTACTTACTTACTTACTTACTTACTTACTTACTTACCTATACTTACCTACTTGCTTACTTACTTACTTACTTACTTACTTACTTACTTACTTACTTACTTACTTACTTACTTACTTACTTACTTACTTACCTACTTACTTACTTA
The DNA here is from genome assembly GCA_035771165.1 of Paragorgia papillata. Classification (NCBI taxonomy): domain Eukaryota; kingdom Metazoa; phylum Cnidaria; class Anthozoa; order Scleralcyonacea; family Coralliidae; genus Paragorgia; species Paragorgia papillata. Next base: position 889,670 of record JAWNZC010000025.1, on the reverse strand, counting down.
CCTACTTGCTTACTTACTTACTTACTTACTTACCTACTTACCTACTTACTTACTTACTTACTTACTTACTTACCTACCTACCTACTTACTTACTTACTTACTTACTTACTTACTTACTTACTTACTTACTCACTTACTTACTTACTTACTTACTTACTTACTTACTCTTACTTACTTACTTACTTACTTACTTACTTACTTACTTACTTACTTACTTACTTACCTACTTACTTACTTATATAGATCGTTTTCATGTGACGTTATCAAAAGTACAAAATCCAAATTATGAAATCAGATAGAGCAGCTGGTCATTTTACATGTTTTGAAGGTTCAGTTGCTTGAAAGTTTAGGTTGACATGACTATTCCTTCTAAAATTATAAAGCGTAGTTTTCAAAGGTCGCGGAAAGCTATTTTGAAGTTTCAAAAATTATTTAATTTGGGACTTTAGTTATTTGACCGCCATATGTTGGTATATACCAAAGTGGGCAATCGACATGGCGCCACCGTGCCCAATCAAGCCAATATTTCACATTTTATAGTTTCCTTTTAGTTCAGCCAACCAAACGCGCTATTGCTCCCAAATTTTGGCTTTCGGAATATTTTTGATAATGATTTCTTCACGCGCACCATAGAATATATTACACTATTAAAGGTGGAAATAATTTATGACGTGAAAGTCGTTAGCGAAAACGATCTAAAGGCGGCTATAACCTTCTAAACAAACACAGGTCCCTTTTATGACATTTCCAGTTCAGCAAATAAGAACCTTATTTACTAATGTTTGGGCATCAACTTGTTCGTATATTTTTGAACACCTTAGAAAATTTTTTTAAAAATTATGATTTTCTTACACTGCCGAAATTAACCGAAAAATTTGTCGACAAATATAGTTGGAATTTGAACTCGCACCTTCGGTCGGGGTTCCGCCGCTCTGCCGGCTAGTATATAGAGATTCAAACAGTGAAATAAACATAGTGTTCTTACGTTTCTCTCTGCATGACGAATGGCCTTAATTGCTCAAAAAGGTTAGATTCCTACGTTTTCTGTTTCGGTAGTATATATCAATCTTCACCATGTATTTCGATAGTGTATAGAGATTGTTTTGTAGCTTTTCATTAGTGGAATTCATATTATTTATTGAATTGCTGATACACCAATATAGTCAGTGTATCCGCACAACAATAATTAGTATAGAGATATTGAGCTCACGGCCTCAGGGAACTGGAGGGGCCATATAGACTCTTAAGTAAGCCTGGTTTCCATATAGCCGTAAGAGCCGGCGGCATGGCTGCCGTGTTGAATTAGCCAGCAATACTATAAAAAGCTGTATGCGATTGGACCAGGGGCCCTTGCCGCAGACATGCCGGCGACTCTTACGGCTATATTGAAACCAGACTTAAAGGATATATCTCGTTACTCGTGCACTTATATTGGACAAAACCCGCCTCTAATCAATCCCGCTCGAGTCGACCAATTTTTCGATTGACGTCGGCAGTGTAAGAAAATCGTAACTTGGTGTGTTACTATAGATTGTAAAGGGCCCGCGCGGGCTATACATTACAGTATTGGGAGCTTACGCAAATACAACGCAAACGTCGACGAGTCGACAACGTACTTAATACAATAGACTTTTCCTCACACAACAAAGAAAATGAATAATTTTTAGTTCCAAGAGTAATCCTGAACGCCGCCTCCGTTCCTATTGTACAACGTTATTCGGATCATTTTCCGGGCGACGTTAACTCGTGAAACGGCGAACCCTGTTAGTTGAGTTTGATTTCAAACTATATGCGACAAAATCCTTTTAGAACTCTTTTAAACTTTTTTAACACTTTTTTAACTCTTTTTTAAAGCTTTTGGATGTCGAAAAACAAGTATTCAATACTACGTATATAGATTCGTGTTTTTTTTGCTAGATACTGAAGTTTAGATTGCCTTCGTTGTCCTTAGCTTGCTCCCTTGTATTATATCAGTGCCGAGCAGACACGCATCGAAAGTGCTTCCATATTTTGGCTTTGTTTTATTGTTTAGCATGACAAGTGGAAAAAACCGTCAATATTTGTGTCCGGATTCTGTGTCGGTTGAGCCGGTTATATTTTATTTGCATAAACCGATGCTTATATGTTTGACAATGATTTGCGGCAATGCATTAAGTCATATGGTGCAGACGCTGCTTGTAATAGCATTCGCGAGAAGTTTGAGAGGAATAACCATATATTCGTGACATTTTGTCAGTGAAAGAGGTAAGATCCAAGCAATGATTTTCTCTATTTATACAAGAGCGAATCAATTTTATTTTAATTGATATTTTAATCTACATTGTATGATTATAGTTGATGTATTATAAGTTCATTTGCTTTCTGGATGGGAAACACGTCCGTTTGAATCAAACCTTAAAACGCGCGACGGTCAATGCGACGTACATTAATCTGGATTAGACGGATTATAGCATCTGAAATAAGTTATAACATCGCACCGAATTAAATCCATAACTGATTTGCAGTACTGACTTTTTCATGTATTTTTCTTACGTTTACACAATAGTGTATACGTGAGATGTAGACAAATTGCCACATGTCCAAGACTGCATGTGTATAGGTTAAGCTTGATGATTCGGACGAACGAACTAATGCGGATAATCAGGCGCAATATATTGTTTAAATGCATGATAAGTAAGGACGAGCATTGGAAGATATAGTGCGGACTTATCCTGCATCACAGACGCTAGTGCGAGCTATATGAACCCAAGGATCATTCTGCTGCCTGTTTTTCGTTAGAACATGCATCTAAACCAGTCCGATTAATCGCAGCGTGTACCGTAATTGCAAAACTAGTCTCATGCATACACTCGTCGTTGGCGCAGAATCATCAGGGAGCTTAAGCAAGCTAGGACGACAACGGCATTCTGAAGTTCAGTATTTAGCAGAACCCACGAATCGTTTAAGTATAGTGTTGAATACTTAATGTATGTTATTCAACATCCAAAAGCTTTAGCCATGAGTTCTAAAATGATTTTGTCGCATAGTTTGTCAAACTCAAGTAACAGGTTTCGCCGTTTCACCAGTTAACGTCGTCCTGAAAGCGTGAAAATGGTCTGAATAACGTTGTATGTAGAACGGGGGCTGCGTTACGATTACTCTTGAGACGAAAAATTATTAATTTTCTTTGTTGTGTGAGAAACATTCTATTGTATTAATGACGTTGTCTTTGACGTTCGCGTTGCATATTTGCTTAAGCTCTGGCTATCCTTCGTTTTACGCAAACAATTAAATTCGTCTAAATATCGACTCGCCCACAAAGCTTTAGCATGAATTAATGTTATATACGTGGTATACCTCATGCATGTAGTGTATTTGGTATGTTTGTCTGCGTGCCGGTGGCGTCATGTGACAAACGTTCGAAACGCTCAAATACTCTGAGGGATCAAACCTGCAAGAAACTTAATAAAACAGTCCTTAACAAATAGGGATGGTGATAAATTATTATATACTATAGTTCTTTATAACATAAGAGTTCTAACTTGGTCACATGAGAGTTCTAACGCGTGCACGGTGTATCGGGACGCGTGTCAGACTCGCGTGGGATTTGAACTCGTCCCTAATAAGTTCGAGATTCAGTCAGAGATTCAGTGCTTATCTCGCTGTGGGGGCGTTGGTGGCATAGTGGTGTGTGTGGGTGGGTGACACTTTGATGTGTGGGTGTTGGTGGCATAGTGGTGTGTGGGACAGAGCTTCTGTTCTATTAACCGTGGTAAAACACCGGACCCTTATTAGACCTCTACACGAGGGAGAACAGTTTGATATGACTGATCGGGTTATCCAATATAAATAAACTTAATTTAGTTTGTAATTTCAGAATCACTCTCGCCCTATAAAATTGATCTATAAACTTGGATCAATCTCAGATCAGATCAATCCAGGCTCGCTTTGAGAAAACGTTTACACTCGTTTAGATCGATTTCAGTTTCCATTGGAGTGTTTACATTCAGATCGCTTTTGACTTCGATCAAATCGACATTAGGCTATGTGCAGACTCTACTGTCTAATTCGTTGAGTAGACTATAGAGTCTGTACGCAGGCGAGATCGACAATCGCTTGTGTGAAATAAACACTTATTAATTAACTCATTCCTGTCCGGTTCGGTCTTTAGTATTTTATTCTGGCTAACGCCAGACGATTTTATTCACTTCTGGGGAAGCCCTCGGACAGGAATAAGTTATAAACTATATCTCTAATATTCGACTTGGAATCTACTGGTATAGTTGGTCCATGATCCATGTTTTTAAATAAGCGTCCTATTTTGCATGTGAAGAGGGACTTCCACAACACCTTGGCTGTATACAGTAGTATAATCAGGCGGTTTGAGAAATGTCAAAGTAATTTTAATCATCATCAAATACGGAACACTTTTAAGGGCGTTTGTCGGCGTCGTTATCGCATCGGCGTCGATATACGTACGCGTGTCCAGACACATGCAAGTGACAGCTGCTCCAAAGTATACATGCACCTCGAGAAAACAAAAGGCGGAATATCGGTAGAAAAGTGGGGAACGTTCAAAGGGATAGGTTGGGCAGACTTTCCTCTAAAAGCAAGCGTCTCGCGAAGGTATAGCTTTATTGGGTTCTTGAAAGAATTCGTTTTGACTCCACGTCGCGAGTAAGAATAATTTGTATATTTTTACATATTTTTGTATGGAATGGATTCTAGATACTTATCCGCAATGGATATAATAGTATAATATGTAAAAAAACTGCAGTGCTGCGTAGGCAGTGTTTTGGATAGAGCAAAGCGGTGAAAAAATGCTAAACTGGCATTTTAAGAGATTTTTTAGCAACGAAATCACTGACGTTTCGAGCCTAGCTAGCCGTCTTCTGAGACACCCTATAGTTAATATATCCACAGTAATCTACCAATCTCCCTGAATTCATCTGTTAAGTGTAACTGAACGAATTTCTTGCAGGTGTGAACAATTCATGAATTTGAGCACTTTTATTCGTATGGTACGAATATTTTATTTTTTAATCCAAACACTTATGTTCGTGTAAACAGGGTCTTGAAACGTCGTTAAAGCATCAACGCTTGAGTTGCATATAGTATTCAACGATTTATACAATTACATGTATAGAGCAAAGTAAAAATGGTGGTAAACTGCCGAGCTTTTTGGTAACGAAATACTGACGTTTCGAGCGGTTTACCACATTTTCACTTTGCTCTATCGAAAACACTGCCTACGCATGCAGCACTCCACTTTTATACATATGTATATATAGGTCTATTTTTAACTAAACTTTAAGTTTAAAATCTTTAAGGACCTTTAAAGTATTATTTTACGAGTCACCTGGATTGATCTTAAATTGAAATCCAAGTGGACCGATTTTAATGTGAAAGGCTCCTTAACTGCACTTTCATTAATGGCTTTCTGGGGCGTCTCTCCTTGACAAGTAAAATCGTCTGGCGTTACTCAGAGTATATAAACTGTAAAGTTGTCCTACAAAAACAATGCGCGTTAAAGGGACACCTTACGCAGCTTTGGGGTTTGACTTTTTCCTAGTTTCTTCGTCAGTCTATACATGAATTTCGGCTTGCTTATACTTGCTGAGGTAAAGGACTGAACTAGTATATATATGTCAGTATGGTGCTGCCTAAAGTCCCACGACCTGCAAGGGAGGGCCTTTATTTAAGGATTTTATTATAGTTTATATTCAGGAACTCGGTATACCGCAAAAGACTAAGTGAGTAAATATACATTTAGAATTTTAAGAGATATTTAGTTTATACCATATTTAGCCCTTCACACAGATATTTTTTTAAATTTTTTCAAGGTTTCCTAGCGACAGCGCAATCGATTGCCTTCTTGTGTTTACAACGATAAAAAGCTTTTTCTGCGTTGTGAGTTACACTTTGTGTAAAGACGAACAAAATTTTTTTTGTGTTTTCAAGAGAACGCAAGGCGCTACGAACTTTAAAAAAACTACGACTCTATATGTTTGATTTGTCAGATGAACGGGTTTATTTCATCAGCTATATATATGTATATGTATATATATATATATATACAGGGTGTCCCAAAAAAAATGCCCCCCATCCGTTTTTGTACTGCATCTTCTTTAATTTGGGTACAAGAAGTAAATTTTTATATCACGCCGAAAGCCCATCACTCCTTCTTTGTTGTCTGAAATTTTCAGAGCTAAATTATATATAAATTGCATATAGTTATTGTACTGAAACAACTGCTCAAAGTGCTCAATGCTATGCAGCAGAGCTTAATACAGAAATAAAGATCGTGCAAACGTGAAACTCCAAGTAACAGCATATGAAAGCTTTATGATTTTGAGTATGTCTCATCTTTGATTATATATATATAAATTTATATTCAACTGTTGTTGTCCGTTGTTGGAATATTATGCAGTTCCTACTACACCGATTTGGGTGGGGAACTAGGTGTGAAGCATGCTGCCACGCCCCCATCCCCTGAGTGATAGTGTTATCTGAACCTCGCTATTTCTTGACAAGGGACCAAGAATTTTCATGGCACCCAGAATGTAGCCCAAAAGGTGAAGATTTAAAATGATGACTCAAAAGTCAAAGTCAAAACGAGTTTCCTGTAAGCTACAGTGTTGCGGTTATTACAAAAGAATATTTCTATAGGCATAAGCCCTTACACTCTGTCAGACTAACATGAGTATCAGGCTTTATTTTTCTATCACCAGGCATCACTAGACAATGGTCTAGAAATTCTGGCGATTTTTAGTAAAAGGAAATTTCGAGTGTTGACTGAAACTTGAGTATATTTACATTATAAGACCAAACCGGTTTTCTGCGCCACCCGCATGCACCAGTTCAGCTCCAACACCAATTTCTCTGCGGTCAAAGTGATTATTATACAATTTCAAATATCCCACGTACATTTCGCACCATCCCGGGGAGAACTTCAAAAGCTTTTCGTCTTCCGCCAAGCACATTTTAATGAAAGTTGCACAACAAAGTTAAAAAGACAATTAGTTTTTAAACTGATACAGATAACGCTTAACTAAATGTGGTCATCCTGTGTTATTAAACACGACTAATACCCCAGTGAATATTCCGTTGTGGGCCAGCATTTATGTACGTGTCTCCAGTGGCGGTCTATATTTCGTTTTGTATACAGTTGTTTATCCGGTTTGACTTTATATTGTTATCTGATTCTAGAACTCTTCCAGTTTAATGTTTGTGAATTCAATCGACAAGTTTTCCTCACTATATGGCTGAAATGAATACTTAAACATCTATAATTCCAGAAAGACTGCATTGTATATACTTTGCGTGCTGTTTGATTTTAAGTAAATACGCACAAATGAAAAATATTTAAATGAGACGCTTCTTCTACATTATTTTATTGGTCCGAGTTATCGAAATACCGACAAGCTGTACACATTTTGAGCCATCAGACCACAAGCCCTACAGCGGAGTTTATATAGACTCCGAAATTATAACTTCCGTGTTCATATAAAAACGCGGAAGCTGTAAAATGGCGGAGAATTTTTACATTGCTGTTGAGTTTGAACTGAAAGGATTTTAACATTAGGCGATATTTGCTCAAAATGTTTTGACACGCGTGGTATATATATATATATATATATAGTGCTTATCTCGGACTGCTTATCAGCGGCTTTTTCGCGTCCTCGACGGTTCCAATAAGCTTTTTTCAGCTGTGGTAAAGAGGGATAACCTTATTGTGTTCATTAAATGAAGAGCGGTTCCTTTAATTGTACAGAACACAAGGCAAGATAATTGAGCACATCGAAGCGGTCTCGCGTACAAAAATTAATTCGGTTTTGGAAAGTACCTGGGTTTAGTTGCCGGCAAAGAGAAAGCTTTAAGAACCTTGATACTTAAAACAAACTGCGGGAGCTTTAAAAGAACCCGCTACTTTGAATACACTTAAGTATTTCACTGCGGCGTCGGTCCTCGGCTTGACACGCGGAAAATTGTAGAAAACAATTCAGTTTGTTGTACATGTCCGCACAAGCAAGACCACTGTTGTTTTTCTGCTGTGTCTATAGCTAAAAAAGGGCTTATAGGTATAACCACCTTTCCTTTCTTACACCACTTTATCACATATTCATAGTTGTTCAACAGATATACTGATAATCTGAAATGTGACTTTTTTTTTTCTTTTTACTTTTTTAGGTAAATATATTTCCTTATCGAGGAACTGGTTTTAGTGTCACATGGCTGGAAATTGCATATCTAAATCGAAAAAGGAATCTGACAACGCGTTGGACCGACCAGGTGAATTAATTTCTGTAACATTGTGATATATTTGTATGTACTTCTTATATATTTAAAGCGCGTACATCGCTTGAAACGTTTGTGCCTAAAAATCTCCGTGCAGTTCACCTTTTCCGGCTTTTATTTACTATATTCCCAACACTGTCAGCACTTTACTTTTTATTACATTTATGATCTTGAATAAATGAATGGCAGTTATCAATCCGTCATGTTAACTATATATAAACACGAATCAAACCAACTTTATATTAGGAGAAGATACCGACCGTATATGCCAAATAAATTCAACTGCTGCAGTATGTTTTGAAGTTTGTATCTTTGCTTTTGAAACCGGCCTTTTTGTTCAGTGTTGTCTGCAGACCGGATGCTTTGACTCACAGCTATATTCGGTTAATAAACAGAATATCGAAAGTGAAAAGAGACAATGTGAGACTGACAAGAAAGGTCATTCGTATAATATATAAGATGCACAAGAATTAAGGAAATGTGTATAAAAGGATTTCTTATTTTCGAAAATGATAAATTATAAGGGCATGTATGTAATTATAAAAGTTGTATAAGTAGCCATTTACCGGACTGAACCGCACAGTTGCATGGCCATGATTATATCAAAAAATTATTACATGAGTCATTATAGATATCTTTTTATTTTTATTTTGTGTGCATGTCTGTCCGCCGTCGGTACGGTATTTAATATAGATATATCATAGGCCAAATTTCAGCCTATATATATGCATGCTCATGAATGACACGATTCAGAAAAAAATAAACAAAGATAATCATATAGCTTTATAGCTTGGAATAAATTATTGTGGGATACTGGGACGGCAAACTCAGGTGGAGAATAATGGGTAACGAGAAAAACTCTTCGATCGCGGCTGGGATTCGAACCCAACGGGACCTTTGGATTTTTCTCGCCTCACTCCCGCTCTCTCCCCCCGACTAAGGCCCTGTTTACATGAAGCGGATTGAGTGTTCAAGTCAAATCTCGCATGTTGTTTCTCCTTGTGTTTACATGAAGAAGATTGAAAGTTTTCGATCTGATCAAAACGAATGGCTGAAGTCAATCCACGCAGTGGAGTGTATTGGCTTGAGATTCAAGCGAGGATCGACTTGAATGTCTCCAATCTGATTCATCTAAACACGGTTTGACTTTAAAATGACTTGATACGCATGAGCGAAGTTGGCGCGTGTCGTGCTAAATGGCAAACATTGAGGGAAGCACAGAAACTAATAGTGTTCCGAAACCGAAAACAACGTTTCAAGCAGATCGGATTCTCCATGTAAACATGTGCCCATCGACTTCACTCGCGTTTTTCGCCGGATTCCGATTGGACTGATGGTCAAGTTGCATGGGAGCAGGTCGTGGAATGATGGTATACTCCGTCTTATATTTGATATTAGGGACCTTACGAAGTACGACGGCAACTTCAACGGCGACGTCTTCTAAACAAAAGAATTCTAGTTGTGGAACAAAGAGAATTAATAATTTTTAGTCCCAAGAGTAATCTCAACAGCGTCCTCGTTCTTTTTACAACGCCACTTCGAGCATTTTCACGTCTTCAGGACGACGTCAACGGCCAAAAGATGAGAACTGTTGTTTAAGATTGACCTCAATACAGACACTACAATCTTTTTAGCAGTACTGCGGCGTTTTGAAAGTCATTAAACTAGCTTCAAATATCAAATATAATAGTCAGTTAGTCGTGACTTTATTTAATTATAAAGTTTATGTTGCTTTTTAACCGCCGTCGTCGTCCTAGCATCGTAAGGTCCCTATTTGACATATTTCGAAACTGAAATTTAGTTTCTTCATTTAAATATTTAAATCTCTCGATATTGAAGAAACTAAATTTCCATTTCGAAATTACTCCCAACTTGATCATAAGAAAAAATAAGATTTTGCACGAAATCTAATCATGTTTTCATCGAGTTCTAGAAATATAGTTTTTACAAATCATTTTTAGAAACATGAGCAATTGTGCTGCCAAACCTATATGAATCGAATTCGTTGGCAGAGGTAATAAGTTGGAATTAAGGGATCAAATATATTCTACAAGTTTTTTTATTTGATTGTCAGATTCCATACAGAGATGGTTTATCAGTTTGATTATTTGTGTAACACGTGTTCTAAGTACAATTTTAAGTACAACGATGTGCAGATTTAAATTAGTGAGTGTGTTGGGTGTATGTTTATGCATGTATATGGGGGAGGGAGAGAAGAATGGAGGAAGTGGGGAAGGGTGAGTGAGAGGGGAAGACTGAGGGAACGAGCGAATAATGCTACTACACTTAAGTAAGTTTTAGCCCAGTTGCTTTTGAAATTCGTTTGTCAACATTCGCGAAGTTCGTCGTGAAGTTCGAATTTAATAAGCTTTGAATTTAATTCCTTTGGTAAAATCACGGAGAAGAAGATTATTTGTTGTATAGAATATAATAATAAATACTTGGTTAAGCAGAAACAAATTGCCGACTTAAATTTGTATTTACCTCGCAACGTAGTTCGGAACATTGCAACGTAAGTTCGGAATGTTCATTTCAATTATACGTATCGGATTTCAAAAGCAAGCTGAAACGGATTATAAATGTATATTTTTATATAACAATTAAGTTTGACATCTTGAACTGAACGTTTTTTTCGCGCTTTTTATCATTAATGTCCAATATACAAACAAAAATAAAAACTGTCAAACACAAAGATCTGCATGCAGAATGGACTGTGCGTGTGCGTGTGTTCTTTAGTTTTATATTCGTGTTATCTGTGGCCACTGCCCGGATGTTCAGCATGTGTTGAAGTTCGTTGTCAATACATTTTTTTGGACTAATTCAGCATAAGTATAGTGTTTTTATTTAAATCATCCTCATGCAGTTTCAAAAACTTGAAAATTAAAGTTTTTCATGATTTTGTTACACTGATGAAATCAACCATGCAGTGTGCTTGTTTTATCCGACTTAGGATTTATTGGGTATTGCGATTTTCTGCTGTTAGTACGCACAATATATTTCGGTAATTTTACTGCTTCGGTATAGGGTATTTGATTTTATCCATCCTTGGTGTTTTTGCATGTATTCCGTAACCGCGGTATTGCGGCTTTTGACGATTTTTTCACGGTATTGTGGTTTGGAGCTCCTCTCAATGTCCCCTAGCGACTTTTTCTGGCATGTTCAAATTTACCTGTAAGGCTACCGAAAGGTTTGTTCTAGCCGACACGGAACTGGTTATACTCGAGAAAAAACAACGCAGAGAAGCCAAAAAGGAAATACCTTGGCTTGAAAAGAAAGACGAAAAACCATTGATTGCTCGGTTGTCGAAATCCCCGATAAAATTGCAGTTCAAATCGTATAACGACAGATGCCGAAATCGCAACGAAGTTGCGTTGCCCGTTAGTCCGTAGTTTATGCACGAACGATCGCAAATCCCAGTCAGGTGTGCGATAATAATTTACTCAAAATCCCAATTTAAGTTGCAACAAAAATTGCCAAATGAAGCTTAAAGGCCGATTATTATACATGAGGCGAGTTGGTCCAGTTAACCAGGCTGACTCGCTAACTCTATAAAATAAACTACGAGGAAGCGAACTATTTAATTTATATATTGCCATATAGATTTATCGCAAGCGAAAGAACAAAAGTACTAAAGATGCACGTGCAAAATATTAAGGAAGGCATTAACTATATAAGCAGGAAGTAGACATGAAACAGGAAACGAAATTGGAACAAAAGCCATAGTTCATCCCGAACACAGATGGCGTAGGTCTTTGGGTAAACAACGACTTGAGATCGATAAACTGGCACGATAAGAAATAAAATGACGTTTATTACATTCATTTATATATTGGCTAAGTTACATGTAGTTGCCGCCGAAACTTTAGTTTAGAGAGTTGGCTCGCAGGTTAATTAACCTGTTACTGTTAGTGATGAACCATATTGTTTTCAAACTGAAAGGGTTCAAACCGTTGATAAGAACCATTGTTCGTCCCGGCTTAGGTGTTCAATGTAATCATCGGCGCGATCTTCATTAGTGGACATCAGTGCAATACGACGTTTCCATTCATTCCTCCGAAGTGTGGCTTTAATGGATCTTGTCGGCGCCGTCACAAAGTATACGATGAAAGGGGGGGAGAGCGAACGCGGCAGAAGTACTTTACAAATACAGGTGTCTCCCTGTCAAATATCCGTACCGACTATAAACATCCTTTTATCCTTTGGTTGGCGCCCTTGTTGGCACTCCGAGTATTATATGATATATAGAAACTTTAACGAAAAACAGTTAGTCTTTTTAGAACTGATAAATAATAATAATAACATTTATTTATACCGCGCAAATTCAACTTTAAGGTTTTCAAATGCGCCTTACAATAATTTTTAACATGGCCGAGTCGAAGGCATATCAAAGGCGCTCAGGCAGCCGCCATACGACACATATCGGCCCACGAATTACAGATAAGCCCTAGGTGTTGATTTTACGGAGGGAGGAAAACCGGAGAACCCGGCGAAAAACCCTCGGAGCACAGGAGAGACCAACTAAACTCTACTCACATGAGTCCCAAGCTCGAGAACGGGGTTGTTCCCAGACGGTCACCCATCCAAGTACTAACCCCGTATAACCGGGCTTAACTATTGGTGAGAGGCAGCGCCCTAACAGCACAGGCCGTCAGTGCTCCCCAGCAAAATACACGAAGCAAAGCCAGTGCTATTTATTCTAAGATTGCGATACCCGCCTGGATCATATATAATTAGTCCTATGGACAGCATTTGGCGTTTCATTCGATTAAACTAAATATTCTTCGGTTTCTTTGGAGGAAGGAATATTTAGGGAAGGAACGCTACAAGAAAAATATAGTTTAACACAAGAGATTTTTATTCACCAAAAATCCCTACTCTAGACTGCATTTAATGTAATTGGTTGAAATGCCAAATATAAGGCAACCCAAGCTATACCGCCATACCGTAGTATGTTATATACTATTGTATACACAGAACTTGCGGCTGTATACAGCCTTATAAAGCTCTTGGAAACGGCCTCAGTACTCAGTAGCTGTGGTCACTATATATGTAGCCAGTTGCATTATACTAGCGTGTATTCCATTCCATTCGGGAAGCTTTGACGTTACTTTTTTGCAACCGGTTTCGGTTTGGTCTTAAAATGTGTGTAAGACTCTAACACTCGAAATTTTCCTTCACCAAAAAGTTCTAAAGAGCACTAATAGACCATTTGCAAGATGAGAATGCTTTGCGAGTTTCGGGCTCTATTTATCAGCACTTCGATGCTAAGCATTCTGGTAGTTGTAGTCGCCCCACAGTATTTTACGTCTTCGTGCAAATCGCCTATAGAGCGTTTTCATCTGACGTCACGGCGGCCATATTGGTGTACCAAAACAATGAAATGGCGGCCATATTGGTGTACGGTATGGGAATTAGTTCTTTCTTATTCAAATATTTTGTATTGTTTCACCACCCCAATGGGGTCACCGATCACGTGAGTGAAAACGGTCTATTGTGCTCTAAATGCTTTGCATCTCATTATAATGTCTGATTTTTAAGTGGCAACGCTGTGTCTGTCCCTTCACGGACCCTAGGATTCTTAAAATGATTTAAGGTGACTCTATGCCGTTTTTACATCTATATGTTACTCAACCTTGTACCCAGGTCTTATCTCCAGTCCTAATATTACGTTAAAATAATTGTTGGATAAATATTTATACATGCTCCAAGAGCTAAATAAGCTCATACCTTACTTAAGAAGTGTTGTTGTTGCTGGTATTCGTGCAGTTGTTGTTGCTGTTATTGTTGTTGTTAGTGTTGTTGCTGCTGCACTTGTTGTTGTTGTTGTTGTTGTTGCTGCTGCTCTTGTTGCTGCTGTTATCTTGTTATTTTTTGCACTCAGAATAATCTTTTGTTTTTGTTAAGGTTTACGTCGATACGCTTATCGCTCATGGAAAACATTTACACATAAATGTAAGTATTTACTGTACTTCTAGTATATACAACAGAGCGTTTTATTAATGTTTCTAGCACTATTAAAACTAATAATGTTAGATATCTCGATTACCACGAAACGCATTCGCGTTTACAACTCCATTTTTTGGGGGCAATGGGACTATTTTTTGTATAACTCGTGAGATGTTCTTGGTCAACACTAGAAGAAAGTTTCATATTTCCCCACATGTTGCGATGCCATGGTCAAGTCTGTTGCATAGCAGTGAAATCTTCACTGCATTTAACGATGACACCACGAAGAACATCGGGCCATTTGATATGTCGACAGTTAGGAAAATGCTGCATGAGGAAGGAGCTCATGAAAAAAGAATACCACCAAGCGTCTGCACGCAGGCTACCAATGAGGCAGTGTAATGAAGCATAGTAATGGTAGTAAGACAAATGCTTAAAGCCTTGAAAGCTATAAATACAGCTAAATCAATTAAGGTTGTCCTGGCCAAAAGGTCAAAGTCAAGCGCGAAAATGCTCGTTAATAATCCCCAGAGAGGCAAGTTTGGTTTATTTGTATGATTTTGGCCTATAAATAAAATATATATATATATAAAAATTATAAATAAAAATTGACCTTTTGGCTTTAGCCTTTTGGCTTTGGCCAGTGACAACCTTAATTGATTTAGCTGTATAAGATGAGATACTTTGACTTTCATCATCAGGCGAACACGAATGTAGAAGAAGTTACTGGGAAGAAAAGTGAATGGAAAACTATTAAGAAGAGAAAAGGTTCAAGAATTTGCAGGATGATTATCAGTCTATCATTTAGAATTGAACAGACATGAGAAGATAACTTTTTAGACTCGGATGAGAGTATTGAGGTGCTACGTATGGACACCTCTATATTGAAGTCAAAGCTTCACTATCAACGATGGCACCACCAAAACATCTAAGTATTTTAAATGTGGGCAATAATCAGGAAACTGGTGATAATCTCGTGAAAAAAAGAATACCCACGCCATTTGCAGTTGAGCTTGCAGCTTGCGTTAATTAAGACGTTGTTTCATCGTTTGAAACTCTGCGTTCATTGGACCGCAACGTAGTGTTTCCAAGGGCACAACGTGATGTTGCTACGGAGTTTTGACAGGGTTTCAATTAGTGATTAATTTGTTATAACCGTCGCCGTTGCTCTTTCTCCACCGTTTTCTAATATGCTTCTCCTTAAGTCATCTGATAGAGCTTTCCCAACATTATATGTCCGTCTGGCCTTGCTAAATCGTTTACTAGACATTTTTTTATAATATCTACTCGCCACGATCGCGAATAACAAATTAATCACTAATTGAAACCCTGCCAAAGCTCCGTAGCAACGTCACGTTGTGCCCTTGGAAACACTACGTTGCGGTCCAATGAACGCAGAGTTTCAAAGGATGAAAATACGTCTTAATTAACGCAAGCTGCAAGCTCAACTGCAAATGGCTGTATCATATTCAATAGTGAGGCAGTGCTAAAAATAGTAATAGAAATGCTTTGAAAGGCTTTGAAAACTAATTGAGTAAGATACTTTGCCTTTGATCACAATCGTTAGGCGAGAAGGAATGCGGAACAAGTGACCGAGTCTTAATATTGTCAAAACTGAATATTTATTAATTCGATCAAGATATAGTATAAATAACTTACTCAGTTACTCCCAGAGTTTAAAAATGTTTGTTGGAGGTGTATACTAATCACCTGGGTATATATACTTCCACGCCCTCCTGGAAACTTGCGAGGTATAGCTAAATGTGATTAGCGTGGTTAAATATAGGTTTTACTTACTGGTGTATACCTACTTAAAATGAACCGGTTTTAATCGGAGACGCATGATCTGATTGGTCGAGTTTGAAGCCTTGGGCACGGAGTTTTAACCGCGTCTGGTCTGTGTGTTATGACATGTACTACTACAGTCGGATCATGTGTCTAGACAAGCTATATCCGCTTTAGTAGTACGTATTGAAAGACGAACCAAGAGACGAACTTGCTACACGGCAAGATCCAATTACCGGTAATAATTCCATGTCCTAAATAACCCAGGTACTTCATGAAAGCCTGACCCCAACACACACCCTAATCCTAACCAATAAATTCGTGAATATAGGACATGGATTTATAACCCAATTACCCCTGTCAATCCACCGATGGATCTTACAACAGCTCGATTAAACTAAAGATCACCAAGGCAGATGAAGTTTAATGATGAATATTTCGAAAGCTACATATATGCACTTATGCAGTCAATGGAAATTGTCAGGAGACTATAGCCAGGGGCAAAATTTACGGCCTTCAAATTGGCATCTGGAATAGATAAAAATGTTTTTGGGGGGTACCTCATTTTATAAACACAGTCAGAAGGAACTAATCTTATTTATACTGGATAGCTCTATCAGTTATAACTAACTGTTCTCCCTAGAGGTCCAGTAAGGGTCATCCCTTTATATTGGTCCAGTGTTACTACAGGAGGAAACCTGCTGTATTTGCATGGTAGAGTCAAACTGGAAGCACTCTTCTCACATGCGGCCAAGGCGAAATTTTAATCAGATAACTGAACTGAGCAGGTATCGAACCCAGGTCTGTAAAAAATTCCAAACAGAATGTTGTTCGACGATTTTTCACTGGCCTTCACTACTCCACGATTATAAAGTTAATCGTCTTTCGAATAAGTGGCCCTCAAAGCTCTTGAAAAAGTGACCCCCTAGACCTGGATCTAATTAATCCCAAAGTCAATTAACTTATCCCTGACCAGCGCTTTTCCCAGACGCAAATAAACCCGTCCGGCGTTAGTTTGAATAAAATACTCTGGCGTTAGCAAGAATACAATATTATACCCATGCAAACAGAAAAGAGTTATTTTTTTAAAATTGCGGTCCCCTAAAGAATTAGCTACGGCAGCTAGATTTCTTGCAGCTTTATTATCTTCTGCCTGTTCGTTCGTTCGTTCGTTCGTTTTCGTTCGTTCGTTGGTGCATGCCTTTCACCTCTGCGACCTGGCATTATAATAAAGTTTCATTAGTGAAACCGAAAATACAGACTTTATAACTTTTAATCCAGGAAGCCCAGGATTAGTGCTAATCAGCTTTTTCATTTCCCCTCAAACCTTATATAACAACTTGATTATGCATGCCAAAAATGTAGCATAAATGTATATGCAAAACTGAAAACATATATTTATACTTAAATATATACTTAACAAGTGTATAAAAGAAGTCGTTTTTCCAGATGAAGCATCTCGGTCAGTCAGTAGGCAGCTCAAATTTGAACATTGAAACTAGGAATCACAACAGCTGGTTATCTTGGTCCCGTCCAGATTTCCTGCATGGCCACCTCGGTGGAAGGTTTTTTCTGGCCTCCCTGATACCAGCTATGGCACAGATCGGAGTGGCGCATTGACTAGGACTGAAGCGAATTAACACTAATTGTGAACTTTTAGCAATCCTGATAGCCGAAAGGACATTTCTTGCTACTCAATTTATAACTAATGATTGTAAATACGATTCGGAATTATCGATAGTTACAATAAAGAGCTGTCGTTTACTACACTGTACCACAGCAAGGTTTCTCCAACAGTGGATCCATACTATAAGAAAGATATAGCCAAAGTGGAAAGCGTACAGAGAAAGGCTGCGCGGTTTTGTACCCATAATTATCAGCAGACAGCGAGTGTCACGGACATGATCAAAGAGTTAGGATGGGATAGTCTGGAGTCAAGAAGGAAAAAAGCAAGATTAAACTTAATGTATAAATTGACTCATAAGTTAATCAACATAGATACTGCAAATCACTTAGAGAGCCATAGTGAAATGCGCACATGTGGCAGTCATGTATTTTTATTGTAAATAGATAATCTTAGACCTGTCTGGGAAACTTTCTGTTTTTATAATTCTTAATTTGTAAATTTTGTTACAGTTGGTGTGATGTCAAAACGACTTTGCCGACTAAATTAATGTAGATGTAGATGTAGATGTTGTTGTCGTGCCGTCTGTTGCGTCTAATAGCAATGTCAGTATCTTATTCTTTCTTTTCATATTTCGTTTAACTTTGTCTACTGGAATACTTTGTCTACTTTGTCTAAGTCTACTGGAGAAACCATATTTGCTTCATGTATTTTGTGAAGAAGAGTTTTCTGTCTTATTTCAGATCATGTGGATGCCATGTCCACATGACTAATCCGTTTTCAAACGAAAACGGAGACTTCGTATCGAAAACGTATCAAAAGTTTTCCGTCCACACTATAGAACACATGATCGTCGTGACGTCAGCGTTGTCGAAATTAAAATCCTTGGTGCAGAAAAGCGGCGTCTTCGAATGTCTCCACTCTGGTGCGCGTTTTCGAAACGCTTCGTTTCCGGTCACCGAAGGCGCCGGATTAGTGTGGACGAAAGGCCTAACCGTATCAAAAAGTCTCCGTTTCGTTTGAAAACAGATTAGTGTGGGCAATACTGGACATGGCCACCACACGACGACAGCTACGATTTTCAAACGTTAGCAACTGGTGTCGAAAGCAAACGAATCGTTTACTAGTGAAATAAAAGTAGCGTGCTGCGTAGGCAGTGTAGAAACAATCGAAATATAGTAAGGTTAGATATACTGCCGAAACAGAGAACGTACGAGTCTAACGTTTCGAGCGAAGGCCCTTCGTCAGAGAGAAACGTGAAGAGACTGACGAAGGGCCTTCGCTCGAAACGTTAGACTCCTATAACTATATTTCGAATCGTTTACTAGTTTGCTTCCCTGATTTCTGGCATTTTTTTCTCATCAAATCTTTTTCAGCCATTTAAATTTTATAGATATTTTTAGACTTGACTTTAATTTTTGGATGAAGTGCTCTGATCCTGATTTTTTTTATATAATGTGGTCCTGATGTGACTCATGAATAGTTTTAGCCTGAATATAGTTTTATCATTCGCATTATCTCTGAACTGTTCCTCTGCGTGTTCGTAAATTGTATGATATAGGGTAGGCGTTCATGGTAATTAATTGAACACGGCACCACATGGCCGACAAAATAATCAGTAACACCGGAAGTTCTTCCGGAAGGCGTTGGGGAATCCTGCAGTTTGGGGTGATATCGCGTTACGATTTACAATAATGTTTTCTTCATCTGTTGTTATCCGAGATGGGAAACTCGCGCGGGATATTCCATATTTGCGCTGCGAAAAGATCGTGTCGGCGCGTGAAGTGTAAACACGCCATCTTTTCGCATGCCTGCTCCGCCATTTTCGTCGGATGTGCGAACACTAACCTGGTAATCCTTTCGCCACAGAAAAGTGCAATAAACCTCGAGCACCATGAATACAGCGTTCTCATGCAATAAGAGACATGCTAATTTTCTTTTATGATGATCACAACATCTTTAACCGCCTAGTGTTTTTTGCCGCAGCGGCCGACATTGGTGTTAAACTACCTTGGGAGCGCGAAATTAGCAGGTACCAATTTCGTTGCCGTATAATTTTTAATAATTTGTATTGTTTTCATTATTCTAGGCTGCAGTTTGGGTGAAATGAAATACTCGCTAAATTATTTCGAAATTAATAGATTAGTTGTGTCAAAACACGATATGAAATTTATCAGTATAGGACGTTTTTACTTGAATTTGGCCGGCGGTTTTTGTGAATTATTGTGTATCCGAAAGCTTCCGGGAGATAAACTTTCTCCGCACGTCCGAAAAAAAAGTTCGTGATTCAACGGAGGTCACAGGATGTTAGAAGGCGGTTTGTCATTCTAGTTGTAAAACAGTTGCTTTCGCGTTTGTTGCATCGTGTTTAAGGGGACTTTCATTTTTTCTTCTTAATATCCGCGAACGAGAGCGAAACTGCGAAAGGAAAGTCAAAGGCAATCTCGCGCTGAAAAGAAATTGTATTTGTTGCTCTGTGATTGGCCAGTGAAAGAGAGCAATTAGTTTGATTATTAATTCACTGTATGTCATTGACAGGCTGAGGTCAGTCACCGCCTACAAACTGCTTATAAATAAAAACGCCGACAACAAAAAAAATATCGCTGCGTTCATTTATTACAATCTGTGGTCCGTCGAACGATCTCGTCCGGGCCAAAGTGTTTGCTTACATAAACGGCAAAGTGATTGATGGCTTGGACTAAAGTAAAGCTCGTCTGTTGACTGTGAGCCTTTCACAATAAAGTCAATGGGCAAGAGACACAGTAAACCATCCATTCAAGGTAGCACAGGTTTTATTACTATTTATCGAAATAGCGGCGTAGCTTTATGTCCGTTTTCAAACTACACCGCTTTCAAATCTAACATTTATATTACACTAGAAATACACTTTGGAAGTTGTGTCTACCGTGTTTAATAGACTTTCTTTTGCTTTCGTGCTAGCTTGGATCTCAAGGGACTCTCCTGAAGGTAAATTAAAAATCTGTGTTGAGCTGTTGACAGTGTTCTTTAATACCATTCGTGTACTCGTATATTTGCGTGTGTGTTTTACGCGTGAAACGCTCTAGCTATAACCCGCTCAACGTGCTTCTCTAACCTGGCTTGTTTTCTTTACTGTAGGAGGCTGTGTGATTATAAATGACACCAGTTCACAAACGCGTTTGCTGGAAGCGATATTAAAACAAAAGCGAACCGTCACAGCCTACGAAGGGTACCTCGTGAACGAAGTAAGTTGTCGAAGAATTAATAGTATTTAATTGGAAATTATCCATGCTATAGCGAAATATACTAAACGCTTGGAAAAGCGTTTGGATATAAGGTGCATTCAAGCGACTAGCAGAGTGACAAGAACCTTGTATTGGTCGTGAAAAAATGGGAACTGATATTTTGGTCGGTCTTTTTGATATCTCTCATGCTGTGCTTTCGAGTTCCGAACCGCAGTAATAAATGTCCAGAGTGTTCGAAAGAAGGATTATAAACAATCCTTGTGGTTTGTCACCGATGCTTTACGGGCTGTTAAAGCCAGTCTTCGAAAGCACCCTTGACAGCGCCTCTTCACCTTGTTAGGGTTCCAAATCTTTAGTACTCCTCGTCTAATAATATTAATCCGACCCTGGGGATCGTCGTGTAGTGCATTTTGGTTAAGAAAGCATGCTAGCAAATGCCTAGTGCAAATAGATGCTGCCATACGGACGCCGTTATACGTCAAACGTGCTTTCAACCGGAGCACTGAAGTACCGTTCCAAAATATTCCCCGGACTCTCAAGGTCCCTTTATCAATAAGATCTCCCGACGTTTTTTTCGCGTGCGTTTCCGTCTCAAGATAAGCCGTTGTTTTCGTGTTTAAACTGTTGATCGACCGCCACACACAACACAAGCTGAAATAAACTAATGACTCGTTTCCTTCGCTTAAATAAACTCCACGGCGACACCACATGAATTCGCATCCAAAGGCATGGAAAATTATTCAATCACTTTCGCGCCTTCTTCAAAAGCGACCACTATAATTTACAAGAGCGGTTTGTCGCTTGGCCTTTAGTGACTGTTTCAAGGGCATTTCACTCAAAACCAATACAAATATCAAAGGCGATTACTAGTGTTGTTAATTTGTGATTTTTTTGCCAAGAATGCCAACAGTTCTTCACTGGTCTGGCCATTTTACCGCGTTGTCTTCTGACATGCGAGATCTGAATTTAATAACGAATTGTTTTGTAAATTGTAAATTCCTGAACACAAAATCAGAGATTTTATCCCGTCCGATTTCCCATTCCTGACAAATTGAGGTAAACACGTACGTGGAATATTTCTGTCAATAAAATATTTGTTCTAATTTAAATAGGAATTTACTTCGTTTGTAGTAAAGTCCACGATCTTCGAGATTTACTACTAGATTTCGTATATTTCAAAATCAATTTCATTCGAGATTTATCACTTCGTGGGAACCAGGCCAAGAAACGCAGATACGGAAATAACCTTCATTACAATAATACTGAATTACTGTTTATCTGCATTCCTAACCAGTGAATCGCTCTGTTTTTCTTTAGGAAGACAATCTGGACCCGACGGGTTGGAATGATGGCAAATGCCAGTCCGAAGTCAGTTTTCCCTTAGAAAGTAAGCACGATTTACAATGTAGTACAAAGAAATTGTGGGGATGGCTTCGTCTGCGAAATTCATTAACTGTTTGCCCAATGGTTTTTGATTCTGTGTTTTTAATGAGTCAAAGAGAACCGAAAGCGCGAGCCCGTTTTGATTAAGTAGAAAACTACGTTGAAACGCATAATTAAAAGCAGTTCAAAAGCACCCAAGGCGATTATCCGTATTTAAATATAACCAAAGGATTGTGACCGTCTGTGAATTATAGCCGATAACAAATCAGTTGGAGCTAGCGTGATCAAGGAGTAGTTACAGTATTCTCTTGGTCAACGCACTCAATTTAGGAGCTGTAATCTGGTGTAGGAAGTAGAAACATATAAAGGAGTGGTAGTGGAGACTACCAAATATTGTACAGTTGTATGGTGACCCCCCAGAAGATTATGAAGTTATAGGTATAAAATTTTCTCATTGGTGGACACAGCCCATTAGCTAACTTTTGTCCTAAAGTCATAACACTAGCCCTAACTCTAAGCCCAACTGTAATCCTCCCACCCACTGCAATTAATCAGGCCAATTATCCTGACAATTTATTGCAATGACAAATTGTAGTTTGTAAATGGCTAGTCATGGGCAAGTCCCAACACTGAAAATCGGGAGTGAAGACAGAGTTATGGCAGGTTTTTGCATTGGCGTACCAGGTGGGGGTGGGGGGCAATTCCCCCCAAACATTTTAAAAATGAAAATTTTGGGCACTTTTTGAAATAAATTTCAGGTAAATTTGGGTAATATTGCTGTTAAATATTCATGATCGTATGTTGAATACGATCTAATAATCGACAGTTGACTCAAAAATGTATTGCCCCCCAGGTACACCTGTGGGTTTTTATTGGTGTTTTATGAGTTAAAAGCAATGGGAAAAGATGTTGCTGGTGAATTATGAAGTGTTGTTGGAGAGGATTTAGTGCTGATGTAAATAAAGATTTAGCTTCGATTGAAAATCTAGTGTAGCGTACCCTAAGAAAGTTCTGCCATTTACCACAAATAGTTGCAAGTCATTAATGTTGGCCAAATTAATTAATCACAAACTAACCTGTCTGCAGTTTACTGGATGGAAATACATAAGTATATTTACATAAGTATATTTACATAACCCTTTATTGTCCAGTTGGTCATTATTTTAGTGTTTTCTGTAAACCCCAGACAATTTGTCTATTCAATTTAACACAAGGTAAGATCTGGGTTATAAAGGGGTAAACACCATCTCCTTAACCCAGTTAGCCACTTCAGAGCTTTTTTTCTGGCTAATGCCAGACAATGCTCTTCAGATGACCGGATGGTCTGGGCTAGGAAGGGTTAAGTATATTTTGACATACTGAAGTTTTATTATATGCCTCCTGATATATTTATATCCAGTGTATTAGGTATTGTATGATAGTTTAATGGTATATCTGGTGGGTCATATACAGTGGTGTAGCTGAGTGGGGGGTGGTCACCCCCCCCCTCCCAATGGTCTCCAAGACCGTTCTCGTGAAAAGTTTAAATCCATTGAGAAACTTTTGGGGGGGGGGGGGTTACATTGTTTTAAGGCCAAGTGAGTAGACTAGTAATGTGTTATATATTTAGCAGGCATCCATATGCTATAAATTACAATACTAAGGTATATACAAAATGCCTCCAACTTGTTTTTACATTTACGACTTGTTTATAAATAAATCTAAAGATATTCTGACGTGTATCATTCTATGTTCTGGTTTGATTTCAACAAAATTATGTAATTTATGGCTTTTGGATTATTCTTAAATACTTGCCTCAAAATGCAGGAAATAGTGTTTCAGAGACCCTAGAAATCCAAAAAGTTTAGGGGGGGCATGCCCCTGGACCCCCCTAGGAGACTGAGGTTCTTGCCCCCTCATCTTGACAATGAATGACAGATGTGTTTTTATTCAGAAATGTGTTTTTAGACTATAACAATCTGCTTGTCAGTACTGTAGATAGGTTTTATGACATGTGGAGATATAATACAGATATACAGTACAAGTACCCTAACTGAATCATACCTAATACTAGAACATTTTTGGAATACTGTTCGCTAACTTTAGGTCTGACAACATGTTCACTTTTTTTATGTAACATGAAACAATATTGTATTGTGATCAGTAAAACAATCATGACCAATAGATACTGTTTATATTTGTTTCAACTGCAACATTTGTTCTGCAATGATGTTTGAACCAAGAACAGGACAGAGGAGCATTGGATAAATATGTCTTGGAGATACAGTGTAAATGTATAGATCATTTTCATCTGACATCACGGCGGCCATATTAGATAGATAGATAAATCGTTTAATAAAATACATCATCTGGCAGTCAATGACTGAATTACATGTGTAGATAAAAATTTACATCTTGGTATAGGTAATACTGTTGAAAATAAGAAATTATATTCTGATGTAACTATTATTTAAATAAAAAAAGAAGAAAAAAAAAAAGAAACTATTTACAATGCATGGTTCTTCGAGTAATGTATGATAAACAAGTTTTTAAAGTGGTTTGTACATAGGCGTGGAATTTCAAAAGTTCTCCTTCTACGTAGTCATGCGGTAGTAGAGCTTGTCCTAGTTGGTAGAAGTTCTGCAAAGCTTGTGATCTTTATCCGAAACAATATCGTTGAAAAGTTTGCAAGATAAGGATTCTCGTCTATTGTACAAGGTGTGAAGGCCAGCTTTTTCAATAGCATCAGTGTAAGAGACATTAGTACCGAAACATTGAAATGGTGGCCATATTCGTGTACCATCTTTATTCTATGGGAATTTAGCTCTATTCTTATTCAAAAATTCCATATTGTTTCACCACCCCAATGGGGCCACCAATCATGTGAGTGAAAACAATCCATATGTTTAAACTGGACTTGCAAGATATTGGAATATTAATGTATAAATAAGGTTTATTTGTAATTGTCAACTGTCAAACAGCTCACCTCAACTTACAATGTCAGTGTATATTCAACTCAGTATGCTTTTTGACATACAGTACTTTACAACTAAATGCCAATGTTATTCTACATTAAGTTAGGATCGGATGAAGCAAAGATGATGGCAGTTGAGGAAGGGAAGCATGGGTGGTATGTGTTGCAAGTGTGCTGTTGTCTACTCATCACTTTAGATTGGGGGTAGTACCATGAATGGGTGCAGTCTGTTTAAGTGCCCTAGAGTTGCTTGTTCTTCCGTGTGTGTTGAGAGTTTTCCCCAGCCTAGACACTAGGCCTTCTATTTTTATTTTCGGATTTTCCGGAGAATTCGGAGCTTATTTATACTACGGAGCTTGGGGACTAAAAAGGGGGATGGGACTGATGTCACAAAGCAAATTTAATTTGGTGGCCAGCACCCACAGTGGCTTCCAGCGGTTTGCGCATGGAAAAGCTGAGTTTTCCCCTTGTGCTTTTTTTACAAAATCAAGCTGTACTGACTGTAGCAAGATGCTGAATACAGCTGATAATACTCCAAAGCTCTTTGATGCCAGTAGATAGTAGTACATGTGTTGCACAAGAATTGCAACATTTTTAGTTCCAAACATATCTTTGAATGACAAATATTAAATGATTCTCCATTTCTACTCTTTGATTTTACCAAAGGAATATGACGAACTTCACAACGAACTTCACAACGAACTTCACAAACTTCTGTACCAAGTTCCCAACCTTGAATCCAACGAATGTTGACAAATGAATTTCAAAAGCAAGCTGAAACTGACTATAATTGAGAACACCAATTAATTGTCTGCTATCATAATGAATAGACTTCTGGACTTGTACAACTTGCAGATTTATTTTGTTCTGTCTTTTACCACCCCCCCCCCCCCCCCCCCCCCCCTTCCCAATACAACTTTAGCAATTAAGTACCTTTCTGAAAATTTGTACAGGTATCTAGTGGTATTCACACAGACAGTGTGGGACCTAACGTACAGTAATAGTACTGAATGTTCATTTTGGAGCTTAGAATACCAATTTTTAGAAATCCTGTAATTTAGCTTTTCACCAAACTTTTCATACTCTGACTATAGCTTAACAAAAATTTGCTGCATGACCCATGCTAACAAAAATTAACAGTTTACCATCACTATTCAATGAAAAATGTAGCATATAAAGTTCAATAAGCTGAGAGTTGGGGTATTTAAATCCCATTTGCCTAATCTAGTGTTTATCTCCCACTGTGTTTATCTGAGATTATTTACTTTTTCCATTGTCTTACTTCAATGTCCTTCAGCATTACTTTGACAGCACAAATTTTGTTCTGTTTTAGTTGTGGAGTTACCAGCTGAACCAGATGGGAAACCGATTGATATTCATTTTGTCAAAGAAGGTAACCTTGATGAAGCCACCCAGACCTCTTCTCTAAAACCTGAGGTAAGTCCTGTTTCTGTCTTTCTTGTACTTGCACTTGTCCTTTGAGGTCATTTTGACTTATTGCAATAGTAATAATGACTTATTGTGATAGTATTGCAATAGCTGTGAGATAGTATTGATAGTTTGGTTTTTGTACTGAAGAAGAAATGGGAAGACCACATCGCAGATGTGGATTTTGTATTTTTTGAAGATTTCTGTCAGATTCCAGATCATTTTGCAAAAGAAGTGGATTTCAGATTTCTTTGATAAATATTTGTCTTGGTTTGCAAATTTTGTTTGTAATTCCTAATATCTCCTTTTGTATCCTGGATCTTACTCCTCTCTCAGAAGACTCAGATTGTGTGGGTTTTTCCCACTATTCATGGATTCTGCAAAAGTAGTCGATTGCAAATTTTACCAATAATTTGCCTTAGATTGTAGATTTTGTTTGTAATTTTCTTTGGACCCTAAATCTCACTCCTTTCTCAGACTCTTTCCATAATGGTATTGACAAGATTATGGATCACTTCTCACTCTTGTTGTTTTTGAAGCTTTGAGACTGGTTACAAACTACAAAGTATGACTGGATAACCCAGGATTGTTACCCATAAGATACAGTAGATGTATTACAAAAATTACTTTCAAACAGTACATTTTGAATAGATTTGTTAATACTGTGCATATAGATTTAACATAAAAACAGCAAGCAAAACCTGTTGATATCTAAAACTGTAAAGATATGTTAGATATCTGAATGTTTCAGACACCAACTTGACTAGTTCTTGAGATATCAAGAATGTATTGCCACTGGTGTTCTTTACTGTCACCTGCTCCCAGCTTTTTCATAACACCTATTGAGTAGGAGCCATGCAGTTTCCACTTTGCTTCTTACTAACAGATATTTTGCATACGCACCAACATATTCCAAATAATTGACAAAGAAATAATGGTATATTTGAATCATGATAGAAACTGCAAGCACACAAACTTTAATTACGATATGAACCAGCTATACTTCGTACGTAGAATTTTTTGTTTCACTTGCACTGTATTGTAGAAACTAATTGTTACTGGTTTATCTTCCAACGGTTTGAGGAAATTAAGAATTGGATATAGAATATTTGCATCCTGACTTTGACCATTTCATCCAAAACGTTTCTTTCTGACGAAGGGCCTTCGCTCGAAACGTTAGACATCTATATGTTCAATACAGTAATTTCCGCAGTACTCAAACCTTACTATATTCCGATTTGCATTTCAACACTACCTACGCAGCACACTACTTTTATTATTTATATATATATATATATATATACTTTTATTTCATCCAAATTTAGCCATCAAGGGCTTTAAAATATTTTTTAATGCGCTTAGACTAGAGAGGGCATGTCATATTATGCATTCCATTTCCTAAATATGCCATTGTTTGTATATCTGGTATAAAAATGTTGGCATTATTTTAAAGTGCCTTTGAAACGAAAATTAAGTTTGTCTTATTTGAAAGAACACTTAACCCTCTCAACCCTGAATTCCCTTTTAGTATTATACTCTGGCTAACGCCAGACGATTTTACTCGTCATTGGGAGCCCGCTAGGGTTGAAAGAGTTAAAATTATAGAATAACATCTATTGCAGTTTTTCGTTTCCTTGCTTTGTTCTTGAGATATTTCAGTTTGTTTGATATGCAAATTAAACATTTTGACGTCGTAGGGAGTGCATAATGAGCTATCGGAGAAGGTTAGATATCTTTTCTATTATCAAACCAAATTAATTTGAATGAAACATGTCGACGTGTTTCGCCCACAACACTAAACATGTAGATCTTCAAGTGATTATTATATTTGATAATAGCAAAGATATATAACTTTTTCGATAACTCATTATGCACCTGTGACGTCAAAATGTTTAATTTGCATATCAAACAAACTGAAATATCTCAAGAACGAAGCTAGGAAACGAAAAACTGCACAATATGTTACTCTACCATTTTAAATGTTCTTTCAAATAAGACAAATTTAATTTTCGTTTCATAAGCAGTTTAAGGTCATTTTTCTTAAAGTGCCTATGCAATGGTTGGGGATTTTACATATTTAAGATAATTGGAACCTTCTGAGAAGATTTGTAATATATCTTCCTTTTCTAAAATGTCATCTTCATGGACTTTTTGGCTGTTAAAGTTGACGGAAGTGACGTCAAAGGAGGAATCTGCAAAGTGGTTTTATATAGACACATTCCTCTTTTGACGTCACTTCCGTCAACTTTAACAGCAAAAAGTCCATGAAGATGAAATTTTGGAAAAGGAAGATATATTACAAATCTTCTCAGAAGGTTCCAAATATCCTAAATATGTAAAATCCCCAACCATTGCATAGGCACTTTAAGCGTTTAGTATAACACCCCTGAAATGTAAGATCAAAAATATAAATGGAAGGACTTCTTTGGATCTTGCTGCAAGGTCAAAATGTCGCCATTTATTTTGTACAAAAATGTTGATACTGTTATACTTGAGGTTATTATTTTAAAGATGATGACACGGTGCAAACCTCAGATGAAATATAAATTAATGAAATTATTGATGTATTCTCGATTGGTCAGGTGGCAGAGTAGCCTGGTTCCCTGGCCCAATTTCAAAAGAAATAAGGGCCAGGTAACCACTAATCTCATTCTCGCGTCATCAGGGCTAAATCCACTTATGACGATTGCAGTTTTACTCGTAGCCACTAAAAACGCGCGAAAATTTAACCAATAGGAAAGCAGAAGTCTTTAGTGGTTACCTGGCCCATATTCTTTGATTGGGCCAGGGTACCAGGCTAGTGGCAGAGTGGCGGTGTGCATTAAAATCGTGAAATACTTCTCCTTTGTTTTCTCCTACGACTTCCTGCAGTACTTTATGTAATTTTTAAATTTTGTTTTATACATTTATTTTTTTTTATGTAATTTTTTTTTTTTGACTTTTTGTATTTTCATATTTGACTGTTTTTATGAATATATTTGAAGCTGTCATAAGCGACGACCTCGGGTCTGTGGAAAAGTGGTCGCAACTAGAACTTGTCATTTAGGACAGCTCATAGAAAAAGTGTTCGTAAATCTCAAATAGTCGTTATTAGAGCTGGTCGCTGTACTCCTCTTTTGTCCCGCTTGTAATTAGGTGCTACTTGGTTTCACTTCCATAAGGTACTGTATACGCAATCTGGTTTCACTTGATCTATTTTGAGAACGCATTTCATGTTCTGCGTATTCTTCATAGTTATGAGACGCTTAAAAGCATTATTTGGGCTTTGTTTACCCTTTTCTTTTTCTTTCTTACCTTCCCCATGTCTTCCTCTTTGCTTTTCCCCCTTTCAATAGGGGGCAATTGCTTTCCCTCCCCCCCCCCTGGCCTTGGTTTGCGCTACCGTAAAATACTAAGTTTATCTCTTGACGTAACACGGAAGATTTAGCTCCTTTGAAGCGATTTGGATTGCTAAACCCGTTTGTGGATTTTCAATCCTGGTTGCTAGGACATGGTTTTACTGTTGAGAAAAAGTGTAGACATCACGGTGCCAACGTCGATGAGTTCTTGCACCTTCGTACTTCAATGGCGTCAATATGTTTTGTTATAATCTCTCGGTACTCAAGCTCGAGCTATACATACGAAAGCCAATATTTTTATGGAGTGGAGTGGAGTCCGAGGAAACTTGGTTTTATGGTTAATCTCATAAATGCCAGTGGTACAAATGAAAACTAGAAGTTTCAGAGTTCGAGTTGCATGGTTATTTAATATTAACAACGACCAGCCGATGAGAAATCGTACGTTTGTAGCTCTACGCTGGTCAACATCTTGTGAGTCTGATATATTACTTCCAACATGCAATATTAAACATGAATGCGCGTGGAGAAATCAGATTGGACTTGTGACTCGACAAGCACTCTGCAATTTTCCCATGATTGCGACATTACCCCGTAATTGATCTAATGAACGTCTTATCTAGTTGTACAGGCCCTACCACCAATATTATTCTAACGGATCTTATAACTGTTCGTCTACCGTAAGTTACTTTCTGTATTCCTGACTCTTTGTCAATCCTTTGCCTTTGGGCCGTCCAAGATTGCATATATGACATATATAAAGTCATAATAAACTGATGCAAGACGTTGCGGAACGTTTTGTCAGATTATCATGCATGTTAAGCCAGCAAAGCTGCTTTAAGATAAGTCTGGTATCAGCTTTAATTTTCAAGTGGGATTTTGTAAACACCTTTCTCGTCGGTGCATGTCGTCATATCGTGTCTCGAATACAGTGCACTGTGCACTAGGGGTGGGTAAGTATAGGGGATGGGTATGCTGGGGAGACGTGTTTCTATTTTGTGATGATGGAGTTTATCGAGTTTCTTTTTTGGCTGTGTGCATGGTGCAAAATGCGCTTCTTCCTCGCTGTCGATACATCTGCAAAAAATTTGAAATATTTTATGGAAAAAAATTTCTAAGAAATGGCGTGAAGTTGGACGTCAACTTTTTAGAAATTTCTAACGGAGATAATGCAGACATCATGCTGGGCTTTCGAGTTTTGCGGTTGTCTGTCAGACTGTCGCCCCTTCCTGGTAAAATGCCAGCTACGCCACTATTCGGCATATACTGTTTCTGGCGTTGACAATGAAACTGAGAGAACGCCCTGGGATTGTGTAGTCTATTTTAACGGAATAGACAAAACGCTACATTGACTGACGGATTGTAAAAATGCAACCATGTGAAAAGTTTCATGTAGTCTTTGAAGTACAACGAAAGCGCATCGCAACGTCTCGATTGTGAGGCTAAGCTCGACTCTTAGCCGGGTGTAAAAAGTTTGGGGGAGGGGGGCAGTCGGAGCGCCGAAGGCGTAAGAAACGTGGTACATCGTCCCGGACATGGTCCCCCCGCGAAATTCTGAAATGCGTAGTCTCTGAAATGCAATTTCTTGATTTGGGGAAAAGATTTTACGGAGTTTTGAAGTTCATAAGCCGAAATGAACCAACTTTGAAGAACCTGATATGGGGGGGGGGGAGGGGGATGGCGGGGGCCAGTCGCCTCCTCTGCCCCCCACCCACCCATTGTTGTATATGGGCATCTTTCTTGATTCGAAATATGACACACACGTTTCTGAACGAACCCCCCTTTCCTACAACTTCCATTCATTTTTTTGTGAGTTAACTGCGTTTGTATTGTTCGTGGAAGGTCAGAGTTAGAACTATTAATCTCCGATACCGAAACTGGTCGTATCCTACCGAACTTTAGCGCTATTACTTTCCAGAACTACAGTATATATAGAGCTTTGGGTTTTCTTCTAACTATAGGTGAGCATATACAACTCGGATTGAATTGGTTTATTAGTACGAGATTTATTTTGAGTAGCTTGTATTTCATGGCTCGCTGGAAAAATATCTTTGTTTACGCCAAACAGGACATCGTTTAACGTCGAACCAGAAGTTGTTAGCTGGACAGTGACGATATCGGAAATGAGTCCAAGTGTTTGTCAGTTAGTTAATGTAGTTTTCTTTGCCTTGTCTGTTTCGCTGCTTCCTGTTTCGTTCGAGAACGAGGCAAGGCTATATAGAAAATCACTTCGACACGATTCACCAACACTAAATGTTTGTTTATTCCTTATCTTAGGACATCGATTGTGGTGTTTCTGTTCGCTCAATGAATTCTGATCGCCAACAGTGGTCGTTTTCGTTGTACAACTTTGAGGACAACGGGCGCATTTCAAACGAGGTTGGTACATGTACAATATATAAAGCTGTTTGGGTTAGTACGTATATATATTCCTTACAACGCCTTTACCGAAGTCGGTCGGCAAAAGCGCATATTGACCATGTCTGATTTGTGCTGTCCAGTCTGTTGAGATGTGGGTGAAGAGTGCACGCAGAACGTCCAAGCGTTACATGATATAGAAATGTAGCGTTCCGTTGCGTGAGGCCTTACTTATATAGAGTGATTTAATATGCTCTATAGTCGTCATTCTAGAAAAGGTATGAAGCGCGCAAGTGCCAACCGCCTACAAACATTTTTAAAGCCCCACTCGGACCCTCCAGCAGCCTTCCTTCTCATATTCCCCATTCCTGATGATAAAGATGGTTCTTCTCTGGTATGAAGCACGAATAATAATCGTCGTGACGATGTACACGGTCAAAATATTTGCAGACGTTGTACCAAATACTGCAGTAGGCCATGTCAAATGCGTTCACATGGCTTGGTACGGTTAGTTATGAACAATCTTGTATAAATAAACAGTTTGTTCACAGGCTTGTTGCAAGTTGTAACGTTTCTCAAACAAGCCTATATCAACAACTTCCTGCGACTCGTGCTTGGTAACTTGTAACTAGTTTGTTGACCGCGACCTTGTTGTGGCATGATGAAACAGCACTATTACAACTTGTTATTAAACAGACTTGCTACAAGCCTGCAGCGAGCGCATCTTGTGAACTTAGACCGGGATTTCTGGCTACGGTATGTAGTTGACGTGTGTTTGTACATGTATATGTAAAACGCGTGTGCACTGTCACGTTACAGCAGTTACTAACTAGTGTTTCTGCCACGGCTTGGACGGCAATACCAATTACTCCTATTAAACACATTCGCGTTAACAGTTCATCGAAATGTCGGCGAAATATTACATAAATATCTATTATACAGAGTTAATCGCGTGTTTCGTAAGGTTTCACTGCAGTTGGAGTGACATGACGTCCGGCAAACGTCTTACTTGGCATTTAATCCAAAGCTGCATATCTTGTCATTTTGATAACCCAGACCATCTCAGATTCTGTTTACATTATATCTGTATGACTACCTGAATTATAAGAGATAAGCTCCGTGGATAGCCATTTGTTTATGGTATAAGGTATACTATTTCTCACATTAATAATTCATAAGATGAAAACAAAAGAAATCAGTACAGAAACGATGGTTTGATAATCGAGGGAAGAAATTACATAAAGTAAGTGATCTTTCACTTCGATTTTCTGAAGCAATACTGATTTTTTTTGAGAAGCTGACAGAATGTTCTATCTTCCATCAAAACACTTCCAAATAGTGAAATAAAATTAGTGTGCTGCGTAGGCAGTGCAGAAACAACAATCGAAATATAGTAAGGTTAAATATTAAGATATACTGCCGAAACAGAGAACGTGGGAGTCTAACGTTTCGAGCGAAGGCCCTTGGTTTCTGAGTGTTTTGATATCGGATGAAATCATGAAACAGTCTCGTGTTTCATCTATTACATCGAGCACAACATCAAAGCGCAAAAAAATAACCTTTGTACTACTTGTATTACCGTAAACAACCGATAAGTTAAATAATAATAATAAACTTTATTTCAGTGTCTAGATTTCTTTAGCATTGACAGCTAATTGGGGGGACACTATTTACCTAAATTAGTTACATAAAACTTTTCCTATAAACTAAATCAATAAATACAAATAATAACCTGACAGCAGCTAACATAATCAAGTACTACTGTGTAAATTTTCCAAAGGACTTATTTCTGAGGTTATTTTTGCCAGGGTTTACTTTTTGGGACGACGTGTTATTTATTGGAGAAACAACTGTTTCAAAATATTCCATTTATGTATAAGCCCTTGGGTCTATTTTGGGCTTATATCGGAAGGATTTACTGAAAGTGTTATTGTCGGAGTCATCATGGTATATTTATGCTACGATTTCGGCCTCCCTGGTTTAACAGTGTCAACATGATATATCAACCTTAATGCCCTAATCAAACGAGAACGCAAGTTGGCAGTCACAAATTTCTGTGGCGGTTGTTTGAACACCCAAATTAACAAAATAAAGGTTTCATGAGTGTTTTAAACAAGTTTTAACTTTGTCACGGTACATAATATTTTCGGGAAATTATTCAGAGCGGCTGGCTGAGATAGCGTGACTGCCAACTTGCGATGACTTGCGTTCTCGTTTGATTCGGGCTTAAGATATTTTAGTGGCTTATCCAAGACTATACATTAACAGACGTTTACCACGTACCACATGCATTGCGTGTATACGACACGTACAACTTAGCATATCACTTTTCGCATCCAAAGTTCACCTTTTTCAGATACCATTGTTGGTGAAGCCGCGAGAGTCTGCATGAACTTTAACCTACAACCAATATCATTCACAAAATATTTACTACAGCTAGGTGGGGTAGAAATTTACAACTCTCAATCTTTTGTATTACCTACCAAAGAACAAGGAAATTTTTGCCATTACTTGAAAAATAAAATGCAAGAATATTTTATTGAATACTGGAAAGAACAGATTCAACAGGGTGAAAACAATGGCAAGTTAAGAATTTTCAAAAAACTGAAAACTAACTTTGGTTGTGAAAAATACCTTTCTGAAATTCACAATTTCAAACACCGTCAAGCTGTCACAATCGATACAGCAATGTTTCATACAGTAATAGACTATGTAAACATTGCGATCTTAACGAGATCGGGAACGAAGAACACTTTTTAACGTCATGTACAAACACAAAGTTCGCCGATCTCAGAGTAAATTAAAGCTGGTATTGATGTTGTTGATCAAATAAATTAATAACTATCACTATACATTAAATTTTAACTCCTGGTTTGGTCATGTGGTCACTACTAGTCAGGAAGTTTAAAACTAACGATTAGGATACACTGTATAGTAATTGTCACTAAATTTAAAGGAACTAATTAGAGCTCGTTAATTAGAATTAGTGGTTAGAACTTTATATTAACGATTAGCACTATATTAGAATTAGAACTATAACGATTGGAATTATCAAGTCATTAATAATTCATGAATTAATCAGTACCTGTGAATCGGATGCCGAATTGTCCTAACCTACATAAACTTTTTTTGTTTGATTAGCTTATATCTCGAACAACTTGATAAACATTCAAAATATTTGCATATCAGATCTTTAAAAGGCAAAATTCTTGCTTTCGGCTGTTTATGGCTGTTCATGTTTTATACATATTACCTAACGATTATAGAACTGATTAAAACTAATGATTTGAAGTAATCGTTCCTCTCTGGTAAATACTGTACTACTGACGGCTTATGAATTGTCCCTCACTAGAATTATCAAGCAACGGATATTTGAAATTAAACATCCAATTTAAAACAAAGAATTGGAAGGTGACCATGATATTATACTTAAATTCCTACCAGTGTCGCAAATTTCTCGCGATTTTGTGAAATATTTTTTTGGGATAAACTAGAATTAACGGCTGGATTAACTAAAGGATTAATCCGTAGTTTCTAGACGTGTCTGGCAACGCAACGCGGCCAAACGTTTTCCGTGCTTTTTGTTTACGTTGATGCAAATATGTACACTTTCCCAATTGCTAAACACAATATTGTTTTTTTTGTAAAATTACGACTGAACAACCAATAAGCAGCATTTGGTTGGGTTCAGCTGTGCTGTAAAAAATTTAATGACAAAAAAACAACAAGATTTATGCCTTTTCATGTCACCTGTATTTGCACATAGCAGCGCCTAATTGTTAGCCGCTTTGATGTTCGCCGCCTTTCCAGACAATTTAATTCCCGAGACTGGATTAACCAACGATTCGAAATGTGACTAGTTTTTGACGTCATAGATACTATCATTTACATGTCTTTCAAAGAAGAAATCTCTAGAAAAAGGAATTGTGTATTGCAAGATTGGACATGACTAGTATTAAGCTTCTGCCTCAGTTCTACTGAATTTCAGTTTAAGAATCATTACTGTCGTCAAATATACACGGTACGTACATGTTACTACTATAGATTTCTATATATAGTGTTC
The DNA here is from genome assembly GCA_035771165.1 of Paragorgia papillata. NCBI lineage: Eukaryota > Metazoa > Cnidaria > Anthozoa > Scleralcyonacea > Coralliidae > Paragorgia > Paragorgia papillata. The sequence goes on along the minus strand of JAWNZC010000025.1, from coordinate 853,294 downwards.
GTTGATTTAGTTATGGATAAACTCGTATCCAATTATGGTTTGTTCATACTATATAGCGGACTCAGTCTGGATTTGGGCTTGACTATATCGTATACATGGTTGCGTTCACACTACTAGACTTTGGGCATTTTACTGCGACTAATTTTCAGTTTTGCTAGTCGGGATGAACCATAGAAATAACATACTATTTCTATAGTTGGGATGAACCCGTGTACATTGCTGACCACCCCCATACAGCGAATGACAATCTCGCTGTTTATTGAAAGCGATCCATTTCTCGCCTGAACACAAAATCAGTCTGGTTGCATTCACACCTGCATTGTCGAGTTATTTTTCAGTCCAACCACCTCGTACCCAGGCTTTTCGCTCTCGCCCTCGCTCTATTATATGAACTCGAATCCAAACCCAGTACGATTGCGTTCTAACTGGCGCACTAGCAATCCAAATCCAGTCCGCTTGTGTGAACATACCTTCGGGCACTGCAGCTATTTAGGTCTGTACAAGTGTACAACCTTGCACACGGTCGTTTGTGATGGCAATATTCCAGTTATATAGATTAACCTCGCTGATTTTTTCACAAACATTTACAGTCAAAATGGAAGTACCTTCCCACTTCCGCTTGGTTGTGTAGCCGCTACTGAAGCCTGAGAAAAGTCTAGCGATAAAAGTCGCCAATTCTTGATGTATATTCGTCTGTTGGTATCAATTTGGGATAAACATCCATTGTATTATGATTAAATGCCATTTAAAGCCAAATTATACTATTTATGAACAGTTTTCAACAACAAAATTTCTCAGGCTTCGGTAGCAGCTACAGAAATACAGTAATATACAATGAACTACAGAAGAAGTGGGAAGGTATTTCCATTCTGACTGTAACTTTCCAGGACCTAAGATCCCATTGAACGATTCTCACCGAGAAATTGTTTTCCTTCTGTTCTTGGATACCCTCGACAAAGTAAAAGAAGACGAGGTCTTCACGAACACTGTACCTCATAAGTCTCAATCTCCACAATACAAAACTGCTGCTGTCGTTAAAACATAGTTTAGAGCGGATAACCTCCCCTCTAAGAAAATAGTACAATTGACGTCGTGGCGGCCATGTCGAAGGAGCTCGACTTGAAATATATTTAAAATTAAAACACGATTGAAGAAGGTTTTCTAAAAGATAGCATTTACCGAGTGTCGAAGGACATTGTTATGTCAAATGTTAACGGGATTTTTTGAAATAATAAGACTCCAAAGCAACCTTTGAATAATAGTTTATTAAACAACTTGAGAAGTACGTATAAATATATATAATATTCTCATTGAACACATACACAGACTTCTGCAAGCTTGTTTGAATATATAAATTATTCTATCATTACCAGATCTATCATTACAGCATTGGGCATGCGTATTGATGCAGTATCAATCCCACATTTTATGCTCAACGTTCAATGTAATAAATTGCTGACTCAACCAACAGATTTTGATGATTTTCATTGGTTTGCCTTCCTCTCGTAAACTACGCGTATGTGGGCGCTACCGGCGTTACCATATACGAGATAGTTGTAGCAGGCACCCTATGAATTGGGCAATTATAAATTCAATAGGGATTATATATATATAATCCCCGGGCTTATATATATAATCCCTAAGAATTTATAATGAGGGATTTATGGGATATAAATCCCCCCCAAAAAAACAAAGAACCGACTTGATCGTGTTTCAAGTAATAGATAAAGGAGGGCTGTATGCGATATACATGCAGCCCCGAGGACGAGGGCTGTATATCGCATACAACCCGACGTTCGAGGGTTTTATCTGACTTATTTCATGATTGAGGAGGTTTTCCAACAAAGTTTTGTCTATTTTTTCCACCTTGGACAAAGATTTTCCTAGTTTTTTCTTCATTTCTTATCTAATTAGTATTCATAGGGCTGTATGCTATATACAGCCCACGGGACATCAAAGAAAACGGACTCAATCATGAAATAATACACTTTTTAGACCCCGTTTACACGATGCCGGTACAATTTGAAAACGGAACAAAATCATGCCGTTTAGGCCTTGCGTTTACACGATACCGGAACAAAAATGACATGAAAACGGCACAAAATGAAGACGGGTTCCTTGACGGCATGAAATGAAAACGGAACACTAACCGGTATCGTGTAAACGCCCGTGCCGTAACAGTTTGATGACAGTAATCACGATATATACGACCACAGTATTCGGGTCAGCAGTATTCACAAAGTCTTCTCAATTCTCATTGGAAGAGAATAGTCACATGCTAATCCGTCATATTATACCGGCACCATGTAAACGCAATACTTTTTGGCCTGTATTTACACACCGGCATGGTTTTGTTCCGTTTTCAAATTGTTTTAAAAAATTATAGCTTTAGTTACTATATGTTAGTATTTAGTTTTAGTTGATATCTGTTTTACGCTCCATAGCCCCATCTGTATGTAACAGTTCCCTCGTATACAATTTTTTAACCACTTTTACTCGATGAAGGTCGCATAGACCGACGAAAGCTTAGCTCATCTTGAGACTTTAAACTTTGAAGTACTTTTAAAACTCTATTGATATAGGAATCAGAACCCTATATTCAAAGAATTTGATATGATATATCCCTTGCCTACAATCAATATACCTCGCACCGAATGGATAGTGTAATGCATGGGACCGCAATGTTTCCGAAGGTGCAGTTTGAATCCCACTCGACTCTTCATATTTTCTATTTTTTACCAAGCATGTACGAAAGTCGTGGGATTTTCTCTTGTTTTTTTCCCATTCATTCTCCCTTATGCAACTATTTCGCAAGGATAGTCTGTCAGCGGTGTCTTTAAATCTGTTTAAGTGCGGTAAGTTCAATAAGTGGGATTTGTCTGAACTAGAAACACCGTTGCTATTAAGATTTTACGGTGAAGGACCGCGAATACTAAAAGCCTTGCCTCAAGCATCACGAATTATTTCCGTCGGGTCAGTTTGACGTCTGAAATCTCGATTTTTCGCCATTTCGTACTGTTTTTTCCCCCTCGAGCGCTTTCAAAAGTGGTTGTTTTTTTTGGACGGCCAACGACCCAACATGTTCCCTCTTTGCTAAATACATCACTGGTTAGAAGACGTGAAATTCTGAGCCTATTTTCAAATATACATTTTAGGATTTGACGAACTTGGTGAGATCAATTTACGATGCTCTGGGCAAGTCCGTCGACAAAGCCAATAAGAAAACCTCGCAAGACTCGGTGAAGAAAGTGAAAGTGCTCATTTCTGTGTCGAAAGAGAAACAAGGGAAGGATATGCGCGGAGTTTCCGTCGTTCCCCGACGCGAAGTCGTGATTGGTGCCGAAGATGCAACGGGCGAAACCGAGACAAAACTCGAACACTTGCAGCTGAAGGAAATGTCTCACGAGGCGTCTGTGAAGAAGTCGAGGAAACGAAAAGAGAAAGAAGAGAGATATTCTACTGTTCAGGTTTTGAATAACGACTTGGCTAAGGGGCATTTACACTCGACGAGATGTAAGTCTTGTTGGTCAGCGGAGGATAAACGGGACAATACGAAGAGAAATAGCGTACCGGCACCGAAGAACAATAACTTACTGGCAGACAACCCGAACTTTCCAACGAGAAAGCAGACGGGTCCGGGCGGATGCGGTGCTGAAAGTAAAATACCAGTCCTCCCTGAAGACCTTTTGTTATTGACGGACAAGAAATCCAAGTTAAAATCACACCGCCGCAGTTCACGGCGAAGACCTACGTACCCCGGTCACGCATGCCCTGGGCCACACGTTTCTGGTCACACCTCCCCCGAGGTCCACGTCTCCGGTCACACATCTCCTGTCGCACACGTCTCCGGGTACACATCTCCTGTAGCACGTGTCTCCGAGAGTAAATCCCCGGCGCCGAAGGCTAGAGTGTTGAAGGAAGATGTGCCGTTGGATCCGAGTTACGCATACCACACTGAGGACAATTATCTCTATGTGCACGCCGCCCCCCGTCAAACACCTTTTGAAGAACCCAAGCCCGGGAGACGACGAAAAAGTAAGCACAGGAGACCACGTGATGGCAATGATAATCCCGTGGGAGCACCAATGAAATTTCCTTCGGGTACAGCTGTCGTGCACAAACACGAACATGTCCATCACCATTACCATCACTACGGAGAGAAGCGTTGATAGAAAAGTCCTGGGAGTTAGGTTGGTGATGTAATCAGATGGACATTGACGACAATTTCGTCATTCGTGATGCCGTCGCGGTGGGTTGTTGAATAAGAATGTGAAATGGCTAACAGCTGAGCAAAAGATACTGACCCTTTTTAATATTTTCCATTTGTGGAAGCAACGAATCCCTATGATAATACTCCCAATGTTGATGCGAAGGTTTGCGATAAGCAAACCTGGGTGTAGACAATATTTTCCAACATCGTTAAAACCGGTCAAGATTGACGTATCCCATTACTAGACATGCCGGTTGCTAAGTAAAGTTAATGTGTTGGCCAAACTATTTTAGGTTTGGGCGCCACATTGTAACGTCCAAAATTTAGTTCCATCATTTTTGAAGTTATAAATTTCAAAGAAAAACAATGAAAATCTCGTCATATTATAACGTTTCTGTTAAAATCCAGGTATAACTTTTTTCTTATTCTCCATGTCGTCACGACCACACGTGGTTACTGCACGTCATCATTACGTCACTGATACAGTGTAGTAAATCCACCAGAAGCCCAACTGCCGTCGAAACTTGTCGAAATGAGCATGCGTGAAATATACGCCCCGGAACTTTTCACAGTCAAAACTTCCCCGGAATTGCGACGATTGAGCTGCACGCACTGATTTGAAAAATAGGACTGGTTCGAGTTTCTATTACTGAAAATGAAGCCAACGGCGGCCATGTTGGAGTGACCACCTAACAACTACTGTGGCGTTGCAGACATGTTGGAGGGCATTCTGACATTTTCTATTTAATGTTAGTGAAGGGACATATTGGTTGGACAGTTATTTGATGTCGGTCAGTTTGCTTTTCCTCTCAGATTAGCCATTGAATTTGTAATGAAGTCACTCCAATATGGCCGCCGTTGGCTCTAATTATCTGGTGAGAAAAGCCAACTGTGAAGCGTCAAATTAAGTTCAGGTTTTTGTGCATTTATGGTTAGCAAAGTAAATATATTGGCCAGACTCTAAACTCATTTCGCAAGTGTCTCAGTTTGATTTGCTTGCACAATCGCAGTTTCTAATGATCTCTGGTCAATGCAAATATGCTGGCTTCAAAATCAGCTCATCCGACACAATAGAAAACTCGATCCAGTCCCATTTTTCAGATCAGTGGCTGCACGGAGATGCCTCCAGGGTTGGGTTTTTTTCACCTTCGCTTATAATAGATGGTTTTCATCATCGTCACAGTGGCCATTTTTGTATACCATAAAAAGGAAAGCCGGTCATATATCTTACAGGTGACGTCACCAGACCATTATGAAACAGTAATAATTATTGAAATATTGAATGTTTTAAAACCGGACTTTTTTTTTCTCGGAATGTAATTTTGTGTACTATATTCTTTTTTGTCTAAAAGTGTCGAGAGGTATCTATGAATGTGTAAATATATTTTATTGTTATGTGAAAAATTATGTTATAAAATTGTTCATGGTGGTTGGAACAGGAAAAATTATTAACACATTTCCAAACGTAACATTTATCTGACTTTCATTTCACCTTTAGCAAGCCGTAACCATGCTCTGCGTTTTTTAATTCGTTTACTTACTTTTGAATGGTGTTCAAATCAATCCACCATCGACAAAAACAAAAAACCATAATCAATTTCCAGCGCGGAAACCAATAAAAGTATAGGGCGAGGGTTCCAAAAATAAAAGTAGGGGGATGCAAGTACAGTTGTTGGCACCTAAGCGTGTACACCGCCCGTCAAACATGTTCTAAATTTAAGCCAAAGTTAACCGTTTTGAAATCAACATCGTGGGATTGGTGAGACGTGATTGGCTATGGGCACATTCATGTGACAATGGATTGGTTTGAATGTATCGAATGAAAACCTAATACGTGCCCAAGGTAGACATTTAACTTTGACGTTGACATAAAACTGGACATAAAACATGTTTTGACGGGCGGTGTACACCCTTAGATGCCAACGACTGTAGTAAGTAACCTGGGGTTTTTCTCTAGGGTTTTTCTAATGCTTTGCGTGCGTAGAGAGAAGTATATACCTTTTGCGCAACCTCGTACCCAGGGCCATTTGTAGGGAAGTGGGCCAAGATGGCGAATAAAAACAAAATGGCGGGAACAAATGGCCCTGGTGGAGGCTTGCTCAAAATGCGCAGTATATTGCGCATTTTATTAACAGTCCTTTACACAATAATTATGCTTAATTACACGTAATTATTGCATGGTTTAAAATATAATTTCCCGCGCCGTAGACAAGACCAACCTGACAAGGTCAAAATAATTTAAAAAAAATACAAAATCAAACCATCTATATATAGCTAATTTATGCAATAAGCTCTTGACCAATCAGAGCCTGGCCTCCACCAGGGCCATTTGTTCCGCCATCTTAGCCCAGTTCCCTACAAATAGCCCTGGGTACGAGGTTGTTGACCTTAGCGTTCTTTCACTTTGTCAGTGCCCACAAGCAGCCCAGCGGTTAACATGATCCTTCGTTAAAAAAGCATCAAATTCAATGACTTCCAGGACTTTCAAGGAACGAGATGTATACTACAGAATAGGAAGTTTCAATTTTTTGTTAAAAACAAGGACTTTCCAAGATTTTGAAGGACCGAGGAAGTTTACACGAATTTTGTTAACCGGCCAGGGAATCCGGTTAGCGGCAAGGTTAGAGGATAAACTAGGCAGTAGACACTAAATTTTAAGGCACTGGGGCAGGACAAGCTTGAGCCTACCACGGGAAAATGGACGTTCCCGCCTTCCAGAGTCTGGGGTGGCACCTTTGGCAAGTGCCAGTAACCCCACAGCCACCCCTGTTAGGGTCACAACTATAACTACGCGGTTTTAAAACGCCAGGTTTGTATCTAAACGATAAAGGTGGCTGAATTGCGAAGGACACAGATAGACCAACGTGGCCATGTCGAGGCATATCTAGCGCTCCAGGCAGCCGCCATACGACACAGTTCAGACAACGGATCACAGCTAAGATGTAGGTGTCGATTTTACGGAGGGAGGAAAACCCTCGAAGCACAGGAGAGAGAAACTACATAGCCTGGTACCTTGGCCCAACTACATATCTACTCACGAGTCCCAAGCTCGACAACGGAGTCATTCCCAATCGGTCACCCATCCAAGTACTAACCCAGCCTCCTCCGCAGGCCCTCGTTGCATCATGGACAGGTCAGGTACTAACCCCGTCTACTGTAAGGGCCTGAATTATATAGTTTGCCGGGATAAACTTTACGTTCTGTTTATATGGAAGCGAGTTACCTGGCAAGTTGTAATATTTGAGATGATTCTCCTCGACGAAAGTGACATGAAGTAACGAATATAGAAAAATTATCCCGCTATGCCAAGTTACCCGGGGAAAAGTGTTTATATGGGGAAATGTTTATCCCGCTTTGCCGAGACCCCGGCTGCCAGTGCCGAGTTTTCGCCAAGGCGAGTTACCCGTCTTTCTCATATAAACACTGCGGTGGGAAAAACAGTGTTTGTTCTACCGACCAGGAACTCGCCAGGTGCCGGGTAACTCGCTTCCATATAAACAGGCCCTAAAGGGGGTGTTTATATGGAGGCGAGCCAGCCCGCTTTGCCGAGATGATTTTTGTGTTTACACGAGAAGGGCTGGCTGGCTTGCTTGTTGTGCTAATTGCGTAATTTATCAGTTCTGGTAAGACACGAAGTCTCATTGTTTTAAATATGAACTGTACATGAACAAGCAGAAATTGTGAATTGTTAATATGTCGAAAAAAGCTGATAAAAACAAATTTTGTCGCGTGTATAAAGCTTTTAATGCCAGCCCTGGTAGGCGAGCTAGACCGGTCAATCGTGTTTACATGGGGGAAAACCAGTCAGGGAAAGCGAGATCTCGGCTAGACGGGTTGGCTCCGGCTCGTATAAACAAGATGAAAATTAACAAGAAATAATAGCACAAGCACGGTCTCCGCAAAGCGGGCTAGCCCAAGGTACCCGGGCTGGCTCGCCTCCATATAAACACCCCCTTATCGGGCTTAACATTTGGTGAGAAGCAGCGCGCTAACAGCACACGCCACCTGTGAATTAGTTTGTGCGGAAGCGATCATTGGGCACGGCACCGCCCTTTACGACTGGTCTGGTTTTGCCCGTGAGTTTGTTCGTCAGTGCGGAATCAATAGCAAGCGACGTTTTTTGACGCCAAACAGGACGGGTTATCACCTCTGATTAGTTTAGATAACCTAACCCAACGCCTTCTCCTAAGCAGTGAGGAGCGTGGAAACGAATTGATAATCGACAATGTGATTGGTTACTTCTTAGCCAATCAGAAAACTCGTTCATATTAGGTAGGTCTTTACTGAACAGGACACCCCTCAATCTCGTTCCCAGATCCCACGTTCCCCACCCGGGAAACGAGACTCTGGGATAATCCGTTCACGCCATCACAGGATTCTTGTGATCCGGAAGAAGAGTTATATAGAAGTTCACTGTGTTCATCAGCCAATGAAACATCGATTTGAAACGGATTATCCCAGAGTCTCTCGTTTCCCGGGTCGGGAACGTGGGCTCTGGGAACGAGATTGGGTAGGTCTTTACTGAACAGGACACCCCTCTTTTGCACCGTGTCTGGTTTAATCAAAACAAAGAAAGACAATTGGTGAAAAAATGTATATTTAATAAGGTATAAGTAATAAATAATGTTTCTGTATGATTTTTATACCATAAGTCCACCATAATGGGTTTTGTACAACTTTTTTTTTACGTTTGTCTTTACGCAATGTTTTTAATCATTCCTCAGCTCTGTAACTTGAAACGAACCTTATCGAGCGATACAAAGGATTACTTCCCTATACATAGAATATATTTCCAAGTCTTGAGGATTTTTTTAATGATTTAGTTATCTGAGATACGATTCTTGATAAACCTACGACGATATCTCATTCATTGAAAAGCCATTTAAAGGGTATTACCAATATAAATTAAGTTTGTCTAATTTGAAAGAACTCGTGAAATGGTAAAGGAAGACTTTTTTTAACTTTCCTGTATTTTTCTTCGTTTTCAAGATATTTCAATTTTTGTTTGATATGTAAATGAGATGGCCTCTGACGTCGTCACCAAGGGTAGAGCATTTTCACAATAGCAAACTCAGTTATATCTCTAAGTTCGTTCAACAAAATCACTTGAAACTGTGACCATTAAAAGTCCTCGTGACACTGAATATTTCATGTTGAACAATCATGGAGGTATAAGTGTTTTTTTAATGCATGAAAATGCCGTACCCTGGTTATGACGTCAGAGATCATCTCATTTACATATCAAACTGGAATATCTTAAAAACTAAGAATGGTAGGGAAACGTTGTGAAAGGTCTTCGATTACATTTGAATCGCGTTAAAATTTTTAACCTAATACAAATAGAGCATAAAGGTAACAGAGGGAATGTATAGAATGGTCTATTTCTATCCTAATTCCTCTTAAGTTATTTTCAGATCTCACGCCTAAAATATATCGCTACACAAGCATTTTAGAAAAGATAAAACTCTTTTGGTCAAGACGAGGACTCGAGGAGTCTACTTTACAACTACCTCACTTCTATATATGACTTATTCCCGCCCATTTTGTTTTCGCGAGAGGAATGTGTGGATATCCACGCAAAATTCACGATGTGTGTCACGTGTTAAGGCCCCGGTTACACTCCACGATTTTTGCTGCGAGTTTTCTCATCCTAACGCATGCGATTGAATGGATGACTCACAAAAGTATTGAATCATATAGTTTGGCACAGAAAGTTCAATACATTCGTAAGTCAATCCATTCAATTACATGTGTCAGAAGGAGATAAATTAAAGAGGAGTTGGGATAGAAGTCAGAACTATACCTATTACAATATACATTCTCTCTTTTACCTTTCCACTCTTTTGGTAATAGTCGAGTGTATTATAATGTGGAACAAACCAGTCCAGTATGTACACAATGCTTCCAGTCATCCTTTGCAGGCAAGATATACTCATAGCACATAAATGGCTTATTTAGTTGTTTCCGATCCCCAGGATTAGGAGATGGTGGTGATCTCTTGGTGGGCGTATCCAATCACGCGAGATGTTCCCTACGCGAAATAGTTCGCTACACAGAGCCCAAACGTGCGTGTTCCAAGTCTTGGTCAAGAAGGGTATTGTGAGAGACTTTGGAATATTGATTTACGTATTGCACAGCCTGACCAACAGTATTGCGAGAGACTTTATTATATCGATTTGCTTGGTCTTCCTGCGTCCTTGCCCGTATCAGCTTCTTTCTTGTCTTATAATACAACCAGCCTTGCCAAACACCGGCTATGATACCAAACGTGACGGCCACCCCGGCCGCAACGAGAAGCCATTGGCCATACCGGGGGAACCTTTTACCGGTAGACGACGTTCTCACGGTATTATCCGCGGTATTTCCTGTCGGCTGTTCCTCCACTTGCGAAATGTTGCTACACTGTTTCCGCGACTCGTCGGTTTCCAGGTTCCTGTTGCAGCGCTTGGTACACTGACCGGTGGTACAGTCACATTTGTTCGAACAGCCAAGACAGAACTTGGAGAATGTTTCCGGACACCCTTTCTTACAGTACCTTTCACAAATATTGCCCTCATTCAACGTCCTCCTTTCCGTCGGGTGTGCGTAAGTGCCGTACAAGCGCAGCGACCATCGCTTAAATGTCCCAGTGAAGTCCCCCTTGCTGTTCACCTCGAGAGTCCAGGTTCCCCGCGGGTCCTCGCCCCAATGAAACACCGTCATAAATGGCCAGTTGCTGAAAGCCTTCGAACTAAAATCGAGCCTGCGCAAGCCGAGCAGTTTCGACTTGGTTCCAGTCGGTGAAATCAAGTTGATCTCGAGCGTGCCACGACGGTCGTGTTGCAACGACACGTAAACACTGACGTGTTCTAGTGATGTGACGCACAAGAATGGAGAATAAACGCAGCCATTGGTTTTGATGACCGATCGGAACTTACCCCTGGCGGGAATTCTCCTGTTGTGTGGGTGTTGCTCATCTTCACGACACATGTGTTGCTCGGGCGCGGTCCTCCAATGGGGACTGGTCGCTTGGTTAACTAATGCGTTCGCATCCAGGACACCGAAGCCATACTTGTTGTTCACGTGTTTACCGGCGCTATTCACCTGCCATTCGGAGTCATTCTCGTCGGTCATTTTCGACGTGTTTACAATCAAGTGTTGCAGATCTCGCCATGTCAAAGATGGGTTGGCTTCCAACATGAGGGCAAAAATACCTTGGAAACAAACAAGAATAAACTATAAGATGGTATTTTATATCGTATAAAAGCAGAATGACAGTAGAGCGTTGCCAATGCCGGCGGAAATTCACTTTTTCAGGTCGGGGGGAAAAGCCTAAAAAATATCCGACAAATCTCAAATGCACGAAAAGCGTTGGATTTCGACTGTTTTTTGCCCTTTTTGTCGAATATTTCCGAAAAATATTTGCCTTTAGAAAAATCTTATAGCATGTGAACTGCCGAGCCAAAGCCACGGATAGTGAAAAGACTGGATCGGATAGTAAAATCTCACAAGTTGTTGCAGCGGCGTTATGCGTTAGTATTCAACTATGCACTTTTCACCCTGTTTTGTCAGTTCTGTTTTTTTCTCAAAGTACGTCGTACGTTAAGTAATCTAATATATATATTTTATTTATATATCAAGTTTATTTTTGGCTATTATTATTTATATATATATATATATATATATATATATATATATATATATATATATATATATATATATTATATATATATATATATATATATATATAACTCATTAATAATTCATGAAGAAAACACAAAGGAAATCAGTACCGTGTCGGTGGTTTGGATATCGGAGGAAGAAATTACGCAAACTTTCATCTTGATTTTCTCTTAAAATACTGATTTGTTTGAAATGCTATATCATGCCGAGGTTTTTGAACAAACTTCGAGGTGTTTGGATATCCTGATGAAACTCTCCTCGTGTATGATATATTATTACATAATATGAGGATTGTGAGCATCAGCCGAACGTTGTAAATGCCCATACCGTTTGTACGCGAATATTGTACATTGCTATTAATCCAACGCTGAGCCAAATGGTTTATATATCCGAATACTTGCTTTTCAAGTCGTAGAAAAGGCAAACATTGACCTTTCATTAACCAATGCAGTATCAGGATTTACAAATATAACTGATGATCAAATATTAATTTCTTTTGAATTTTCGTCCTAAATTATTAATGATTGGATAACGTATCATCTCAAAATTTGAACAAAAAAGAAATTCCAAAATGTGCCAAGAAATCATTCGAACGTTTTTTTGTCCGAATTGACATTCAATTTTTGTACATTGATGTATTTCCTCAGCTCTGATTGAATAATTTGCACCACGTGACACTCTGTTATGTCATGGCAACGCTCAGTCATGCGTATAATATTACTCGTGCAGTAATTTTTTTGTAAATTTAATAGCACATGGATAACAAAGCACGGCAGCCGAATTTTTGAAATTGTGAAGCTATACCGAGGAATACAAAAGATTAAACAGCTTGGAATATTGCAATTTCTTAAGTTAAACTAGTAGTTTAGATATTTCTATAAGAGACTCGTTCTTAATTTAATTTAATTAAGGAAATTTAAGCAGAGATGCCTTGTAAATGTAATTCGTTTCGCAAGCGTAAATTCTAAATCCAACGTACTCAAATTGAATATTAAAATGTTTAAAAGCCCTCTTTGTTTGTGTTTTATCGGGATTTACATTCATTCGTTCACTAAAAAGAAACTGGGAATTAAATACTGCACTCGGCTTCGCCCCGAGCAGTATTTAATTTCTCGTTCCCAAATTGTTAGTGAACTCGTGAATGTAAATCCCGATAATATCCCACATACCTGCGGCCAGCGGCGCTGCTGCGGAGGTTCCCGTATGTAATTTGGTGCAAGAGTGATGGAGATCAGTTGTGGTTATCTTTTTGTTTATATTGCGATCTTTCCGACCACTGCTGTACGTCACTGCGAGGGTGGAAGGACAAGCCTCGGCGTACCACGGCGACTTTCCCTTGTCGTTCACCGCCCCTATCGATACAGTATATATACTTGTGATGTATCCATCGCAGTTACAGTAATCGCCTTCGTCACCGCCATTTCCTGTCGCCCAGACAAAGATGGAGCCCAGGCCATTACGTCCTTTGCGTACACCTAAAACACACACGTGATATTCAATTGGTAAATATACGGGTCATCACGTAGCCATGTAAGGGTTAATCAATGGTCACGAGAGTGTTTTACCAGGGGTTACAAACGCGAGAGGACAATGAAAATCACGAGCCGCTAACCGAGTAATTTTCATTGTTCCCGAGTGTTTGTAAAACATGAGGGAATAATGAAAATCACGAGGCTGCAAGCCCAGAACATTGAAATAGGCCGAGTGATTTTGATGTTCTCGAGTGTTTGTATACCCCCTGGAAAAACACGCGATACACGAGTTTATGAAATAGCTTCTCAATCGTCAGGTATTATAGTAAAATTCGCGAGAGGACTTGGTGATGATTTTGGTGCATATTAGATTAGAAAATGGTGCATGTATATTATTAGTACTGAATTTATAATTAAGAAATGTGGTAATAAACGGTCTTTTGTCATGTTTGTGCCGTTTTTTATCCGAGTGATGACGTTACATAGTCCTAAAACGTCACAACAAGCAACACGCTGACTACACAGCGTCACAGCCAAAAATAGCACAGGTTGTTAGCAATGAATGGTTAAACAGTATACTGTAACAAGGCGCCTACAAGCGTGAACAGCAATGTTGGAACAACAATGGCTGTTCGTGGTCGTTGGAAACAGGAGAACAACATTGATAGAACAGCATTATTCAAGTGTTGTTACATATTAAACATGGCTGTTCAGCACTGTTTATATACTTCATCACGCTGTATTAAACTTGTCGTATCATGCATGAACAACACCGTTGGATCAACAACAGGTTAACAGGCATGAACAGCACTGTTGACAACACCTACTGTTCACAGGGTGCAGCACAACATTGTTTATGGCTGTTCCGAAACGCCTGTTGACAACTTGCAACAGGCTGTGTGTTTTTACGCGTTGTAATAAAATATAGCAATCGCTTGTGTGGTCAGCGGTGGCCACAGTAACCACTTCAGATTTTCAAGGGCATGTACTCAATGTGGCGCCAAATCCTGATAAGTATGCCAACAATTTGCTGTCATTGTAGATTGTATACAAAGCTATCCAATATAGCTCCGGACGCTCTTTTTACGACACAAGACAATATTCTATGGTATGAGAATCATACAATTACCGGAAGAAGTCTGAAGCTCTTTCAGGGTGAACAGTTGAATTTAACTGTTTGTTAATTAAACTTCACTGCAATCACTCGACAACATCTCGACCTTCCTTTGGACATACGTACTTATGTTCTCCGCCTTATTTAATTAGAGCATGTTCTTACGCACCCGAGTGGGACGAAATTGGCGCAATAACAAAGCAGGGCGCCCTCGATATACTTTTTCTCGAGTCGCCGTATATCCATGTAAGCTTTTCATTTTATTTCTTATATATTTTGCAAAAGGCGATATGATCCATGCACTGTCTTAGTTCGAGATTTCGCCTAACCGCACTGGTTGCTTTCCATAATACAAAATAATTTTTCTTATAAAATAACAAGGACCCACGGTCCACGGATCTCTGACGAGTTGAACCGGAGCCTTACAGATTAAAATATAAAACTTAGGTATTGTTCGTGTCAGCCATATTTGGCTTTTTCTTTCTTCATTCATTGTATTCTTATAGTACCATCCGCCAAATTAAAGTCGTAAAATAATAAAAAATAAAAACAATTACAAAGATGGTGCCAAAAGCAAGTATAGCTAACTCCAGTTTTGTCCACATATAGCAAAAGTTTTACTTTTAGTCAGCTGTCAATGTGAGTTTTCAAGCTCGTACAACTAAAACTGAAGCTTTCATGCTGGCTTGATTTGAGTCATCCGTCTGTGCCAATACAACAAAACAAATAGTTCGCTATTCATGAAAGGTTTTTGACCAAGTTGAATCAATACCGCAACCCCGCACATGCACACGGCCACGTTTTCTATGACAACTTCCTATTTCCTTGTATGCACAACGAACAAAGTTCTTTCGACAATTTTCCTTTTTATGGCTTATATACAGGCTCTGGAAACGAGATAATATTGCGCTTATATACGCGACTTTGCCTCGGCCTATATAGCTCATACGCTAACTTGACCCATGCATTAAAGCCCCGCACAGACGACCAAGTTCCCCTTGACAAGTTTTTCCTTGACAAGTTTTATTTGTTCGTGTGTACGACACAAATTGACAAGTTTTTCCTTGACAAGGAGCCTTGCTCAAATTTGTTCGTGTGTATAGTCGTCAAGGAAAACTTGATAACTCATCTCCGAAGCTTATTACGCGATCATTACTGTCAAGGAAAACTTGTC
Source organism: Paragorgia papillata (assembly GCA_035771165.1). NCBI lineage: Eukaryota > Metazoa > Cnidaria > Anthozoa > Scleralcyonacea > Coralliidae > Paragorgia > Paragorgia papillata. The sequence goes on along the minus strand of JAWNZC010000025.1, from coordinate 837,662 downwards.
CAACCGTACACACGAGCAATTATAACTTGTCAAGGAAAATTGTTTGAAAAAAACGTGTTCATCGTACACACGAGCAAGGAAAGTTACCAAGGAACTTGTCAAGGAAAACTTGGTCGTCTGTGCGGGGCTTAACGTGTTTGCCGCCAAAAACTATGCTAATTATGTAACTAATATACACTAGAGTAACGTCAGTAACGTCTAACCTGCATGACACACTAGCGTGTTTACCGCCTAGTGGCTTATAGACTAAACTGGCCCACGAGTGAGTTTACTGCGCCGCACAACGAGATACTTAGCAGTAAATCTGATAGTAGGTCAGCTTGGCGATTACAAGGGTAAAGGCTCTTTTACAGTCATTGCAAAAACCAGCTGGCTGTGAGTGTTTGCATCTAATTAAAAACAACTCGCAGTGCTTGTTTTCTCGTTGTGAGTTCGTTTTTAATGATATACAAGACTTGCAGCAAGCTGCGAACTAGTTTCTGCGATGAGTGGAAAAGAGCCTTTAGGCTTTAGGTGACTCATAAAACCGCATGTTTTGCTGTTTTGAAAAGTAGCGTTTTGTTTCGCAAAGTACTACATGATCGACGATGAGACGCTCTGACCGTTGAGCTTCAGTGGGACTCGGGTAACACAGCGTTCTCTCTTCAAACCAGAAGCTTACCGGTTCGCTTGGGAATCAGAAATGTTTGCCGTGAGTGTGCAATCACGCAATAACAAAATATAGTAACACTGCATGTGTGATATATAGTTGTCGGAGAAGAGAGAGAGGGGTTCTTAAACATCAAACTTCCACCTACCATCTCTGAGTGCTTTCTTGGCTAACACTCCAGGTCCATCGACTTTCAATCCCTTATCTGCAGGTCCCCAACTACTGCTGTATATATGAATGTGTTCAGAAGCCCAGCTGAGTGAGCTTGCCTCCACACTATCCGTCACATCACCGTCCAACATACGAATGCCACCAATTCCGGCGTTGTATGCAACTCCAACTCCACACACACCGTTATTGGCCTCTCCAGCAACCTCACCTGCACACCTGGAAGAAAAAATTACGGCTCTTTCTTGATTTGAAGGGAAAACTATCGAAAAAATTATGGTGAGTCAATGACTCAGTATTTCGGCTATTCAACAGCAAAAGTACAAGTTCAAATCCTACTTTGGTTCACTAAGAGGTGGTGCCACATTCAGGCCCGGGTAGTGCCTACCCTACCCTGGGTGCCAGAGGTTTTTCGATGCTCGTGGGGGATAACAGGGACACACGAGGAAGCCAGGCTCAAATATCCCCTATAATCCCCTAACCCCCCTGCAAGCATGGAAGAAGCTCTGGCACCCAGGGTATGCCTACCCTAGAAGTGTGAATTCTGTGATATGCCTGTCCTGTAAAATGTGTGCCTTTTAACCCATTCCTGCTTGAGCTGACCAAAAACGGCCCCTCTATTTTTTTTTTTTACTGTGTCAAAGCCAAATGATTTTACTCGTCAAAGGGAGAACCCACAGACATCCTAGGTAGCAATGGGTAATCCTTGTTTTCCACTAGAATATCCCAGCCAATGATTGAATTATCAGCGTGTAAATGTTTTGGCAGCCATTGTGGGATCAGCCCGGAAATTCAGGCACAACTGTGCTAACCATGTTCAAACACTGGTGGCCATGATTGTGCATTGATATTAAAATATGCAGAGGACATTGTTCAGTGTTGGAGTGAAGCGATCTTCATGTCCAAGCGAAGAAGACAGTCCTATATCTATATACCAGTCACTATACTAATACTATAGTATAGCACATAAATGACATAATATCATGTGAATGTTAGTCGCTCTTTATCATGGATTTAGTCATTTCCTGACCGTATAGGATAACAGTTTTGTCCTAGCCAAAAGAAAAATGTCCTTGGATAGCCTCATGGAAACTCATTATTGGAGGACATGTTTTGTCTTTGGATGCAAAAAGTATAATTCAAGGCCTGATAACTGCCCCCTTTCTAAAATACCAATAATCTCTTATATTGTTATAAGCAACCCATTTTCCAAGATATTACCTTGTGCCATGTTTATTCCAATTTTTGCCAGTGTAACGAGGGGAAGGATCGTTGTCCTGGCCATTAAAATCATAACTTCCTTTTTTATCGTAATTCTTTTTCAAATCTGGATGGGTATGCTCAATACCATCATCCACAATGGTTACTACAACACCTTTTCCAGTTATACCTCTTTTCCACACAGGCAAAACATTAATATCATAACCTTGTCCTTGAAAAATAAAGTGAAAGTAAGTACATTTGGTTAACATCAATGCAATTGAGGCACCAGACAGGAATCAAATTCTGGTTTGGTAAATTATTGCCTAAATTATTTTCAGAAAAGGAATTGTTAAGAGTCAATTTGATTGCAGGCATGGCTGTTAATAAACAGAAAATGTCTGTGGATAGGTAAAATAATGTTAGGTCCCATAACATAATGAAAGTCTCAGGACATAATGTCTCACAATGTATTATAAGTTCTTACAACATAACCTAAAGTGTCACAATGTTAAACAGAAGGTATCATAATATACTGACTGTAAGGTCACTCTCAAAATGTAACATCTCATAATGTGAGAGCCAGGTTATGTCAGGAATATAATGGTAATGATATGTTTTGGTAGGGTAGTGGCGATAGTGATGGGTATAGTGATATATGTATTCATAGGTAGTGAATGATACTGTAGATGATCCATAGCAGGGTTTGAGATTAAAATTTTTTGGTGGTATCCCCAAGGGATACCAGCATCTCTGAACTTGGTATCCCAAATGAAAATTTGGTATCCAAACTTTTGATACCAGAAAATACACGGTGCTTCTGAATATCCAGATGTTATGAACTAAGAACTTACAATAAATGAAGAGCGTGCTTCCCACTTCAATAGACCTTTCCGCATGAAGTGTGTGGATAACACGTTGAGACATTTGATTGGATCTCGCAACTGACTTTGGACATCCAAAACTTCGGACAAACATTGGACATTAGTCAATCAGATTTGTCGAAAAGAAACATCACATGATCCATTCATTTCAGGCAGAAAGGTCTATTGAATTGGTTATATCTCGGCTGTCAAATACTTTCAATAATCTCATCACCAGACTTGGGCATTGATTGGGCGTTTTCTCTCCTTTGCATGGATACTGAGGTCTAACATGAAGTAGCTATGGTGCTAAGATGGGAGACTGGTGATGGGAGGTCAGATTTTCGCGAAATATTGCATGCCAGCTACGTATTAAACCGTGATTAAATTATGTTAACGAATACGGAATAAAAACACGCTGAAATGGGTGCCAACTTTTTTCTGACTTAAAGTAATTTCTATGATATAGTTATCTTGATTAATATTGGTATTTTAGCAAGATTTCCTCGGTATCCCATTGGGATACCAAGGTTTCAACATCTGGTGTCCAAAATTAAAAACTGGTATCGGGATACTGGGATACCGCAAATCTCGAACCCTGTCCATAGTACCGTAATAGATATTCATAGATAGTGATGGGTAATGATGCATTAGTGATTGGTAGTAACTAGTAATAGATATTCATGAATATAAGTAGTGATCATGAGTAGTACGGTTATAAAAATTATAGAGGAGCAGGGTTGAGATTGAAAGAAAGTAGTGCAGAAAAATGTGTCCACCAGCCAAGTTTGTTAGAAGGAACCAGGTGATGAAGAGAGCATTATATTTAACTCAGATATTTTATTTAGAACATTTTTATACTGCAAAAGGAAAGCATTAAAATGAATGAGCCTAGGTCAAAAGGAAGGAACATTAACTCAGACTCAGGAATGGGGACATAATTTTGAAAATTCACACTCCTAATAATTTAGAATAATGTTGTACTTTACAACTGTCATTACATAGAAGTGAGAAATTATTGTGCCATCATTAACAACTTTTGTTTTCTCCTGTGAAAATGAAATGTGGGCATATATTTCCTCATGTGACCTTTTAGCCCCAGGGCCACAAGTAATCAACTGTGCTTTATTGATTGTATATTTAATGAAAGCAATATGTACATTTTTGTACTTGTGTCAGGACTTTAAGTCAAAACATACTCAGCGTGGTGAAGTAACAGTGGTAGGTGTATGATGAATTGCTTTGTTGAGAAAGACAAAGCTGATGTGACTACAAGGAACATCCGCAAGCATCTCACAGCCATATTTGAGTTCAACATTATTAAGAACATATATTTTTTTTGTGTGTGTTCACCAGGGAATGATTAACAATGTTGACAGGTGTCCTCATGAACATTGCTCGAAGCTTGAAAACAAAGAACTTTCTGTCTCACAAACAACACACTCTGTAATACATGCTGAGTTCTTCATGAACTTTTTACAGTGCCACTCACCACACCAGGAAATAACACTGAATACTACACCGGGTTATACTGGAGATATAGCAACCTACTGAGTGTCAACCACACAAATAATTATGTATTATCTTTGCCCTTCATTTTCTGAGATCATGCCAGAAAGGTCAAGTTGCCAAATTCCCTTTCAAGAGAAATATTTCTAAGTACTTAAGTTTATACCCGGCCGACAAATCGACAAAAGCAGAAAACGTAAACGATACCGTCACGGCATTCCGACTTTTAGTTTTGTTTTCTACTAAAAACACTCCTAATAAACGTGAACGGTTTTTCGACGTTTCTTTCAAAGACTTCAAGCGTAAAAATGATTACCGAAAGTGTAAGACATCACGACAGTCAATATTAATGAATAAACACGGATTTGTAAAAAATCAGAAACGTACCCAAATTAAATAAAAAAAATGTGTATAGTTACTTTGCAATAGTCATTTCGTTCATAGTATCATAAAACGTAATTCAAGGCCAGGAACAGAGTTAAGAAATTTATAGACATGCAAATTTTCGCGTGACAACCTCCGTCTGTTATTAGAACGCTTGTAACATAAAAGAAGCCTCCATCACGCAAAGACAAGCGGGATTCTTCTTCCCAAAAAAAGCGGGACTTGGAAAGGCAGCCTTCCCCGGCAAAACCAATCTAAACACTCGTAATTCAGATTAAGAGCTTTCACTGAATGGTCGTCTCAAACGGAATTTCCTTTGAGTGCACTTTCAATGTAATCCGCTTATAAAGAGATGACATGGCCGATGAAACTTATCTTTCTCATATTAACAATGACACTTTTGGTAAATAGCGACAACGTTTTGGGTATATGTTTCATGTTCACAGTACGTCGTAAAATGAAGACAACCAAAACAGTGACCTCTCTCTGCCGGGCATCCAGACCACAGGTAGGCGAAGGGGAATAAAAGATTTCAAAGCTCTTGTGGTTCGTGAGAAATGTCTTCGAGAGTCGCGTGGAGAACTGTTTATGGATCGGTGATATTAATAGGTTGGGCATTTTATAAGTTTAGCAGGATTACTGTTAACAGTGTTTAAGAGTTTCTTTATTTTAATAACAAATAGGAAGCGGTGGGGAAGCTCTTATCTACATGAAAAATATGACGGAGTTTCGGGGACAGCTGTCAAACAACGCTAGTTCTATAAGGGAACGCAAAATGTTATCAAACAATCTCGAGTCCCTTTTGTTAATCACTAAACCAAATGTCAGCTGTCCGTCTACCCTGTTTCGCCACATTTTCCCAAACGAAGCTCGGTTCAAGACGGCGTTTCCTATTATTATAAACTGACGTTTTATTTTTAAACAAACACTGTCAACAAAAATACTCGACAAAACATATTACATTGACCCGAGCCAGAAGTGATTTTAATAATATCAACTTTACTACACTTTATAAGCTTACCAGTATTTTCCAAATACCATTGCTCCTTGAAATATGGATCCTTTATAAAGCCTCGTTTCGTCCTTTTTAAAACCCGTTGTTGTTGACTCCAATAGATAGCTGGGTCTAAAGAAAGACTTAGCGTGTGACGGTCGGTGCTGCGACGTCGCCTTTTTGGGACGGATTTTTGCTCGAGAGAATAATATCCTTTCAAGCCGCCGATCTTCCCCCTATAGATGAAATTATGTCTCTTGGCAATCCGCTTGGCACTCTCTTCACTATCCGTTCGAATAGCCCATGTGTTTGTAAAGAGTTGGGGCTCACTGTGGACTCCTTTGTGAGTTACGAAGTATATAAACACGACGGTAAGCATGAAGCCGAGCGCCTTGAAAAGTGACATCATTCATGAACGAACAACGTCGAAATTGGTTTCTATAGCGGCACAGAGACCAAGACCAAGTCATGCTAGAAGATCGCCATCGAAACCATGAGGTACACTCGTCGTGTTCCCCGATTCCACAATGCTAAACGCTCACTTGCCTTTGTTGTTATAGATGCCAGGTTGGAATGGCGGAAGACACACGTGTTCACGTGACTAATTATTTCTGGTCAGGGCGGTCCCTGATTGGTCAGATCCTCTTATCGGCCGAATCAAAAGTAATTCTTTTTTGTTTTCTAGAATAATTAAAAGTCTTGTAAATTTCAGCGTGGGTTTACGTTGTTTGTAGTCAATATATACAGAAATAATCAGAAAGCTTCTGATTTAGTAGCATGTTTTCCTACCATGTGGCTTCCTTTAAACTACGTGCTTTCTATTACTGGCCACATGGTGGCTATTGATAATTGAACGATGCTCACTCAACAACCGGAAGCATTTTAGACCATGTTTGGACGAATCATTCGATTTGCGCACTGGATTTGCGATTTTCAACTCTCGAATTAACAGCATTTGTTGCTAGCAATTTCCGTCTTCATCTTTTACGAATTAGTCCAATAAAATTACAAAATTAGTGAAAGAAATTAAAGTGGTATTTACGGTTGGAAAAACTAATGAGACTATGTATTATTTACTGTATTTCGGATTTTCGTCGCCGGAGTGAATTGCATGATTGACTTTTATATACCTCTGCATTGCACTCGTATCAAGAGGATGTTTACTAGTATAAGTATCACTGTGTCATCTCTGATTGAAACTCAAAGTTATTTTTATATTATTATTATTATTATTATTTTACTTAAAATCAAATAATAGCTTTTTACACCGAGAAATTTAATAGTAGACGTTTTCGATTATTATTATTGAAAAAAGCGCTTTTCATTCATGCAATCGATTGCTATCTCATTTTTCAAGAGATCGAAATCTTGATAGTGAAAAATTATACCGAAGTTCTATAGTTCCTAAACTTTTTTGGCAGAATGAATTAGTTGGGAAAGCTAAACTTTAAAACTTTAATCACATCAAATGAAAAAAATACCACAACTAAATATAGGGGCAGCCGTCACGGCCGTCAGTCGTTTTAGCCGCTATTCTATAATCCAATTGCAATCCATTTCAACTATCTTGCTGGCTGACCATCCAACGTTCTTCACTTCTATGCGGGTATCTAATTATACCTTTTTTGTATTTTTATATCTTTTAAAAGTGCCTAAAATTGTTATTGTGCGATCGACTTTACGACAACTTTGTTTGCGTCAGAATTTCTATTAAAAATATTGTGTCATGAAGCCCGCCTCGTACCAAATAGCCTGCGTAGCGGCGCTTGGGTTTGAGGGAGGGAGAAGGGGGAAAGGGAGGGGTGCGAAGAATGAAGAGGGGGAGATGAAATGGGGGAAAGGGAGAGAAGAAAGGGAGGGGGCGAGAAGAAAGGGGATTTTAAATGGGGAGGAAAAAGCGTCCTCACTCCTTCCCCCTTAATTTCCCCCTCTTTCCACCCCTCCCTATTATTCCTTTCCTTCCCCATATCTTCCCTCTCCCTTTCCCCTCTCTCCCCTTCCCGCTCTCCCCAAACCCAAGCGCCGCTACGCAGGCTACACATCAAACGAAATATGTGGCATATTGCTACAGCCCATGTAACTGTAAGTACTCGTTAGTTGGATGCAGGATACTTATAAGCCAGGTTAGGCAAAGAACGTCTGCGAATGAGCCTGTTTTAGTAAATAACGGAACGATGCGTTAGCACTGATTGGGTTTTATAATAAGTGTGACTGCAATAATGAATTTTGGTTTGCACTCTGAATTGAGGTTCACTCTTACAACCCAACAGCTCGCGGGGGAGGGGAGTACGAGATTACTTACAACCATGGAGTCGATTGTGAAGATTATCTATCGAAGGCGTACGTACGAAACTCTTAGCACGACGCTGTGATTCAATACGACCCATGCAACCAATACCTTACCTAAGCGATAATTAAATATAATCTATTATCAACGACTATGATAATCTTATAATAACTGACTGTTTGGTTCGTTTAAAATCGTGTATAAATCGGACATCGTTCTACCGTGCCATACAGGACCGCACTCAAATTAATGAATTAGTTCGGTGCGCTTATGGCACTGTTTATGAGTTCGGAACAAATACCTTGCTAATCGGGGAGATTTCATCGCTATCATGGGGGTCCTTTTATCACTTATTGCCATGCTCATTAATTCGTGCGAACTGGATCTCTGAACCAGTTTATAATTAAAATTCGTGTCGCAGAACCAAAATAAACTTCCTAATCAAGAACAGCCAAGTTTATAAACTCGTACATGTTAACAACAGATCAGGGGAGTTTGCAGATGGGTATATGGTATGTTGATCGTTCATCGACAGTTGTATAGTTGTAGCCAGGGGCATCGTTGCCAGGAGGGGGAGGGGGCCATGCATAATCCACCCTCACGTTGTGGGAGTGTACATTTTTGTAACTTTTTTGTCGGAGTTTTGAAGATCGTAAATAATAGATACAAAAAACCTCAATTAAACACATAGTTTATTTTTTCATATTTTTTTTCGAATATATGTTGTTAAAGAATATATTTGTGGATCTGCGAGTTTACTTATGAATTATGTAAAAAGGTAAATGTTTTGAATTATATAAATAACGAGTTTATTATAGTACATGTTTGTAAAAGTTTCTCGTCTAGGTTAGTGTAGTCTTGAATACTGTTGGTGGTGGCGGTGGTAATGCGGTGGTAGTAGTTACTAGTCGGTGATGCATCGTAGTGCGGGACTGTTGGTGGTGGTAGTGGTAGTAGTACTGTGGTGGTAGTAGTTACTTCGGTGGTCGTAGTGACTGTTGGTGGTAGTAATAACTGGTGCGTGGTGGTGACTGTTGGTGGTAGCAACAAGCCAATAACTGGTGCATGGTGGTGGTGACTGTTGGTAGTAGTAATGATTGTGGTGGTGGTAGTTACTTCGGTGGTCGTAGTGACTTAACTGTGGTGGTAGAGTAACTGTGGTGCATGGTGGTGACTGTTGGTGGTAGTGGCAACTGTGATAGCTAGTGGTAGTGACTTTGATTGTGCAGGTAGTTATAACTGCGCGGTGGTGGTATAGTGAACTACCAACAGTCTTTCTAGTAGGCTAGACTGCACTAACCTAGACGAACAACTTTCACAACTGTCTACAAACATTGTAAAGATGTATTTTTTTAAAGCTCTGTCTTTTTTTAAAATTAATGTACTTTTAATATTAATATACAAAATCATTTTTGACCCCAAACATTCTCGATCTCGGTGGCCTTGAACTAAATAAAGCAAATTAAATCTGTCACTGACGTCCACTCAGAGGTGTCACTAGAACGAGTCAGTGTTCTCGTAGCTTTCCACGCCAATTGATTAGGCATTTTAGGATAGCAAGTGTCAAAGATATCATGTACCATCACGTATAGAAGAAAGTTATATTAAATTTGGCAAACAATATTCTTGAATTGATTGGGGTGTAGCAATAGGCACCGCCCTGGTTACGTTGGTGGAATGTCACAAATTTATCTTGATGATATGCATTTTGGTGAAGTTATATTCAGTTTGGAAGTAGCTAGCATTCAGCCTAGCCGTTTAATTTTTTAATATAGTGAATATGTTGAAATCCATGGACGTTTGCAATTTCCGGCACCGACAATACACAGGCAGGACGTCTTTTTTTTCTTTATGAAGACTAACAACATATCTTCATTGATCTATTATTCAATCAGCATTGTGCAATGAATTGAACCGTATTGAAGGAATGCGAAGTATATCACACAACTGCATCCTGGATGAAAACTTAATCAAACATTTAGTATACTGAGTAAACAAGTGATAGATCTCTCCATGTCAAGGTCAGAATCTTTTTGAATATTCTTGATCAGACACCGAGACACGCGCCCTTCCTGTCCCCCTCCCCCCACTTGGACCCAATGTGTCTCAATGAGACAATGGACTGGTTCGCAAGTATATAGAATAGATCGTCGGCTATATAGATAGCCAATCTATACTAACGTTGTAAGTAATAATGCTATTGCTTGCAACATAAGTAATAACATTATTATAATACATTATGTACTTCCTACGACGTTATAAACCTAAATCTTAATCCTAAACCCGATAAAACCAAACCATAGACTTAGACGTGAAGCTCACAATACCAATAAGCATTCAGAGAAATCAGATAGCCAATCTATACTAACGTTGTAAGTAATAATGCTATTGCTTGCAACATAAGTAATAACATTATTATAATACAGTATATACTTCCTACGACGTCATAAACCTAAATCTTAATCCTAAACCCGATAAAACCAAACCTAAATCTTAATCCTAAACCCGATAAAACCATAGACTTAGACGTGAAGCTCACAATACCAATGAGCATTCAGAGAAATCACTCACAACGTATAGGCTCGATTTCCAGCTGTCTCCTGGGCCGGTATAACTACTTACAACGCGAGCTTTAACGGGTGTTCCATATACTAGAGATATGTTCTGCATAATTTTGGCAAAAATACCATTCTCGACTGATTGGACTCTCTCGCTACGTCATACCCTGGGGTAACTGATTTGACGACCTCAACCTAACGAATTATTTTTTCATGAAGTTCCTTCAACACCTTTAAATTTTGCTTTGAATTTGATTGGTGTTTGACAAATCAGCATATTTCCTATTGGTTGTTCAAAAACCAGAAACCAGTCAAATTCAAAATAGCGAGTTTCCAACAAATTTCACCAAATGAATTGGCCAAACTGAAGAACTCTCCCGCGCGCGCCTTATCCGAATCAAAAGAGGGCTTTGCGCGGAGGGGAAAGAAAACAAATTGCAACAATATTTTAGGAACTCTTCTCTTGCCACGACAGTATATGCAATTCAATCAACATATAGCCTCGTTTAGACTGGCATATTCACTGAACTTGTAACCAAACCAACCTACTTAATTTTACGCGATCATTTCCGAAATTTGTTGAAAGAGATGGGTGGAAATGAATCACCGATGCTCCCCACCTTTTTCAACAAATTTACGTCTCTGTATATGCAATATACTAATACCAACACTAATTACAAATACCAATACAAAATTGACACTTTTGTAAAATGCTTTTTGTGTATATTTAGCAGGAGGAGAAAATGCAGGAATTTTGGCGGCATTTGTTGACATGCCACCCGCGACCTGACATATACGAAAATTACGCTACTTCGTTGCTCCGAATGTGGTTTGTATCAGTGTCGTCAATTCTACGAGTGTTTTTACTTCTATAGTAAATAATTATATAACATGCTTTTGTTTATATCACGAGAAACTTTAAGTTTTTGTTGTTTTTAATTTTGTTGAGCAATAATTAATTACTAGATATAGAAATTGGATAACGCTGCCTTGGAATTTAAAGAATATTGTTATAAATATAGCGGAGGAAGTGGTGGAATTGCATGTCGGAAGTTCTGTAATCAACTCGCCGTGCTATTCAGCAAATATCTTGTCGGAAACAATTTATTATTATTATCCGTCTAGCTTCGTAGAAACGTTAAAAGGCCCAGACTGAATGGGTTGGCAAAAACACTCCTGAACAAATACATATGAATCATTGAGTATAAAAAACAACGCCCATGCATTCCTCAAGAATATAGGAAATTTTTTTTATCTGACATATATAAAGTATTCCCCAATTAATATTATCTGCAAGTAAAGCTTTGAAATGCCGGGGATTAAAATATTATATTCCTTAAGCTCCTTGAAGTTGACGTCAGCGGTTGAATATCCGGCTTGCCGGCACAATGCTTGATAAAAATGGGCGAATATTTGTACAATAAGTAATATCCTTCAGTTCTGGTGCTAAGGAAAGGCTCTTGTTAGTCTTGTCATTTTGAAAGTTGGAGTGATTGGAATTTGCGTGCGTATATATACTTTAATCTTTACCGACACCTCGACTGACACGAGAACATTCAGCTATATAGAACATTTTTTCTATTTTACGAAGGTTATCGTCTATTGGCAGTTTAATTAACACAAGACTCGAGAATGTGCGAAAATAATTTGTAGGCACTAATTTTGTCAGTTTAATACTCTTGTTCGCTTTAGCATGCACTCCGTAGCTAATATACTAGACAAGTTAACAGATTATCATATCCCAAGTAATTGTGGCCGTGAAAGAATGGTCTAAAACACCATATCTTGTCTATTTATAGCCTGGTCTATTTATCGGTATTAGGCCAGGCTGTATATATGCGTGTATATGCAAATTCTCATATGTTGAACAGAAGATGCACAATCTTATAAATCTATAGATACTATCTACTAAGTCAGACAGACAATGAATATACGATTAATACCACAAGAAAGAAGACTTCTTTCTTACATGCACATGTTTCGAATTTCCAAAAAAATGTCAGCGCTAAAAATGGCATTTGCGTTCTCCAAAGGTGTCGTGTGGCTGGTTGTGGTGTTCGTATATTTATAAAACTGATGGGAAATTGGCCGACCGCCGGAAAAAGAAAACCACAAGATTGAAATTGTGAGGTGATGTGACTCAGGCTAATTACCTTTTGACGCGCATAAAACATTCCTTAATCCTCGAACAGCATCCAAATAAAATACACCGATCCGATCTCAGTTGATCTATGGTGGGTCCTACAGGCGTAACCAAAGTAAACGCCTTATATGACTATAAATAACATTGAAATAGCCATGCAGTATATATACGTACATTGGTTATACGTACTGTAACGTACAATGTTAAACAATCTCAATTTCCGTATATATTTATTATATAGACTATATAGATTATTAGATTATAGAATGCACAAAGCAGTCACTTGTTGGTCAGTTTTTCAGTTTATAAATATATCTTGCTTTAGACCTTGGTTAATTAGATGGGGGTATTAAATACATGCATATACCCAAGTATACCAGTTGACGGAATTTATTGTCTATAGGTAATTTAGGTGAAGGAAAATTTCGAGTGTAGAATATATTATACATTATAAGACCAAACTGGGACCAGTTGCAAAAAATGCAATTTCTTATAATGTTATATCAGTTCTACACTCGAAATTTCCTTCACCAAAATTACCTTGAACATCCAGTTTAATCGGAGTGAAATGCCCAATATGAGTTGTGATAGACGGAATATATATGGAACGAAGTAGTATTTTCTCATCACAATCTTCTACTCATTTTTTCGGCGGCCGGGCCCCTCAACTTTCGGGTGTCTTTAGTCCTCAAGGTAATTCTACGTGAATCATTACTGAGTGTTTATCATTCATCTGACAACTATTTCGTTGTTATTATTACTATCCCTGTTCTTTTGCAGATACAAGAGAAAGTTTCATACAATCTAATCACATATTCATAGATTTGGAACATCTATTCACACATGTACGTAAATATTGTCTGTTTGTTTGTTTATTTAACAGGGCGAGGTTGTAAATGGTCTTTCACCGCCGCCAAATAATGATTCGTCACTTTCATCCGACCTATCATGCAGCTTGAATTGATTTTTGCTGGGGGGAAAATGCGTCTTAATTTTAATTTTCAAAGTCGGCGTGACGCACCAATCTGCAGACACGCACGTGGGGTAGATCATTTCGGGTGAGTTTATTGATTAGTTATACATGTATATAACTTTATTTCCTACTCGTGCATTGACCCATATATAGCTTTGATAATACTGATTCACATGTCGATCGCAGTTCAGTTTCAGCATTATTAACGATGGCACTTATACGGTCGGTTGTCGGTAATTATGGATGAATTATTAAATTTCGAAAGATAAATAGTCTGACAGGTGAATTGATTCACGATTAAACCACACGAACCGCAGTCGCACGTGCAAATATTCGTACATTTTGCGATAAGAGAGCTTGATAGTAGTAAAGTGTATATCTTGAACAACTTACAAAATGGCATCAACTGCTATCAAGACAGATCAAGCACTCCCCCACCCCGAGCGCCGGCTTTGCAGGCTAGCTAGATCAAGCACGTCAAGTGAAGACCATAGGGCGACTGAAGATTCTAGGAGGTCTGAGGCATGGTTCCCTGTAAAATTTCAGAAATGGCGCTTTGCATTCTGAGACTAGTACTGATGGTAGTACGTTCTTTTCTTCACCATCTTTGTTTCTTTAAATTTTGGATTCCAGATTTCTAGCCAGCACTGTAAAAGTCGGCACATCATTTATACACGGCTTATACAGTAGATCGCTTTCACTCGACCTTTTACACATGGCAGTCATGTTTTGTGAACTAACATTAGCCGGCTGAAACTAAATTTGTCATTGACATTGGATCATTTCATGACTGCCATGAAAACTATATGTAGAAATCCTGCCTGGGTATACACTCCGATCATTGTGCCAAAGAACAATGGCGGAATATTGTAGAACAGTGGCTGCCCGTTATTTTAAGGCAAAAAGGCACAATCACAATGCTCAGTCCAAGCCTGATTTTTTTGCAACAACATGATTTTAGTAGAGGAACTCTTCTAAGGGGGTAAACATATGGAGGATGGCTGGCCCTCTTTGCTCAGATTCCGCATCTCAGCGTAATTCCTTGTAAAAATTTGTAGGTGAGATCTCGCTAGGAGGGCTGGGCTGACCCTCTTAGGAGGGCTAGCATATCGAAGCTCAGTATACACGGTAAAGTTTGCCTTTACTAACATTTTTTGGTCAACTTTTTATTTTACAAGTTGCGTTTGTTCATGTGTTTGTTTTGTTTGTTCTTTTCTTTTTCTCTGATACTTCGTAATAGTACTTCTGTTTCCATTTTTAAACATGATCTTTATATTCACTACTCTTCTAAGTTAGACTCCAATTTCGATGTTAATAGACTGCGCACCTGGAAAAGTTTCTGTTCTAAACGGTCGTTCTTTCAATCCAAGTTGTTGCTCTTAAATCTTTATTCTTATGTAATTTATGTATTAGTTTTTATGTATTGTAATTTATGTATTAGTTTAGGGGTTTTTTATCGTGTGTTTACTTAACGTTTATTATGTAATTTTTTTGTTGGGTTGGTCTTCACATGGGACTCGTGTCCTGTTGATCATTCCTTCAATCATGTTCAAGTATTGCACTCTTTATTTCCTGTATATTTGCATTCTTTCATGGTTGTAAAGTTAATAAATAAAAATAAATAAATGAATTCAAATCGTGTTTGCGAAAACATGATTTCGGGCTTCGTGGAAAAGCCGCACAAGTCGGTAAACAAGCCAACACGAGGTAACTTCCAGCCCTTTAACTAGGGCTATAAATACCCCCTAACCGGCTCTCTTCGTATTCTATCCTTGAATCGTTTTGTAACATATTTGCGTGTCCCTGGGTTGACGTCATTTTCTGTAAATTGCTATATATAAACGAACTTCAGCAAAAAAAGAAGACGCTATAATAAGATGGAATTTATGTAATAATAATATTTAAGCAATTCTTGTCAGAAATAAAGTGCCAACGATTATAAATAATTAACTGAAAAACCAAACATGAGATGGACACTTTAAATGTGATAATTAAAGGACATTGGCAACAAAAATTAAGTTTGTCTAATTTGAAAGAACTCATAAAATTGTAATAGAAGATCCTTTACAATTTTTTCGTATCTTTCTTCGTTTTCAAGATATTTCAATTTGTTTAATATGTAAATGAATGGTCTCTGACGTCATGAGCAGGGTACAGTATTTTCACACGTAGAAAAATCAGTTATATCTCTAAATTTGTTCAGCGAAATCATTTGAAACTGTGCACATAAAACGCCTTGTGACACTGAACATTTCATAACTGATGTTGCTTTGTGTAAAAATACTGTACCCTGCTCATGATGTCAGAGCCCATCTCATTTACATATTAAACAAATTGAAATATCTTGAAAACGAAGAAAGATACGAAAAAGTTGCAAAAGATCTTCTATTACAATTTTACGAGTTCTTTCAAATTAAACAAACTTAATTTTTATTGCCAATATTTCTTTGTGGGCTCTTTTCTCGTCTAGGCCTGGGTACGAGATCCATTGCGGGCCTCGCGCACAGAGCAGGTACCACGAGTAAGTTTATTCGATCTCTTATTTAGTTTATATCCAAAATTAATTATTTTTTGTTGTTATTTCTGGTTGAAGGATAAGTTATGACTCTATTCTTTGTTTTTCTTACTTTAGTTCAGTCAGTAAACATCGCCAAATGCCATAAATCAAACGATCATCTGAAGGTAAATCTGCCAACTTTATTAGGGGGCGAGTTGAGATCAACAACAGCGCCCTTTGTTTTGTCTAAATTTAAATTAATTACAGTATCGGCAGAAAAATGCCCGTTACTTTTTCCTTTCACGTTTTCTTAATAGAAATACTTGAAATACTTGAAAATTGCTTTAGGAAATGAACCCCATTTCTGATAAGACAAGTCAAAATCAGAATTTTAAATCTATCTTTAAGGTTCCCAGCATATATTCTCTCATCTAGAATTCATGATTATCGTTAATTGTGAATTGGCCTAGAATTAACAATAATTGTGAATTTTAAAGAACTAATTCCCAACCCCCTACCCCACCCTAACCGCAACCCTCAATTTTACAATCAATTCACCAACCAATTTCTTGTCAATTGATGGTACCGAAAAAGATGGTGGTGGTACATAATTAACCATCACAATGCTTTGCAACATCAAATCAGCTCAAATAACAACTAAACATTGTTTATCATGCTAAGATGGATTAAGTAAGCATGAACTTCATTCCTACCAAAGATGATCGTTTTAAAACCATATCTTCCAATAATTCTGCAAGAAACAATATTTACTGCATGCAAAGGATTGTGGTTAACCCGTTATTGGCCACAGTTGCTTTTTGTCTACTTATTAATTTTATTCTGGCTAATGCCAGATGATTTTACTCGTCAAGGGGAAAGCTCCCAGAAACCTGGCCAATAAAAAGGGTTAAATGTACATGTCACCATCTTTTTCGGTACTGTAAATTACTCAATCTACTGACAAATCATGTTTCTCCCTACAACATCTTTGTTTTACTGACCAATTTTCCTAAACATGTTGGTGTTGCATCCCCTTGACACCCTTAGTTTATATAGTGAGTAGACAGACTGTGTATTTTTGTAGACAGTGGGAATTTTTTTCATTTTTGGAAATGACTCCTTTTCTTATAGTCTGGAGAAACTGAAACTTTAAATTTATAGAGGGTTAAAATCAATTGGTTAGCAGAAGCTAATTTTACCCAGGGCCCTCTAAATGGATTACAGCTAAGACCTAGGTGTTGGTTTTACCGAGGGAGGAAAACAGGAGAACCCGGCAAAAGCCCTCAAAGCACAGGAGAGACCAACTAAACTCTACTCACATGAGTTCCAAGCTCGAGAACAGGGTTACTAACCCTGTCCAACCAGGCTTTAAACTTTACACTGTGGTAGTGACTTTGCACTGTGGTAGTGCCACAATCAATTACACTATAAAATTTGCAGTGCAATTTCCAACACACAGTTTCACAACATGTAAATATTGTTACATTTATCTTACGTTAATATTTGCTTTATAATCTAATAAAATTTTAATTATTATAATTATATTTAACTGTTATGCGATATTATTGTTAATGCTGACAGCTCACTATGATAACAAGTCACTGTTTCAGTATGGACAGTCGACAATATTGTGCACTTTGAAATCAACCCTTATCACAATCAATTCATAATTCATATCCGAAGGAAACTTCAAGAAAGCAAGTTAGCAAGCCACTGAACTGACAGACTAAAGCTAGCTAGCCAGCTAATAATCTGTATGTATATATTATTATTGTTATCATTATGTAGGATTATATAGATTAGTAATTAGCAGTTGTTTTACACAAGAGTACAATTTCAGACCAAATTCTTGACGTGTATTTTCATTTTTTGTAAACACACACACGTGGGACTAAGGCGCGAGGAACAAAAGAAACAAAATTTAATCCTTCATATATTCTCTCTGAGACTCTGAGTTTGGCCCAATGAAACTGCCGATTTCACCCTTCCATGCATGCCACCTCGTCCCCTCTCCCCCTCCCACCTGCAGTAGGGCAAGGGGCCCCACACGGAAAATATGCCATGGGCCCTGCACAAGCTTAATCTGGCCCTGCCTTTATCCTGTTGGTGCTAATCTAAAGTGCAAAGCCAAAGCTTTTATCAAAGTTTAAATGTTATTTTAATAGATGGATGGTGGTATCTTAGAAAAAATCACCCGTGATAATTTCCTTCATGGAAAATTTCCAAAGGACTTCATATGGGGTGTTGCTACTGCTGCATATCAAATTGAAGGTGCATGGGATGAAGATGGCAAAGGTGAGAGTATCTGGGATCATTATTGCCATTGTAAAAATACCACAATTCATAACAAGGATACTGGCGATGTTGCTTGCAATAGTTACCATATCTACCAACGAGATGTTGAAATGATCAAGGAACTTGGGGTGGATTTTTATCGGTTTTCATTGTCTTGGTCGAGAATTCTTCCCAATGGTACATTGAGTAATGTGAATGAGAAAGGGATAAAGTATTATAACAATTTGATTGATGAGCTGGTGAGAAATGGAGTGCAACCAATGGTGACGCTTTATCATTGGGATCTACCACAAGCACTTCAAGAAAAGTATGGTGGGTGGTTGAGTGAGGAGATCCAGGAGCTGTTCAATGATTATGCAAGGTAGAGGAATTTATGAAACATGTGAAGGAAGGAAGGAAGGAAGGAAGGAAGGAAGGAAGGAAGGAAGGAAGGAAGGAAGGAAGGAAGGAAGGAAGGAAGGAAGGAAGGAAGGAAGGAAGGAAGGAACGAACGAACGAACGAACGAACGAACGAACGAACGAACAAACAAACAAACAAACAAACAAATGAACAGTTGAACGAATGAATGAATGAATGAATGATTGATTGATTGATTGATTGATTGATTGATTGTTTGGTTGGTTGGTTGGTTGGTTAGTTGGTTGGTTGGTTGATTGATTGAACAATCAAGCAAACAAAATTATAACAAACAAATGAATGAAGGAAGGGATGAAGGAAGAAAGGCAGGCAGGAAGGAAGGAAGGAAGGAAGGAAGGAAGGAAGGAAGGAAGGAAGGAAGGAAGGAAGGAAGGAAGGAAGGAAGGAAGGAAGGAAGGAAGGAAGGAAGGAAGGAAGGAAGGAAGGAAGGAAGGAAGGAAGGAAGGAAGGAGGGAGGGAGGGAGGGAGGGAGGGAGGGAGGGAGGGAGGGAGGGAGGGAGGGAGGAAGGGAGGGAGGGAGGGAGGGAGGGAGGGAGGGAGGGAGGGAGGGAGGGAGGGAGGGAGGGAGGGAGGGAGGGAGGGAGGGAGGGAGGGAGGGAAGGAAGGAAGGAAGGAAGGAAGGAAGGAAGGAAGGAAGGAAGGAATGGATGGGTAAATACATTTTTATCGGGTATGTTAATTTGGTGCTTTTTGCCAATTTACTTTATTAACCTTCTAATTTACCTCTTAGCACATGGACTACATGTATAACCATGGAAACATGACATTACTGTACATACATGTAGCTGATTAGCTTGAGTAAAATACTAAAGTGTGCCATATTAGAGACATGAAGTGGAAATGAATGGGCTAATGGCAGTAGTCCTTTAATGCCATTTGTCTATTTTTCAAGATTGTGTTTTAAACGCTTTGGAGATCGAGTGAAATACTGGATTACTTTGAACGAGCCTTGGGAAGTGGCCATTCCTGGTTACTGTCGAGGTCAAACTGCTCCAGGTCATTTAGATCTTGGTCAAGGAGCCTACATTGCTGTGAAAAACCTTCTCCTTTCTCACGCCAAAGCCTGGCGCACGTACGATAAAGAATTTCGACACAACCAACAGGGACAGATATCTATAACATTAGATTCAATCTGGCCAGAGCCAAACACTTCCTCAGATGAAGACAGTAAAGCCGCTCTGCGAGCTTTGGAGTTCACCCTTGGGCTCTTTGCACACCCGGTTTTTGTAGATGGTGATTTTTCTCCAACTGTGAAACACCAAGTTTCAACCCATTCTGAAGCTGTCGGCAAACTATCACGCCTGCCGGTGATTTCTGAGCAAGAGAAAGAGATCATTAAGGGAAGTCATGATTTTTTTGGACTTAACTTCTACAGAAGTCAACTTGTGAGGAATAAAGGTTTTCTCAATGGATCCCATACACCTCAGTCATTTGATACAGATAAGGATACAGTAGAATCAATGGACCCGTCATGGCCAGGTACTGCTGCATCGTGGTTGAGGATGACCCCGTTCGGGATGAGAAGGATTTTAAACTGGATCAAAGAGCACTATGGTGATCCGACCATCATTATTACAGAAAATGGCTGTAACCAAGCCGGAGAAGATGGCGAAGATGGGAATCGAGCTCTTGAAGATTACTTCAGAGTAGAATGGTATCGACGATACTTAAATGAGGTTGGTTTCTATAAGACCTTATTGCTTCTCCGCTGACAGGTATAGGCAAATCCTGACAAGGTCCTGAAATTTTCGTAGTTTGTTTTGTAACTTAATAGTCATTTTTATTAATGTATGTTACGTTATATTGCGCTACGTTATAAGACGCTCAGCCACGTTGTACATGTACTTTATAAAATATTACACTACATTATAAGATGTTACGCTCAGGGACGTAGCCAGGATTTTGAAAGGATTTTGAAAGGGGGGTAGCCGAAATCAAAATAAATTTTTAGGTGGGTCTGGAGGCATGCTCCCCCGGGAAATTTTGAAATCGAGAGTCGCTGAAATGCTATTTTCTGGTTTTTGGAGGAAGATTTTACAGACTCTAAAGGTTAAAAAACGTCATATAAAATACTCAAAACACGCAAACGTCACATAGATACTCAAAATGCATACACTCAGTAGATTGAATACACTGTTTACAGTTTATTTCCTGACACAATTCATATTGCATCAGTTTTGTAGTTACATGTCTGTTGTTTTATATCAAAAGGGTTGGCCACGTGGTTTCTTGTTGTAAAACATTCCGCTATATGCTATATGGGACACTCCTGCAACAACGTTGTAAATTACATGTACTTTATAAAACGTTACACTGCGTTACAAAATGTTACGCTACATTGTAAATTCCGCTATGCTATAAGAAGCTCAGCTACACTATACGTTGTAATTTACATGCACCTTACTATATAAAACGTTACAGTGTTACACTACATTATTTATTTATTTATTTACATAACTTCCACCATACAAGAAAATTGGCTCCAACTTAAGTGCCCCTTTAAATAATAATTCAGTCTCGTTCCCAGAGCCCACGTTCCCCACCCGGGAAACGAGAGACTCTGGGATAATCCGTTTCAAATCACAGGATTCTTGTTATTCCGGTTGAGGTACGCATGCGTAAATATCCGAGCGGAGTCTGGATAAATGTTCTCCTTGTTTGACTTTTCCCCAAACAAGTCAATGGGGTTGCTGGCGAAGCGATCGAATTACAGCATCTACACACATACGGCGAAGATATCGATCGCGGCAACGTCTTCACTGGAGTATTGTCGTCCGACATCTGTGTTATTTTGGTTTTATTAATTCTACTTCCGGTCACTTCAGACCAACTCATGCTCACTATTCAGCCAATAACGTAACGATTTGAAACGGATTATCCCAGAGTCTCTCGTTTCCCGGGTGTGGAATGTGGGCTCTGGGAACGAGATTGATAATAACTGAAATAACCTATATACAAATAGAAAAATTAGAAATACACATACTAGGTTTATATCGTCAAAATTCTGTTATAAGTACTAAGTATTAAAACATGTTCAATGGCAACAAATTTGAGATGAGAAAATATCACAATACGCGCAGCATTTAGGGCATATTGTTTTTCAGGTATATATACACTGTCAGTATCAAAGACATATGAGTAAGATTATATAAGATGTTAGACGCTACGTTGTAAGACGTTGCGCTTTGTTGTAAGGCATTCCACTACGCTATATATATATAAGACACTTAGCTACGCTTTTAGTCCAAATTTTATCCTGGTTTTAGAGGCTCTTGAATGGAGGCGAATCGGAAGACGAGGCGAGACGGAAAGGAAGAGCCTCTGGTCAAATCGGGTTGAGAATCTTACTTCTCTGCTTGAAGTGCCTTTGAAACGAAAATTAAGTTTGTCTTATTTGAAAGAACACTTAAAATAATAGAGTAACATATTTTGCAGTTTTTCGTTTCCTTGCTTCGTTCTTGAGATATTTCAGTTTGTTTCATGTAAATGTCGCATGTTGCGACGTCACACGTGCATAATGAGTTATCGAAAAACGTTATATATCTTTGCTATTGTCAAATATAATCACTTGAAAATCTACATGTTTAGTGTTCTGGGCGAAACACACGCACATGCTTCCCTCGAATTATTTTGGTTTGATAATAGCAAAGATATATAACTTTTTTCAACAACTCATTATGCACATCACATGTGACGTTAAAATGTTTAATTTGCATATCAAACAAACTGAAATATCTCAAGAACGAAGCAAGGAAACGAAAAACTTCAAAAGATGTTACTTTATCATTTGTAAAGAGAATATCTATTCAGTAAAGAGAATTTAACTAGAGTGTTAAGATTGCAAAAACGAGCAGCGAGAGTGGTTTTAGATGCACCAAAACTATCTTCATCGGTTGAACTTTTTAACAGGTTAAGGTGGCTTCCTTTTTATGAGGAAGTAAAAGTTAACAAATGCCTGTTAGCTTTTAAGCGTCTACATGGAGAAACAGCACCATATATAAATGAAACGCTGAAATTAAATAGTGAATTCCATAGTAGAAATACTAGATATGCAAACTTAAATTTCATTTGCCCAAAATTTGTGAGAAAGACGGAAGGAGGAAAAACATTTAGCGTAACAACCACACAATTATGGAACAGTCTGCCATTAGACCTCAGGAGACAAAAAAGTGCGCGTTTATTTAAGAACAGATATGAAGATTTATTACTAGATAAACAACTTTCTCTTTATCATTTTCAGCCTTAATTTTAGCCTTTTCTATATATTTACATATTTATTTTTGATTTATTTTTTTAATTGTAAATATTGTAAATTGTAATTGTATTTCATGTATTTTAGATTTAGTAATTTTGAGGGCTACAAGTTTATTAGTGTATTTAACACTATTATGTACTACCCTCTTGAAATAAAGTCTTAACTAACTAAAAAAAATTTGAAGTGTTCTTTCAAATAAGACAGACTTAATTTTCGTTTCATAGGCACTTTAAGAACTTTGACTTCGTTTGTGATTGCGTAATAGTTAATCATTCATGTCCACCCGGTTTGGGAAATCTCAGTCTCTGCGCTGGAATTAACCAGCCGGCGGGGTACCTCGTTTTCCGTCTCACCTCTGCTCAAGTTCCTCTGGAGCCAGGGTATCCAAATGTGAATGATTGATTTTATTAAATATGCTATTTTTGTAGGTCCTCAAGGCCATCAAGTTGGATAAAGTGAAGGTCAGAGGTTACACTGCCTGGTCACTGATGGATAACTTTGAGTGGAACGATGGATATCGTTTGAGGTTTGGACTTTATAGAGTTGATTTTAATGACCCACAACGGAAAAGAACTCCGAAGCTATCAGCATTTTATTATAAGAAAGTCATCCAAGATAATGGCTTTCCTCTTCACAATATTGATGACTCTGCACTCTGCCAGATTTAAGTGCATATATATGTACCTCGAGCAGTTTACATATTTAGAATATTTAGACTCCCCCCATCAAAAGTGTATTGTACAATACCCTGGTTGCTATACGTGTTTTCATTAGTTGTTGCACATGATCTACTATTGTTCCCAGTATGAGTAAACCGCGAAACAACTGTTTAATTAATAAAAACTACCCCGGCCTGTCTTAAATAGATCATGTGATACGATTTTCTTGTGCTTGAAATTTGATTTGAAGTGGTTGCACCTTGATTGTTATTCAACCGATTGTTATTAAACTCAACCGTCTCGACACGAGCAGAGCATCGAAACATCTCAACAAAAGCTCTTGTGTCTTCCAAAAGATGAACGAAAGTATTTTCGTCATCCAGATACTGTAGTCGAAGTTGTTCTTTGTTTAAATACCTGAAGCGACTCATTTTGACTGTCCTTGACCGTTGAGTCGCTTAGCCAGAGCCGTTGTGTTTTGACATGAGAAGAACACAACATTGTAGTGGCTTCAAGCTACCCCCTTCTTCCGATGGCTATGTAAAAACAGGGCGTTCGCGGTCTACTGGGAACAATAATAGTATTAGAGGACAGACACATGGACACGTCAGATCACGTCAGCTGACTCTTTATACTCCAAAATCCGGCAAGAGTTTCGATAAAAACCTTTTACATTTTTGTATTGCATAAACGGTTAGCCTTTAAAATCAGGACAACGTTAGGCGCAAAAAGGTCCATGAAGATAAAATCTTTGCAAAAGAAGATATATGTAACAAATAGGTTCCATTTTTTTGTTGTCTGTTCGGTTATAGATGCACAGAAGACGTAACACCGTGGTAAGAACATCAGTGACCCATAATTAAGCCATAATTAAGAAATGTGGTAATAAACGGTCCTTTGTTTGTGCCGTTTATCTGATTTCTTAATTATAAATTCAGTTTGAGCGACTTAACCGGGTTTCAAAACTCGTGCACATGACCAAATATTTTCTTCTGATTGGCCAATTAACTGATTAATTATTTGAGAAGTATTAGGTAAAACCAGAGAAGAAGAAATGAACCTATTGCGTGTTTTCACAGTTTCACTATATGTATAAACGGTGTTGTGCTCTGCATGCCCGATCTGTCGTAACTAGACTGCATGGTCAAGTTTGGAAAATTGTCAACTTTACGCTCAAAAAGTCTATGAAGATGAACTTTTTTCAAAAGAGGATATATTACAATTTTGATCAGGAGGGTCTAAATATTATAAATATGTAAATTCCCCCAAGGCCATTTCGGCGCTTAGTTGAGCAAAAAAAGGTGTTGCTTGGCAACTTTTATATGCCAGTTATTAACTGATCGAGCCAAACAATATTATTTGAATCTAAAATTTTATATACAAAACTAATTTTACATATAGAAATTTTAACATATATAAAACTCTAAGTTTTTTGTGATAGCTTGAAAATTTTTTATATAATTTAACTCATTGCTTGAGCCTTCCTAGCTAGGCTATCTGAGGATTCTCTCTGATGGGAATAATCGTCTGGCGTTAGACAGGGATGGGTTAATCACTTGTAAACCCATTGCTGCCTAGGCTGTCTGAGGATTTTCCCTCTGATGAGTACAATTATCTGATAATCTAGCGTTAGACAGAGTAAATAATAAAACGACCCGTTTTTGCCCGGTTCCGGTAAGTCCGTTGTCAGTTATGTATGTTGATAGGGAATGACAGATCTTGATTTCTTGGGAATTGTGACCGTGTTTGCCGTATCTAACAGCCAGTCTGGCGCCAGTTATCATGGATGTATAGTGTTATTTATCACTGAGTCTTTGTTGGTCTCGTTCTTGTCATCTCTCCACTGGCAATAACGTTTTTGTTTGGCCCTGCTCGTTTCAGCGTTCATCTTGGTAACATGAAACTGTAAGTTCTGTAGTGTGGCGTTTTATGTCATATACATACTAGTAATATATGCATGGGTGTTGTTGTTGGTGGTGGTAGTGGTAGTGATGGTATTGGTGCTAATGATGGTCAGTTAGCGCTTATGTTGATGGTGGTAGTGATGGTGGTGGTGACTGGTGATTCTAGGTGGTCTACCCTGCGCAGCAGACGTTACTGGATGAGGGGACTGGGGAGAGGGCTTAGAAGTAACGCCTGCAGTGGAGCTCTTTGGTTTTGAAAAACCCGTTCGCTGACGAATGGGATTTTAATTATTGATTACGCCGAATGTGATTCGCTTAGCGCCCATAATCTGTCAATCAAGAAGGTTTAGTAAGTAAAATTAATCATTTCAATTCTAATTTTCAAACAAAGCTGAAACGATTATCAAAGGAAATAGCTAAACAGCATCTTGCAGTGCTTTTGCGATTTGATCAAATGAAAATGCTGAGTGTCAGCTTTCTGAAAATATTTGCGAGCAAACACCGTGGGACGCCGCAGACATTTCCGTTCAATAATTAATGGTATACCTTTCACTCAACTGTTTTATTTCGGTAAACACTCGCTGTCATTACTGTTTTTTTTCCCTGAATATTCGTTGCCATTGATAGAAACAGGATTACTGTACCATTCACACCTAATTTCATACATTTCCAGTCCAAAGTTTTAGAAATATTTGTCAGCAGACACCGTCGGACACTGCAGACATATTCCGTTAATATTAATTTATCCCTTCCACAGATTTGCGACCAACTCTGAGTCTTTTAACTCCCTTTAATTGTACTATAATTGTTTTTTATACAAAGAGAATTATTGAAATAATAATTTACGCGAAGTTTTACTGATTTAAATGCCATGGATTTTGAAATATTACAATTAATACAAACAGTTAATTTAATAGCTTCAGACATTGGCCGCTCGAGATCATATTTCATTCGGGGTGTTTGACAAAACCATGACAAAACCAAAGAGCTCCACTGCAGGCGTTACCTCTAAGCCCTCTCCCCAGTCCCTTCATCTGGTTGTGGTGGTGATGCAATGATGGTGATGGTGATGGTTCTAGTACTAGTGGTGGTATTGGTGGTGCTATATTACTGCATGGCACTTCTGTTACCACTACTTTTTTTAATTTAAATCGTGGCAACAAACTGAACGGCAAAAGAATTTCGAAATTTGTTGGGGAGAACAGAACCATTGATATACTGAGCTTGCATTTCAGATATATTTAAATGTTGTAGCTAATACGTAATACAAATACGTGTATTACCATAATACTACTAATGAAGAAAAAGCACCGCTATCTGTAAAGGCCACTTTTCGAAGATGCTATCTGTTCCGTATAAAATCATTCACTCATGAGGTTATATAGGCTGTAGCGCCGAATATTGGCTTTGAAGATCGATCGAAGGAATTGCCTGTTTGATAGATGTGTAAGTAAGCCACTCTAAAACTAAAATATATACTCGAGGCTAAAGGCCTGGCCAAACGCTTTCAACATCGCATTCAACATCATTTTGTTGAACGATGTTGAATAATGTTGAAAGCACGAGTGGCCAAATGAATTCAACATCGTTCAACATTCATGAATGACAATTGAACGCGGGCTACCACAAAAGCTGGAATCGACAATATCCCGCATGGCGCATGTCTCTGTTCAACAAAGTTGAATGAAATGTGGCCAAATGCGTTCAACACCTTTCAACATTTTGAGAACAATAGAAATGTTGAACGCGTGTTGAACAAAAATTTGAACATGTTCAAATTTCGTTCAACGTCATTCAACACCATTCAACAACGTTCAACATCATTCAACAACGTTCATGCAACATCATTCATGCAACATCATTCAACAGTGGTGGCCAAACGCTTTCAACATGTTGAATTCAACAATGTTGAACGATGTTGAATGAAATGTTTAAAGCGTTTGGCCACCACTGTTGAATTGGTTCGCGGCTGAGACAGTGCCAGACTTATTTGTGTTTTGTATGCTATGTATATAGGTGTATTTAGACAGCTTGATGATGCAAATATGTGCCATGCGGAGTTGACATACCAAAGGCTGCTATTCTATGGCACTAGTTTTCATGCTTTTCTTAAAGAGCCTATGAAACGAAGTTTTACTTCAGTTTTTTGTACGATTGTATTTGGAAGAACACCTAAGATAATGAAAAATGACTTTTGCATGCCTTTCAAATCGTATCCCATTCTTGAGTTATTGGCTATGCAATTTGAACAATGACGTCACACGTTGTATGTGGGAGAAAACGGAAAATCAGTCATATATCTTTGGATTGGTTTAACTACATGCAAGAAACTACATAATGCAGATGTGATCAGACCATTACCCCAAGGAAAATGTCCAACATTTGATTCAGTTTAGTCAAACCAATCCAAAGATATGACTTATGACTGAATTTTCAGTTTTCTCTCACATACAACGTGTGACGTCATTGCTCAAATTGCACAGCCAATAACTCAAGAATGGGATAAGATTTGAAAGGCATGTAAAAACCATTTTTCCATTATCTTAGATGTTCTTCCAAATACAATCGTAAAAAACTGAAGTGAAATTTCGTTTCATGGGCACTATAACGAATTTCATCATTTAAAATAATAAGTCGATGATTCATTTGTTTATTTTATTTTATTTTATTTTATTTTATTTTATTTTATTTTATTTTAATAACTTTGCCATACACATTACAAACATAAATACAGACATTAAGACAATAGGCTGGGTAACCGCAACAGCTAGTGCCAATTACTGCGGCCCCAAAACAAGTTCGATTTAACTGTTACTTTAAAAATACATAACGATATACAACATACATTAAATACATTAAATTTACTACGATATCTACTAAAAGCAACACGATGGTGGGTTCATAAGGCTTCGAGCTGTGTTGCATTTTAAACATATGCTTTTCCATGTTCGTGGGTCGCCTACGTCATATGTGTTGTTAAGTGCGTTAATATAGTAGTTAAATAGTAACTTCTTGAAGTTTGAGAGTGTGATGTTTTTTGTTGTAATACTTTTGGTAGTATGTTCCATGTTCTTGTTGTCCGAATTGTGTATGATTTTTGGTATGTCGAAGTATTACATTTTTTGGTTTGATATTTGTCGCAGTCAGGGTTGGATGAGCAGGCAAACTGGAGGAAGTATAAGATCCCGTTTACATGCACTAAAGCAAAAGTTTCCGGATTCGTGGCGAATCCGAACCGTTTTGATACCGGATTCGTTTGGCCGTTTACACACAAGCAGTGCTGTGAGTAAGTTCGTTACAAGAAACTAGTTACAGTAACTAGTTACATTTTTAAGTAACTGTAACTGTAACTAGTTACTTTTTCTGAAGAAGTAACTGTAACTATAACTAGTTACTTTTTGAAGAAGTAACTATAACTAGTTACTTTTTTAAAGAACTGTAACTAGTTACAATATTTGGTTCAAAAATGTGACTAGTATAAAGTTACTGATATTCAGTTGAAGATGTCATTCTTTCTTGATAAAAATGGTTTTGATATAATAATAAAGGTACATTATGTACACATTTGACTATTTCTGCTTTTCTGCTTCTATATTTAGGCATTTAGCTGTAAAACATAATTATGGTACTGGCATGTAAAAACCAGTAATTTCTTCGTTGATTCTAGTAACACGGACAAAGGAATGTAACTTTGTAACTAGTTACAAAATTTTTGAAGTAACTTTGTAACTGTAACTAGTTACTTTCTTTTCATTGTAACTTTTATCGGTAACTAGTTACTTTTCTAACGATGTAACTGTAACTGTAACTAGTTAAAAAAATTATGTAACTTTTACAGCACTGCACACAAGAGAATAAATCTGGGATAAAAAATTTCCAGTTTGATCACGTATATCCGGAGATTTCGAATCCCGGGGAAAAAAAAGTAGAAACTTCGTATCCGAATACTTTTGAATCCGAAACGATATATACGTAGTGTGAACGGTTATTCCGCTGAATCCGGATACTTTTCCGCCCGCAGTCATACGAGTTTGCTGTGGAACCAACATGACGAACATAAGGAATTCCGTTGTAGTGTAAACGGCAGAATTCGAATACTGTTGTAGTGTAAACGCCTAACGAATCCGAATACGCGGTACGAAGTGAATCCGGAAACGTTTACGAATCCGGAAACTTTTGCTCTAGTGTAAGCGTATAGTCTGTAAGTACAGGACTAGCTCTGCAAACAAATTTATTTACTAGGATCGAACGAACCGCAAGGACATTGTTCAATTGAATAAAAATCACCGTGCAAACGTGAATTTGTTTTGTTTTTAAGACTAAACCTTTCGAAAGATAACGTATCTGCGAAAGTTTTTTTGCGAGATTTGAGAGAATATAGGCACTGATCAATACAGATTGAGATTCGGTGTACTTTCATCTTGCTATTGTCTCTAAAATTAGTTTATAATTTCTTCAAGAATTAATAAGAGCAACGATTAGCGTCTTCGGGACGTCAAGCGTGGCGTTTGCGTTGTTGTTTACAGTAAAAATCTCGAAAAAAAAACGTAAGTCATAAACGATTATTGGCCAAATTTTATTATATACGACGCACTTACCATGCCAGGCATTTGTGTGCTTTAGCAGAAAATTATAATTATGGTACTTTAAGTTAACAAGAACACATCTGAAAAGGTATAGGTCACGGATACAGTTTTCGAACACTGCTTTTCGGAATTCAAATTTCACGGTAAGCGACGAACAAGCCGTGTAATGTTATTGATCTTGTCACGGTTTTGTTAGTACGTTTAATTTTGTTGACTCATTCCCACATTCTCATTTTCTCAAATAGGAACCCTAGGACTTTCATTTATCTCGTTTTGAAGCAATGCTTATATATATATCCAGAGTTTAGTGATTATCAGGAAGCTTTTTTGTCGGTGAGTTTTTAAACTTCTATAATGTATATTATTACAATCTTTTATTCAAACGCCACATGTTGCCTGATGCGCCGATTAATCCTAAGATGTAACAAGCCTCTCCCCCTCCCCCCTCCTCGACCACAGACTGGGGATTTTGAATTTTTGGATTTTTAATGATGGATTTTCTCATCACACATCAAAAACTTTGTTCAAATTCTCCATGCTACAAGTTCAAGAAGCATGAGTCAAATGCCCTACCCTCAATATGGCAAGAACTGTGTTGACAAGCAGCTTCTGGCAAAGGACCAACGGATCAGTCGTACATATACATGTAGTTAATTATGAGTTGTAAAATGTTTTCCGATCTTTAGTTGTCGTAGAAAGATTGTTTAGGTTTCAAATCTCGTATCACGGGCACGCCGCTAAACCTTGACAAACCCTATACGTTTTAAATTTCCGTTTGTAAGCGGAACGACAAAGGGTAGGGGAAAGTAAAATTCTTGTTTTAAAAGAATCAATCACAAGAAAAGATTTTTGACGTTAAACTATAACGTAAAATAACTATCATTGCGTTGGCAGAAACTG
This sequence comes from Paragorgia papillata, assembly GCA_035771165.1. Lineage (NCBI taxonomy): Eukaryota > Metazoa > Cnidaria > Anthozoa > Scleralcyonacea > Coralliidae > Paragorgia > Paragorgia papillata. The sequence continues at coordinate 806,420 of JAWNZC010000025.1, read as the reverse complement.
TACGTCAACTACCTCATATTTGCCGGGGGGTGTTACACCTTCAAATTGATCCGTGCGTTACAGACTGCAGGTGGAAAGTATTTATAGGGAAGAAAATTGGGATAAATTAATAGCACATATATAATACACATAGTGTCATAGTGTATATTAAAAATGTCACTAATATAAATGTTAATATTTATCGAAGATATTTCGGCTGGCGTATTTTTCAGCGATGGAAAACTTTATTAGTCTTCTCGAATTCGGAGAGCTTCTGCTAAGAACTTGTGCTGCCGTTTGAACATTAATTACAACAATGACTATAGCCAGTGTAAATGGGAGAAGATTACGTCAATAAGGAGAGTTCCTACAATAGAAAGACTAAAATTGTAAACCCAGAATACACTATACACTTTGGTGGGATAATATTCTTTGAATTGCTCCTCGTTTCCATTTACTTTTGACGAGATATGGCTATTTAAACGGTGCATTGTGCACAGCATTGAAATACTGGATGTACATCAGAAGGTTCCGGAATCGGGAGAACACCTTCAAAGCGTCGGTAACCACATTTTACCGTTTATTTTCTATACCGGACTCGTGTGAACGCAGTCTTAATAACAAACCCAACCCCAAAAAGAAATGTGGACGATCACAGTTCACTTTTAATTTAGGATCCATATCGGTTCTATTGTAGTTAGGCTCATGACAATGGATAATAGGTGTTGTATAACCAGCTAGTAGTATAGCTACCTGTCTATACAACTCGTTGATACAGCCGCTTATTATATACACTAGCCAGGGTTTTGACCAAAAATATCAGTATTGCGTTATTCTTGCTACCTAATTTAATCCTACTGCGATGAAAATATGTAAAACTAGAATAAGTTCCAATTTTGTGATTATAATGCCGAAGTATCTGATAATGACATGTTTTAAGGATTCCTTCCAATCCGAATTATTGGAAGTACTATATCTTAGTCGAAATGTCAGTTTTTTAATATTTAACATCTTGCCACTTTTAGTATCTGTTCACGTGATCAAAATACGGAAAAATTGAAATAAGTTACAACTTTCTGATTATAAGTGGTAATGACATATTCAATAGATTCCTCCCAATCGGAATTGGAAGTACTGTATCTTACTCGAAAATGTCAATTTTTCGTTATCTGCCATCTTGCTGCTTTTAGTGCTACTGCGATCAAAATATGGAAAACGTTAACTGATAAGTTCCAACTTTCTGATTATATAATGCTAAAATACCCGATGATTACATGTTCAAAGGATTCCTTCCAATCCAAATTATTGGAAGTACTATATCTTACTTGAAATGTCAGTTTTTTAATATTTAACATCTTGCCATGCACTTTTAGTATCTGTTCATGTGATCAAAATACGGAAAAATTGAAATAAGTTCCAACTTTCTGATTATATAATGCTAAAATACCCGATGATTACATGTTTAAAGGATTCCTTCCAATCCGAATTATTGGAAGTACTATATCTTACTTGAAATGTCAGTTTTTCAATATTTAACATCTTGCCACTTTTAGTTTCTATATTCACGCGGTCAAAGTACGAGTCCGTTCCAAAGTGGTAATTGGTAATGACATATTCAATGGATTCCTCCCAATCCGAATTGGAGGTACTATATATATCTTACTCGAAATGTCGGTTTTTCGTTATCTACCATCTTGCTATTTAATATAGTATCTTGATTGCGATCAAAATACGGAAAACTGACAAGTTCCAACTTTCTGATTATAATGTCCTCGTTTCCTGTAATAACATTTCTAAGGAATTGGAACTACTATGTTTTGTTGGTCTGTTATGCAGTGAACGCTTATGACAAGCAAGATTTACAGGTGCCATCATTTAATCAACGAAAAATCGTAAATTTTGGCTAATTTGTACCGTTGCCACGGGCTCCTACTGTTCATTGTACAAGACCTCTTCGTTTCACTCGCATTCGATCTAGATGTCTTCGACGAAACTTTGCGAGGGACTGGCCGCAAAAAAGTGCTATTCCACTAAAGTCTGTCTTATTTGAAAGAACACTTAAACTGACAGAGTTGTGTCTTTGGCAACTTTTCGTTCCCTTGCTTTGTTTTCGAGATATTTCAGTTTGTTTGATATGCAAATTAAACATGGTATCTTTGCTAATATCAAATATAATCACTTGAAAATTCGACATGTTTGGTGTTGTGAGAGAAACACACTCCATGCTTCCTTCGAATTTATTTGGTTTGATAATAGCAACGATACTTGATATAAATTTCTCCGATAACTCATTATGCACATGTGACGTCAAGATGTTTAATTTGCATATCAAGCAAACTGAAATATCTCAACAACGAAGCAAGGAAACGCAAAACTTCAAAAGTTGTTACTTTGTCATTTTAAGTGTTCTTTCTAACAAGACAGACTTCATTTTCGTATAAAAGGCATTCTAAACACAAAACTAAAACATCGCAACATATATTTAGGAAGTAAAACCTGTCAACAAGCGAGACACATTTTTGTTTCGTATATGTAGGCAGTTGATTGGATAATAGCGAGGTTCAGATCACACTTCCACTACCGCTACCGTAAATATAATTAAGCATGTCAAATATTGTTTTTACGTTCAGTAATGGTCGCAGGTCTCAAACCTAGTGCAAAAAGAAAGCGTTTTACGATACCAGGATTAAAACCAACTACGACTACAGGACGAAAAAACGAACATTACATCAGCTTAACCACATTTACGGTAGCAGTAGCGGTAGTGCAAGTGTGATCTGAACCTCGTTAATACAAGGAGCGGCCGCTGCTTATTTCGCGTGTGTAAAAAAGTAGAGTGTTACGTAGGCAGGGTTTTAGATAGAGCAAAGTGAAAAGGTGGTAAACTGCTGAGAATAGTTTTGATAACGAACTACTGACGTTTCGAGTGGAGTCCTTCATCAGACTGGTTTGTTTAGGCAACGATGTGATATATAATAAACTGTATTTTTCACACTTTTCTTGTACAAATATTACTGCACTGCTTCGCATGATTGACAAACGTTTACTGACAGTAAAAAGAAATTACGATAGTAAAACGTCGCTATTTTTGTCCCCCCCCCCCCCGCCGAATCTGCTACTAATTACATGACGTTTCGGTAGCCATGGCAGCCGCTCAGGTTGCCAAAACGTCAGTAATTAAAGTGTACGTATGAATTAAAGTGTACATATGAAAGTGTAAATATGTTGCAATGACATTCTATAATCGGAGTCATTTGTTCTTTTAGGAGGGGCGGACCATTAGAAAAGTGATGGACGGGGGGGCTTTTTCAGCGTGCACGATTTTTTTTGTCAATTGCTTGGAGTGTAGGATTATCCTGCGAGAAGAGAGAGCCTTCTTTTCCTTATTTCTTCGCTGAGAGAGAGAAAGGAAAGAAGGCTCTGCCGTATTCTTGACTGGATAAACAAAACAAGAGCCGGTTAAACGGGTTTTAAACGGGTTACTTCGTCATAAATCTTGGACGAAGCCAAACACGAATACAGCAGAGCCTTCTTTTCTTCCTCTCTCTCAGGGAAGAAAATAAGGAAAAGAAGGCTCTGCTCGCAGGGTAGTGTAGGATTTTTTCCCTCAGGATTTTCAGTATGCATTTAAAGAATTTTCTTTGTTCACGAATTTTCCCCCTGTGCATTCATTTACCACTGTTGTACGAATTTTTTTTGGTCCCCCCCCCCCCCACCACCACTTTCCTAATCCCCAAACATTCTAAAAACGTTATATCATTATATAAAGCTTTCTTGTGTATAACGCTACAGAATATTCTTTAAGATAGTGTTGAACTCGTAGGCAAAACAGAAATTGAATATTTTTGTTTTGTCTTGAATTTTTCATGTTTAAAAATTAAAAAACACAATTACAGAATTGTATATATACGCAATGTTTTTTTTTAAAAAAAGGACCCATTAGGTTTTTCTTTTAGCTCAGGATAAATTATTTAAAAGGAATGAAACACACAAAAAAAACCAACCCTGAAATCTTATAATTATAGACTACTTTCATAATGGCCACCAGTTTAAATATTCTTTTATGTGCATCTTAATGAACCTTTCTGGCCTCGTTATGAAGCAAAGATTCTTTTGAATTGCAGACTCGCAAACGAGGTCAGAAAGGCTTATTAAGATGCACATAAAAGAATATTCAAATTAGTCGCTATTATGAAAGTGGTCTATACATTCGAGCAAAAACATTTTAACTCAGGAAAACGATCTGTAAATTACTACAACCAGAGTCAGTGCTAGCCCGGCTGATTTTATGTCACCAAAATCTTATTTCGACTATTTGAGAAAGGCAGAATGATATAACAAAGCAAAATTGGCTTCGTTTTTCTGTAAGCATAACACACACAGGGTATTCTAATTCTTTTTTGCGGTCATAAAAAGATTTTCGTGACATAAAATCAGCCCCGCGGTAGCCGCGCTAGCTCGCCTCGTTCCAAGTCTGCCTCGTTCCAAGTCTGCCTGTTGTTGTTTCGAGACAACAAGAGGCAGACTTGGAGCAAGTCTAGAACGACCCCTAACAGCTGTTTACATTGTTTAAGCCTGGTTTCCATATAGCCGTAAGAGCCGGCGGCATGGCTGCGGCAAGGGGCGATGGTCCAATCATAGACAGTGTTGAATTTGCCAGCAATAAAAAGCTGTATGCGATTGGACCATTGCCTCTTGCCGCAGACATGCCGCCGGCTCTTACGGCTATATGGAAACCAGGCTTAAAAGGGACTGCATGTTTATATGGAGGCGAGTTACCCAGCCAGCCGAGTTACTCGGCACCTGGCGAGTTCCCGTTCGGTAGAACAAACACTGTTTTTAACTCGCCCTGGCGAGAACTCCGCACTGGCAACCGGGATCTCGGCCGGGACCGGGATCTCATGTCACTTTCGTTGATGATAATCTTCTCAAATATTACAACTTGCCATGCAGGTAACTCGCTTTCATATAAACAGAACGTAAAGTTTATCCCGGCAAACCGGGTAACTCGGCTCCTCCATATCAACAGAACAATCATTTCACGGTTCCTTTGCGTTACTTCCATGGACTATTATACTCCCACATAAAGGCTGTATATCCGATAACAGGATTAGTGCATGGAAAAGAATACTATCCGCGTACATGTATATCTATATGGAAAGAGTACACGACCTCGCTGCCATTTTACGTTCAGTCGAACTCCAACTCGCTTTTTTTTAACCATATGAAAACAAGGGGGAAATTTTCCGGGTTTTTTTTGTATAGTGTTAAACAGGTAGTATTATAGTCCGGCGGCTATCTCATTAAATATGTGTCAGAGAAAAGCGTTTTAGTGCATTTGTGGCAATTAAATTTTTATGAGCCGCTGTTATCAGCATGGAATTAGACTGGTATAAAGTGTATTCTTAGCAGGATAACGCGTTATTGACATTTTAGAAGCGATCCTGTATAATCGAATTGTCATCTTTAGTCCTATATACTTACTGGCTTTTGGAAAACTAAGTTTAGGTAAGAAATTACCTCTGTATGGCCTTTTAGTAATGATAACGATAATTGCTTCGAGGTCTTTGTGTTACATTAGTAATTGTAATACAGTTCTTGACGCTATGCTTGATAAAACTAGAGAGTACTGATAATAAATTAGCTTCCGTGACTACAACATCCTTTTAATTTTTTTCCCCTTTTTCTCGTAGTTTGGGTCGTGGATTGCAAATATACTATACATATAGTTATTTACGTTTTGTCTGAGGCCAGCTGTTAGAACGAAAAGGCAAGTCTGTACAGTCTGAAAAAAATGGCTAACCACTCATTATTGACACCGAAGGAAAGAGCCAGGCTTGTTATAAACTCGGCCTTCGCGAGTAACTTCGAAAAACTGATAAACTCTCACCGAAAGAGTCGCGCTAGTCCATCCTCTGCGACTGAACGTTACAACTTAACGGAAAGTTCTGTCGAAAGCACTCTTCAGAACGATCCTTTGGAAAATGCTCCGGAGGCGGACGATAACAGTCACTGGCATAATTCATCTGATTTTTACGTCTCCATGTTAAATTATTCTCTTGGATTCGGAACAGTACTTGGCTTTCCACGATTATGTTACAAACATGGTGGGGGTAAGTGTAGTTGTACAGTATACATTTGTCATTTGTGCGCATATCTCGATGTTATATATGAAACTGAAAAAAATATATCATTAGACGTGATATTTAATGATTGGACGCAGGCGTTCTGTATTCTTAGTTTTTAGTTCTGATGAAGATCACAGTTAGTGATCGAAAATTTAGCTTTTAATAAAGTTTTACATAGATCAGTTTCAATCTTTTTATGTATCAATAATGGATACTGATCGCTTCTACCATATTATATATATATATATATATTTATTATATGGCTTTGTACTATCCTGAGTTCTGATTGGTCAACGCACGGTCCGTAAAATTGCGTATCCGGACCACGGTCCGTCTTTTTCCGTATCCGGACCGCTGTCCCGGATGTTGATTTTGCTCGCGTGAATTTCTAAGGTTTTCACACTAAGGGGCCGAATACATGGGAAAATTTCAGCCCGGGCTGCCGGCTGCTGAGGTATGGAAAAGAGGAGAATGATTTGAATATGAATATGATAGCGAGGTTAATACGCTCAAGACCGAGGTTTAATATTTCACCGTAAAGACCGAACGATCGAAGTTATTAAGTAGTTTATTATATGGTACTTTTTATTTCAAAATCAATCTTGTATTTCTTGGTCTTCGCTTCCTTTAACTTCGTCAAAACACCGAACTAGCGTTATTTTCTTCTGTTTCTTTCTCGTCTGGATACTAGAATTTACTTTTATAATGTTCATCGTCGTCTATTTCATCTATTTTCGCCGTTTTTCGGCAATAAGTTTCTTATTAGGATTTTTTGTTTGTTTCCAATCGTAGGGCATTAACAATTTTCATAATGCCCGCGGGCATTAACGGAGAAATCTCGCCCCGTCAGCAACCAATCACAGCGCGTGATTTTACCGGAAGTAATCCGTGTCATATAATAACACTTTAACCATCACTCGTTAAATAAACGTGATCATGCACTGCCGTGTCACACGGAAGAAAAGTGGGCAACCCTTTAGCTAAGGGGCCGGTGCGTATGAGGCGGGCTAGTCCAGTTATACCGGGCTGATTTTTCGTCACGAAAATCTTTCTTTGACTGCAAAAATTATTTTTATTCTTACTTTGTCTAATGCCAGACAATTTTATTTTAATACTGAATTTATTTTGCTTATTTTGTAGGCGTTTTTGTCATTCCTTATCTGATCATGCTCTTCGTGGAAGGAATTCCACTGGTATGTTTAGAAATTGCCATAGGGCAAAGTTTCCAGAACAAATACCTGATGGCCACTTGGAAGAGAATTCATCCTAGTACTATTGGCTTGGGACTCAGTGCTGTCTTTGTTTCCTTTGCTGTTATTATCTACTTCAATATCATCGTGGCTTGGTGTTTGTTTTATTTCGTTCAGTCACTGCAACGTACTTTGCCGTGGACATCATGCCTTGCAGAACAATATGAGTGTACCAATTGTAGCACTCCATCGGAATACTACTGGTACAAGACAACATTGGGTGCGTCCAGTGATATCAACTCTATCCAAGGTACGGTTGTTCAAAAGTTGTAATCAGTCTACGCTCATGATCACGAGAGAGGCAGTGAGAAAGGCTGGAGGGAAGCAGGATGGCAGGCTGGTTGAAAGGCAGATATAAGTAGGTACTAAGGTGGGAAGGAAGGATAAATGGAAGGAAGGAAGGAAGGGGGGGAGGGAGGAAGGAAGGAAGGAAGGGAGGGCGGAAAGAAGGAAAGAACGGGAAGGGAGGGAGGGAGGGAGGGAGGGAGGGAGGGAGGGAGGGAGGGAGGGAGGGAGGGAGGGAGGGAGGGAGGGAGGGAGGAAAGAACGGGAAGGAAGGAAGGAAGGGAGGAAGGAAGAAAGGGAGGGAAGGAAGGAAAGACGGAAAGAACGGGAAGGAAGGAAGGAAGGGAGGGAGGGAGGGAGGGAGGGAGGAAAGAAGGGGAAGGAAGGGAGGGAGGGAGGGAGGAAAGAAGGAAAGAACGGGAAGGAAGGAAGGGAGGGAGGGAGAGAGAGGCACGAACGAACAAACGAAAAAACAAACCAACTAACCAAAGGGAATGAAATGAAATGAGAGGGAAGGAAAATGAAATGAAGGGGAAGCAAAGAAAACAAAAGAATGAATGGGATAAGCGCAAGATAGGAAGCCATGAGTTGCTTGATAGCGATGCGATCTCATATGTTCTCGGTTTTTTTTGTGCAGATGTTAACTGGAATCTTTTCCTCTATGTTGTTATTTCTTGGTTTCTCGTCTTGGTTTATAATATAAAAGGCATTAAAGCTGCTGTAAAGGTAAGTCACACTTTTATCTATTTTATGTTACCAATCTACCCATCTACCATCCTTCCTTCCTTCCTTCCTTCCTTCCTTCCTTCCTTCCTTCCTTCCTTCCTTCCTTCCTTCCTTCCTTCCTTCCTTCCTTCCTTCCTTCCTTCCTTCCTTCCTTCCTTCCTTCCGTCCTTCCTCCCTCCCTCCCTCCCTCCCTCCCTCCCTCCCTCCCTCCCTCCCTCCCACCTTCCTTCCTTCCTTCCTTCCTTCCTTCCTTCCTTCCTTCCTTCCCTCCTTCCTTCCTTCCTTCCTTCCTATTTCTAATATTCCTGCTCTTTTTATTTAGCCTGGTTATGTAATCCTTATTGTAACAATGGTTCTTTATGTGACTTTGTTTTTACTTGTCGTCCACCTCGATGATTGGGCTCGCGGTTTAGCAATTTTAGTTGACTTCAGAAGTAGCCAGGTAAAGACAGAAAATTCGAGTAATCCACCAATCTTTTAATTCACCTTGCTAGACCACTTTTTAGTATATAATTTTAAGGTTACTGTATTAAGGTACCTTTTATAACAAATAAAGCTCCGTGCATATGCACTCTTATAAAGGCACGTTTGACGCCATTTTAACACGAAAGAAGTTGCCTTTACACTTCTTTCGTGTTCAAATCACGTCAAATGTTCCTTTGTAAGAGTACATATGCACAGGAGCGGTATGTTTTATTTGTTTTATACAATAAGAAGGGGGGGAAACAAGCTAAAAGTTGGACAGTTTTGAAATTTGGCTGGCTTTTCCGGTCAGCTGACGACATTCTACGCCATTCCATGCCACGTTACATTATTCATGATCTCCATACTCTTATAAATGCACGGAGCCCAGCCAATCAGAGCATGCGTAGAGGACACCTTATTTTATAACATACACTACACTACAATACAATTTTGGGAAGCACGGGTGGCGTGTGCTGTTCAGTTGGACGGGGTTAGTACTTGGATGGGTGACCGTCTTGGAATAGCCCCGTTCTCGAACTTGAATTTCATGCGAGTAGAGTTTAGTTGGTCTCTTCTGTGCTTCGAGGGTTTTTCGCAGGGTTCTGCGGTTTTCCTCCCTCCGTAATATCAACACTTAGGTCTTAGCTTATGTCGTGCACTTTTAACATGAGCCTCTGGCTCGGATGATTGGGCGACCACATCCTGTGCTTACGACGTTAAATACATCATTACTCATTACTCATTACAATACAATACAATACAATACAATACAATACAATACAATACAATACAATACAATACAATACAATACAATACAATACAATACAATACAATACAATACAATACAACGCAACGCAACGCAACGCTACGCAACGGCAACGCAACGCAAATCCAATACAATGCAATACAATAATTTATTGGACACTCCCCAAAGAGGCTTTTCAGTGAACAATTACAAGATTATACGCATAACAAATTATGAATAATAAATTAATACTACACTATATTACAATTTTAAAATTAATAGTACGCTATACTTTGTCTTAGGATATAAACTGTAATAATGTAAAATACCAAAAAATTACTATATAAGCACTTCAACACTTTTTTTTTTGGTTTGATTTTTCTAGATTAGCAAACTTCTTAGTTTTGAAATATGGCGAGATGCAGCAAGTCAAGTATTTTTCTCTCTCGGTATTGGTTTTGGTAGCATCATCGTTTACGCCAGTTACAACAATGTTGCGTTTGAATGTAGAACTGCAGCTTTGTGGTATGGCTTGATCGATACTGTCGTTGGTATTTGTTCGTGTATTATCGTGTTCTCGTTTCGTGGTTTTCAAGCGTATACTGAAAAACACAATTGCATGAATAAACTTTTGCAATCTAACGTTTCGTCCATTGTGCAAGCTGACTCCAGCATATGTAACAAATCGTTTCTGTCTGAACCGGTAAGTCGAATGGATTTTAAAGTAGACGCGTGAAAAAAAAGAGTGAATAAAGATGTATGTTTTGCCCACACGTCTGTTTGTTTGTTTGTTTGTTTGTTTGTTTGTTTGTTTGTTTGTTTGTTTGTTTGTTTGTTTGTTTGTTTGTTTGTTTGTTTGTTTGTTTGTTTGTTTGTTTGTTTGTTTGTTTGTTTGTTTGTTTGTTTGTTTGTCTGTCTGTCAATCAGTCAATCAATAATCAATCAATCATAAAATTACTTAATCAATCAATCAATCAATCAATCAATCAATCAATCAATCAAATGGACAATTAGCGAATCAAAGCGAAGAGATTGTGAACTGCCGAAAATTTTACTAACGAAATACTGACGTTTTGAGGGATCCCGAGTAAAACTACGAGGGCAGAAAAATAGGTCTGGGTTCGCAGGCTAGTGTAAAACATGGTCTTATTTTGATGAGGACTGAAGAACTCCGCTGGAAACGTCAGTATTTTATGCGCAAAATCTCGCTAGTTCACTTGCACCTTTTAGCTTTGCTATACAGTAAACACCCGCGTGTAAGAACCTAGTGATTTAAGAACCTAGTGATTTAAGAACCTAGTGATTTAAGAACCTGTAGGCAGAAATTTTGGATTTTAATACCCCAAAATATAAGAACCTGTTTAGCCAACCAAAGCCACAAGGTTCTTATATGAAGAGTCACTCTGAATAATGAAACAGTGCTGTAGCCAAAATGTGGGACTATAAAATATAAATTTGCTATATATTTGGCCCTTCCATAAAAATTTCATTACGGAAATTACATACATACAGTATAATCTCTCTATAACAAAGTGGTTTATATATCTGGTCATATAACAATATATAGCATTTCCCTTAAAAACCTATTAAGAACCTATTTTTCCTAAATTGTCAGTAATTACCCCAAAATATAAGAACCTATTTTGCCAGACTTGAAAAAATCTAGGTTTTTACACGTGGGTGTTTACTGTATTCCAAGTCATATACTTCCCTTTAACTCTTTGACTCCTACGCGCGCATGTAGACGTACCTTTAGTATTTTACTCTGGCTAACGCCAGACGATTTCACTCGTCAAGGGAAGACCCCTGGTCGTCAAGGGGTTAAGGTATATGTGTTCTTTCCTTTTCAGATTCCTGACGCATTTTCCTTTGCTTTCATATCTTGGAGTGATAGTTTTACTCACATTATTTATCCACCTCTGTGGTCGTCCTTAAGCTATTTGTTATTGTTTTTGGTTGGTTTTGGCACCATGTCGGGAATGGTTCTCGTAGTTACTTTATTTCTACGAGAAATTACAGCACTCAGACAAGAGTTTGCAACAGGTTTGTTGCACAAATCTGGTTTTACCAGCATATGTATAGTCTAATTTATAATGCAATCATTAATCAAAAGTTGTGCGACTCCGTCTGGAATAATCTAGTCAGAGATAAGTCAGTAAGATAAGTTTAGGAAGATGCAATTTGATCTGTCGTGTCCCATCGTGTTGCGTTGTGTCCCGCCTGTTCCGTCTTGCCCCGTCTTGTCCCGTTGTATCCCGTCATATCCCGTTGTGTTTCGTGGTCCATCGTTGCCTGTCGTGTCCGGTTATGCCCCGTTGTGGCCCATCGTATCCCGTCGTGTCCTGTCATATCCCGTTGTGGCCCATTTGTGTCCCGTTGTATCCCGTCGTGTCCTGTTATGTCCCGTTGTGCCCATCGTGTCCCGTTGTATCCCGTCGTGTCCTGTCATGTCCCGTTGTGGCCCATCGTGTCCCGTCGTGTTACGTAGTGGCCGTCATGTCGTTTCTTGCCTTGATATGGTGTAGTATAGATTATAAATTGAAATTTCGGACAGCAAGCAGGCTGCGTGTGGTGTGGTGTGGTTTGGTATGGTGTGGTTTTATTGGTGTGGTATGGTGTGGTTTTATTGGTGTGGTATGGTAAGGTTGGGTATGGTGTGGTGTGTTGTGGTTTGGTATGGTTGGTGTGGTTTGGTCTGGTGTGGTATGGTATGGTATGGTTGATGTGGTGTGGTTTGGTATGGTGTGGTTTGGTATAGTATGGTATAGTATGGTATGGTATGGTATGGTGTGGTAAGGTTTGGTATGGTGTGGTATGGTATGGTATGGTATGGTATGGTGTGGTAAGGTTTGGTATGGTATGGTATGGTATGGTATGGTATGGTATGGTATGGTATGGTATGGTATAGTTTGGTATGGGTTGGCATGATTATCAAGATTTTACACTTACTGATTTTTACAGGTCTTGTCTGCCTTGTTTGTTGCCTTCTTGGGCTTCTCTTGGTCACAGATGGTGGACTCTATCTTGTTAATCTGTTCAACAACTACAGTGCCGGTGCTTTACAATGGATTGTTCTTATTGAAGTTCTTTCAGTTACTTGCCTTTTCGGTAGGAAAAAGTAAGTACATGTCAAACTATTTTCCACTTCTAATGATGTTAAATAAAACTAATATTCATGTCACAATACAATTACTTGTCATGTCTATACCAAACCAGCCATATCATACCATACCATACCATACCACACCACACCATACCACACCACACCACACCACACCATACCATGCTATATACCATACCAAACCACACCATGCCTTACCATAGCATAGCATAGCATATCAAACCGTACCGTATCACACCATACCATATCAAACCGCTGTATACCACAGCATACCGCTCTATACCATACCATAGCATTCCGTGTCATACCATACCATACTATACCATAGCCTGCGTGCAGACTCCACCTGAATTTAATAATTAAATATCATATAGCACTAAAAAAGATCGACTTCCCCAGAAAGAATTCCTTGAGGATACGCTTCTGCTCTTCATAAAGATTTCCTACTTGAAAAAAGCCACAGACATGCAACATCAAGAGCACGTACGAAAGTTTCACCTTTGAGCTTCTCAGGATCGATAAACGCCATGTTTATTCCTTCGTAATCCTTTTTAACATAAATTAGAACTAATCATGAATATTTAGCGATTGACGAATCACACGCTTTCCCCGCTTTTGTGGGGAAACCGCCGATGCGCAGACTCTATATGATATTTAATTATCAGGTGGAGTCTGCACGCAGGCTAACTATACCACCCCATACCATGCCTTTCCATGGCATACAGTAAACACCCACGTGTAAGAACCTAGATTTTTTCAAGTCTGGCAAAATAGGTTCTTATATTTTGGGGTAATTACTGACAATTTAGGCAAAATAGGTTCTTAATTCTTAACCACTTTGTTATAGAGAGATTATACTGTATGTATGTAATTTCTGTAATGATATTTTTATGGAAGGGCCAAATATATAGCAAATTTATATTTTATAGTCCCACATTTTGGCTACAGCACTGTTTCATTATTCAGAGTGACTCTTCATATAAGAACCTTGTGGCTTTGGTTGGCTAAACAGGTTCTTATATTTTGGGGTATTAAAATCCAAAATTTCTACCTGCAGGTTCTTAAATCACTAGGTTCTTACACGCGGGTGTTTACTGTACCTTAGCAATCCATAGAACTCCTGTTATTGCTAATTTTTATAGTAATCAAAATTATTTGTAAAAATATAGATTGGTTTAACGTTTTCAACCTCGTGAAGTTTGACTGACGTGTCTAATGTTTTCAAGTGTTATTTTTTATTAAAGCTTTTGTACGATGGTTGAAGACATGACAGGCGAACCGCTTCCTCGTGTGTTGAAGTTGTCCTGGTTTGTCTTTTCTCCTGCTATCTTACTAACCATGATTGCGTCGAGCTTCTACGACATGGCACTTATCGAGGGAGGATATTCGTACAGTACATGGCAACCATTGAAGGTATGCCTTACTTAACAAATAAATTACATTTTTCTCTCTGTGTGTACTGTAATAGATCATAAATAACGTGACAGCGTGTAAAAAACAAAAAAAGTTATGACACGAGATGAAGTCGAGTGGTGTGACTGTTGTTCTTTACACTCTGTGACATCTTCTGTGATCTATTACAGTACACATACACACAGAGAGAAGAATATAATCTACCTTATTATAGGAAATTAACGATGCACTTTATTAACGCGGATTTTAAAAATTCGCGTTAATTTAATTAACGTTAATTTTTGTCATCGTTAATTTCAAGTATGCAATTTTTAGTTATCGTTAATTAAAAAGACCTTGATTTGTTTTAAATAACACTAACTCTTTTAATATCAAAATACAGCATATTAAGGTATACTAAAGGCTGGTTTACACTATCAAAGTTTCTGTGATCAAAGTATGCTTTGATTAAAGTATTTGACAATGTAAACTAAGCTCTTTATATTTACATTTACAGCCTAAAGACTTCATATTTATATTAACGTTACACTTTTGATCTGCTGTACCGCGGTAGTCTATTACTTTAATTGGTAGTATATAATATTAAACTTTTGATATTTTGTTTCTATTTTCCGACTCGCGTTAATTTAATTAACTTGTTTACCATGGAGATCAGATTCGCGTTAATATAATCAGATTTTAAAAGACCTAGAGCTCTATCATTTCCTTCAAATTATGAAGCTTAACCAACTATTAAAACCACCATCTGATTGGACAACCTTTTTAAACGAAACCTCACCCCCATACCACCCCCCGGAAACCCTAAACCTAATCACACACCCCGGAAACCCAGAACCTAATCACAACCCCCCGGAAACCCTAAACCTAATCACGCCCCCCGGAAACCCTAAACCTAATCACGCCCCCCGGAAACCCTAAACCTAATCACCCCCCCGGAAACCCTAAACCTAATCACAACCCCCCGGAAACCCTAAACCTAATCACACCCCCCGGAAACCCTAAACCTAATCACAACCCCCCGGAAACCCCAAACCTAATCACAACCCTCCGGGAAAATGTCCCACCTCTCATACCCCGACCACAACACCCCTATAGGATTTTTACCTTTATGTGTTCAAGTTTAACATCCCGCTTGTGGGATGGTTTTATTAGATGGTTAAGCTTCATAATTTGAAACCGATGATACCTCGAAGCAATCCGCGTTAATTAGATGTCGCGTTAATTTATGTCGCGTTAATAAAGTGCATCGTTAATTTCCTGTAATAAGGTTTCGTTTAATATTATAAAAATTCAAGTAGGCTATAGAAGGATTTTGAAGGCATGAAAAAAAAACCCGTCTACTGGCGTGATATGACTTGGATTTGACGCCATTGAAAGACAACGTTGTCTTAGCCGAGAAAATTAAAGCTAAAGTTTATGTAAATCAGGAGGATATTTTACCACCACGGACATGGTACTGATTTCCTTTGCGTTTTGCTCATGAATTATTAATTTTTGAATTTTGTTTCGTTCTCAGGGCATTCAAAACGTTCTTTATCCATCTTGGTGTTACGTAGTCATTGGAGCATTTTATCTACTGCCTTTACTCTTTATTTTTGGCGTCTTCATTATTTACTCCATCAAATCACGTCATTTGTTCTTTCAAGTGTGTCGCGATTCGTGGAAACGGCTCTGGTACTGGTGTCGCCGAGAAGAGGAGTACGAGTTACAGGAATTTTCCGAAGTCCAGCGACGCTACGAAAGGGGGGGACAGATTTCTGTGGACCGCATCGATGCGAACTTTCCCGAACTTCTTTCGTTTGATAATGTTCGGTCACGTGAAAACATCAGCGCTACATAGTGCCGTTGATACTGATGACCTTGTACGGACGAGAGTCGTATGCTGCAGTTAGTTTTTTCTTCCTTTTTTGACGGACCAGCACTATATATCCGAGTTGAATACCAGTACTTGCGTGAAGAATTCCACTAAGCCGAAGAACACAACCCACCCAGAGTTGGAGAAAAAAGCTGCGGGTATGCGGGTACCACCCGGAGGAAGGTTTACTTTAGTGAGGAAGGTTTAAAGTGAAAACGCGTGAAACAACACATTCGGTAATCTGAGAAAGTTACAATTGATCAAGCAAGGTGTCGAGAAGAAATGCGATTTGCAGCAAAACATTGGCTAACCAACAATTATGCAGCACTGGCAGTGGCAGCAGTTACATGTGTGAGACATGTACGCTGATGTCTGTATCTTCGCAGCAGTCGAGGGTAGTTGGCAGGCTATCAGTCAACAGCGGTCAGTTATTAGTAGCTATTGTAGTATGCCAAAGCTTACCTAGGAAAACCTAGAAAACCAAGGTACTGCAAAAGTCACGCAGTATTTATGAACGTTGCAAAACACAAAATTCTCGCTATATATTTTGAGGAAGGTTATCTAAACTTAAAACCCCATCCGGAGGAAGGTTGAATACTTTTTCCAACTTTGAACCCACCACCCGCGAGAATGTGAGACGTAAAGTTTTCAGGTTGCCTATAGGCGAGTTGTATAAGTACTCGGATAAAATCTCGAGTAATTGAACAAGAATCGGGTAGCACTCACACGCGTGAGCCTTTTGCTTCGTTATATAGTTAATAAGTTCGGACAAATCAACAATATTGACTTCTGACAAAACCTCTAAACGTTACATTAACATCAGGATATATGAAGAAAATGTGTTATTCTCATGTAGTATGTATAGGTAATAGCATGGTTTCGAGTGCAATTTGGAAAAAAACATGCACGAGTGAGTTTTTCAAATACTGTCAAAATAGCACGAGTCCGAAGGACGAGTGCTATTTGAAGTATTTGAAAAACTCACGAGTGCATGTTTTTCCAAATTGCACGAGAAACCATGCTATTACTTATTAATAATATACATGAAAAAATGTTCAAAACAACTGTACTAACATTTTAACGTACGCATGTTTCACGGCGTCCACTCCTCGCATATTTATTTGTTAAAAAACGCTTCGCTTCCTTTACTACTTGAAAAAGTTTACTCGAGGCATAAAGAAGCTTCTGGTCTTCTTGTAGGTACTTCACTTGGCAATATTAAAGCATAACTAGCTTCAAATTTGAACAAATTATCCCCAAAACCGCCGAATCTTGGCCGCCATCTTTGTTTGTTTTGAGTCGAGAAAAATCTGCTGTACAATCAATTTGATTGGTTCTTAGTGATAACAGATTTTTGCACTGTGATTACAGATTTTTGCACTGTTGTTTGGGATTAACTGCACTGGAATCAGCCAATCACAGTCGAGATATTTTTCCATGTATATTATTATGACAGTAAAGACACTTTTTAAAATCTCGTAGATCTTTGCAATGATAACACAAAGTAATATTTTTATTTTTTTGCACAGCATTTATTTTAACTAAATTTGCTTGTTGGGTTGATCTGTATAGTGAGCGACAACCTATTGAATCGACACAACACAACTGCAACAGTCAGCAGTCAGTAATCGGGGGCAACCAAAAATTCAGTGCTGTGAGTAACTTCGTTACAAGTAACTAGTTACATTTTTAAGTAACTGTAACTGAAACTAATTACTTTTTCTGAAGAAGTAACTGTAACTATAACTAGTTACTTTTTGAAGAAGTAACTATAACTAGTTACTTTTTTAAGAACTGTAACTAGTTACAAAATTTGGTTCAAAAATGTGACTAGTATAGTTACTGATATTCAGTTGAGGATGTCATTCTTTCTTGATAAAAATGGTTTTGATGTAATAATAAAGGTACATTATGTACACATTTGACTATTTCTGCTTAGTGACAACTATATTTAGGCATTTAGCTGTAAAACATAATTATGGTACTGGCATCTAAAAACCAATAATTTTAACTCAGGAAAAGCTGAATTTGAGCCACTAGTGCCTATTAACTTTGATAAAACATTGATGTTTTATTAATCAATGTTTTATCCGTATTTAAAAATGCTGATTAAACATTCATTTCTTTTGAATTTTCGTCATGAATTATTAATGAATTTGATCGTAAAATTTCATGGATATACCATTCATTACTTTATCAATAAAAGTGAAGAGTTATTCCTGGCTTTTCCAGCGAAATAAATGCATGTGATGTCGATGTGTCAGCAACACGTGGTAGATTTTGGACGAAGGATGCCTAATGGCTAATATATTAGGTGAGAATTTAAACGCTAGAATTTTAAAGATTATTTATACTAAACTACTAATAAAATGTATCTACTATCATCGAGCCGGAGGTTTAATAACTAATACAGCTTCTTTAGCAAAACTCTTGAGGAGCAAGTTTCCTCATATTCAGTTTTTGAGATGCTTTTAATAATACTTCTGTGAAAAGGAGAAGGCTGTATTTGGGCTAAAACATTTTTAAAAAACTTTTTGACCGATTTTGGTCATTTATGAAAGTTTTTAGTTAGGGTCAAAAACGGTTAAATAAAGTCGTTTTAGACTTTCTGTGAAAAGGAGAAGGCTGTATTTGGGTTAAAAAAAATTTTTTTGATTTTTAAAAAAAATCGGGGAAAAAAAGGTCTTATCTTTCATAATTATTAGCGATTATACTCGGATAAAGTTAAAATTTTTCATAGTAATATTATTTATTGCTATTGATATACCAGGCGGAATGCGTAGTCTTGTCAAAAAGGTAATTGCCCAACAAATAATTTTCAAAAAAGCCGTAACGATAAAAGTAAAATCGGCGGCCCTTTTTTTCAAATCACGCTTTAGCTGTTTAGAAAATTAATCGGCTTGGTGGTGTTCAAGGTAGGCCAAAATAAATGGTTACATAATAATACTTTGTATATAAAATTGACAACCGACGGTGATTTTTGGCGAGAATGGCGAGCTGACTCATTTTCCACACGCACATCATCCAATGGTTCAGCAAAGACACCACAAGATCCACAACAGCGCCACAGTTGAGACCCTCAGCTCTGCACATGCAAGCTTCCAGAAGAGTATGACGATATGGTTCCATGTGATTTTTGCGGGGAATGGTTCCACTTAATAAAATGTGTGCAACAAATGAGTATCAGCAAGTCGATTTAATATTGAGGTTTTTAAACGATTTAGCGAGCTCTATATTCATTTTTGCAAGATTATATAATATATGTGCCGAATTTATCGTTTTCAAGGTAAACTCCGCTTTTCAAAAAAATACGCTTGCTACCATGCGTTCAGTATATCTGTATAACAATAGGTTTTATGGTTAAGTTTCCGTATTGTGAATCTTTGTAACTGTATTAGCTTATAATGTATATAATTGTTATTTAAGTATGAAAACGTATGCTAATCCTAGCTATAGTTGACGGAAGATTGGACGAAGTTCCAGAATCTCATAATTGGCTTTAGTATTGTCACCCGTAATATGTTACAACAGTTAGTGGTGCATATAGAATTTCTTCGTTTTTTAAAACACCTTGCTGAACAAGCTACCCAACCAATTGTTGAGGGGAGAATACTGATTCAACATGATCCCTGAACTATTTTATTCAGGTAAAATAGGTGGGGTTAAATACATGTACAGTGCTTCCACTCGGCTGGAGCAAAATTTTCTTTTTTTATCCTTCTCTTTAGCAAAATTTCCTTCCCAAAATCTGAAATTTCCTTCCAGTTTTCCCTCCAAAATCTCTTATAAATCCTTCTTCTAATTATTAAAATTTGGATCGTACTCTTCACCGGTTTGCTTTCGAGTGGCTCGACGGTTGCTCGACGATCGAAATTGTGCATTGGCAAAGCTCGCAACGAGAAAATGCGAATGTGGTCCGAACATTTCCGACGCTTTCCGAGGTCCCCCGCAGATGCAAAGACAAGTTAATTGGACAACGGCCATTTTCAGTTTTTAAATGTGAAATTCCAATCAACTAACAATTCGCAATTACATACCCAAACTATTTGACTAATAAAAATAAGCTTCAAGTTTACAAAAATTTTACAAACTCTTTTAATAGTCCTTTGGAAACTAGAATAATTGTCAGATAAAGGTTTGAAACATAACGTCATTATCAATGCACGCTTTGTACCGGTTTGCACTTGCAAGTGAGGTGGAACTGGAGCCCCATCATCAACCTCATCTTCTGACGAGTTGATTCTGGACTCGAGTGAATCATTCTTTGCATGATTTATGTTAATGTCTTTAAAAATAAGCTAGAAAATAGAAATTGCAAACATTGAGCCTGCACTATTTGTGTAGCAGTCTTCCGCTTAAAACAGGTTGCAGGAAAAACGCGCCATTTCCCGCGCTAAATTCAATCGAAGCTAGCTCAGATCCAACATGGCAGCGATGTCGTCTGGTTTGAAGCATTTACCGATTTTAGAAGTTTCCGGTAATGTCCGCTGGTCGTGTGCCCACAAAGCGGCAACTGGCACATCAGTACACCCTGGGAAACTCTTGATTTCCAAACTGGCGGATTCGTTTTACATTACGTGCAAGTTTGACACTGGAAAGGCAAAGGCGAGCAGACCATTGAAGGTATTTTAGCTTAATTAAACATGTGTGTTCGTCTCCAGTTGTTACTAAACGTGGGGGCGATTATAGAATACCACGCCACTTTTGCCTTTAGAGACACAAATATAAGCCAGAATGTGAGGATGTCCTAAAAATCTTTTATAGCCGATTTTATAATAGTATAGCCGACAGGGACGTAGGACGTAGCCAGGATGAGGATTTTGAAAGGGGAGGAACGAAACTTCTTGGGGGGTCCAAGGGCATGCTCCCCCGGAAAATTTTGAAATCTAGAGTATCTACAATGGCATTTCCTGCATTTTGGGAGAAGATTTTACACAATTCTGAAAGTTTGAAAAGTCATAAAATACTAAAAAAAAACAACCGTTGAGTTAAGTTACATGCGTGCGATACATACGGAGACTGGATTAGGAGCCAAGGAACGTACCATTTCATATTATTAGTCACTAGTGTCAGAAGAGCGACTGAGATCCAGTCAATAACCACTGGGTAAATCACCTGTGGTGCATCTGAGTACAAGTGTTCAAATAAAAATTTTATCATGCAAAGGGGGGAGGGGGGGGGGGGAGTGACTGCTCCCACCACTCCCCCTCTGGCTATGTCCCTGATAGCTGAAGGTTTAAATTGTATGTGCTTGTTGTTCAACTTGTTTGTAATAAATGAAGTTATAATCAGGTAATGCTGATTTTTCCCCAATCTCCAAACCTGATCCTAACATTAACATAAAATGAAAGTGGTGGTATATTTTATAATTTAGCCGGTATGGAGAGTGTTTGATTGCAGTATCTGCCATTTATTTATTCTTAATACAAAACTGTAAGCCTGATTCAGATCAATTCAAGCATACACCACCCCTCTAACATTAGTAGAGTCATATACGGTAACATCAGTGGACTTGAATGGGGATTGGTGCTGAGTGTAGAGAAATTTCAAACATTTTGTACATAGGTGTATGGGTGGGGGGGGGGGGGGGGGGGGTAGCTGAATGGAAATGTTGCTAAGTCTGGCAAATTTTCAACGTAAGTCGGGCAAAAAATATAGGAAAAAGTGAAATAATAGGATGAAAATAAGGAACAGGTGTTTTTTTTTATATCAAAAGTCTGGCAATTTCTCCACCCCACCCCCCCCCCCCCCTATAAATTTGTGCCCGTACGCCTATGATTTTGTACGCTTGCCAGTGCCCAGTGGTGCCAAGCGTACAAAAGTTTTGAAAATTTTGTACGCTCTGCAGTGGTGGCAAGACTGACAATTTTGTTTGTATTGACAGTTTTGCTGTTAAAATAAATCATTTAATAAAATATAATTATATTTTTTAAATTTTTATCTTTTAGCTTACCAGTGCAACAATGGTTAACATTACTTGCCGGAATGGAAAGTTTACCTTTTATTCCAAAGTTGATGGTGGTACAAGGTTTGTGCTACGAGAGGGTGAAGAAAATGGCTTGAAAAGTCTTACATATTGCATGACTGCGATAAAAAGAGGCAAAACACCAGGTACAGTACATCATTGAATTTTCAGATACCAACAAATTCCCTACAATAGAAAAAGACACTGACAAAACTGTGCACAACCTGTAAGTAACCTACATACACTTGTAAATATTAAATTGCATAATTAGTCTTTTTTCAATATTTTTCTAATTTCAAGTTATGGATAGACAACTACATACATGTGCACAAACCACAATCTTAGTGACCTAAATGCTCTTGTAAATGTTAAATAAATGCATATTTATGCTATTTGAATTTTATTTTTCAAGTTGTACATGTACAAACAGTCTACCACCAGAGTCCAACTAAACCAATGACAATGAAAGTTAAGACCCCAAATACCGGTAAGCCACAGCTGAGTACACATAATGGTACATACATATATGTATAAAAGACTAAATTTTTCTGTGGCAATTGAGTACCTTGTATACCAGACATCAATGTTCTTGACATTTTTGTTTATACTGTATTATATATAGTAATATATTTCTTAAAATTTATATTTGTTAGTTGAACAATCTATTGAGAAAGATATACATGTAGCACCTGACCAGAACCCAGTTTGGACTCCTCCTTTTTTCCTCATGGACGGTATGAATAGCAAATGTCTTTCGCATCTCATCGATTTGTTTTTGATTGGCTAATTTTTCACATCTCATTATCAATTTGTTATTGTTATTTTTATCTGATTGGCTTATTTTTGGTCACATGATTACCTTTCGTATATAAGCTTGTTTGTTTACACTCTTTACATTTCTCTCTGACAAAGGGCCTTTGCTCGAAAAGTTAGACTCCTACATTCTCTGTTTCAGGAGTAACATCTAACCTTACTATAATTATTTCAAAATTAAAATTACCATGGATTGATCATAGCTTAGTTGCAAACATGAAGAAACCAGGTACATGTACTATACGTATGTACAGTAATTGAGGGCTGTTCACAAAATATGTGATGTTTTCACAGATTTTTGACACACCCGTCCCCCCTGTGACACTGTGTTACAGATGTAATCACCCCCCTTTAAAAATATGTGACTTTGGGCTAACCCCCCCCCCCCCCATCCTTCAATATATAGAATCATGTAAATGATAACAGTTTAATAAAGATAGCAAAGTTTAAAAGGTCATATTTTACAAATAATTTATAACAAGAGTGTATAGATGTACTTTTCTCATGAACAGTGTACGTATTTAAAAAACAACTTAGTTTTTCAGTCTGTCTGTCACGTGACTGTGTTTGTTATACCCCTTCCCCCCCCCCCCCCCCTTGTGACATTATGTGACACTTTGACAAACAAACACCCTCAAGCATCACATTTCTTTGAACAGCCCCTTGAATACTGTCTTGTAACTGTTATGAACACATACAGGTATATATTATTACCGGTACTGTAAACAGGTAGATGTTTAGTTACCGTACACACCTGTACTGATGGCTTAGGTGACAAATCGGTTTGTTCTTTCATTACAGTAGGTTCAGACAAGAAAAATAAAGATAATGAACAGAAGTATCAGGTACATTTTTACAATGGAATATTTTTGAAATGCTGTAATACAATCACTCTAACCAGGGAAATTGCAAAAAGGGACTCTTCTAGTGGGGTCTGGCCTGGGGGCATGCCCAGGCAATTTTTTAAATTTAGAGTCTTGGAAATGGCATTTCCTGCATTCTGAGGGGTGATTTTTAAGAACACTGAAGAAGGTCATAAAATGTCATAAAAACTAGTTAAAATACAACACGTTTCTGACTGTTTCGCTTTGTGTCAGAACTCATCAGCTTGTTCACTTTCAAATATAATATGGAAATGTTTGTGAGGAACTATAAAAAGATTTTTCGTCACAACGTAATCTTATCAAAATAAAAACTATTTAACTAATATAAAGATTTATCTATACCTGTTTATCTATATCTATGGTAATAACCTGAGTCCGAAATTTTTCTTTTATATCTTAATTATTGCTTTATTCTTTGTTCATTAATTGTTTTGGTACTTCAGCAAAATGGAACTTTTCCTTGGTCAAATTCCATACCAGCAGAACCAAGAACTCCAGTACATACTTCTCAGACTAAACGTAAATTACCATTGATTGATATTCATAGCTTAGCTGCAAAAAAGAAGAAGAAACCAGGTATATGTATGTACAGTATTAAATTGAGGGCTGTTCACAAAATATGTGATGATGTTTTCACAGATTTTTGACACCCCCATCCCCCCTGTGACACTGTGTGACAGATGTAATCACCCCCCCTTTACAAATATGTGACTTTGGGCTAACCCCCCCCCCCACACACACACACACACTCCCTCATACTTCGATATAAAATACAGTAATTTGATTCTGAATCTACATGTGCACAAACCACAATCTTAGTGACCTAAATACTCTTGTAAGTGTTAAATAAATGCATATTTATGCTATTTGAATTTGATTTTTCAAGTTCTACAAACAGTCTACAAATCAACAAAGTCTCACCACCAAAGTCCAGCTCAAGCTAATCAGGTATGTACACATGTATCCAAATAATATCTGAAAGATTTTTACAATGGAATATTTTTGAAATACTGTAACACAATCACTCTAACCAGGGAATTGCAAAAAGGGACTCTTCTAGTGGGGTCTGGGGCATGCCCCCCGGAAATTTTTAGTGTAAAAACAAGCAGCGCCTTAATTAATCAGTGGCGTTAGACGTCCTGACGGTAGGGATTACTACTTTAATCTATTCATCTCTCAACTTCTGGAAGAGGATGAGCAACAGTTCTTTCTGGATAGTTTGGAACGGAAGCTGTCTCCCACTGAGACAGAGTTGTGTGAGGGTGCCCCATTGAACTCTAAGTAGACTGGAACGATAACTCACTTGTACGTTTTGAAGCCAAAAATGGCGGACATGTGGGCCGCCATGCACGTCACCCCCAGTCCCTTTTACTTTATAACCGAGAAAAAAATGAAGCTGAATTTAGTGAAATGGTTTGCAAAAACAGCTTGAAATCAAAGAAAAACTAAACTTGTTAACCACTTTTAGGCTTAGATCAAATTCCAATATACCGTAGAGTAGGTGAACACTGACATGACGAGTAAAAACAAGGAAAACAGTAAAAATATAAGCTCTCAAATGAAAGTCAACAATATGCAACCAAAATTGCCATGGTTTGCACAAATATAAAGAAAATACATAAGAATCCCATGTTTAAAATGAACAGTTTGTTTATAAAATCAGTTAGGTTTTAAATTCCTCAATTTTCAGTAGGAAAAAAACAACAAAATGCATTTTACCGGGTGTTTTTACAGCTCTGGAGTTACTTTTCGTCTCGAAAAATATCAGATTTAGCATTTCCACAACTGAAACTTGAGTTAAAGCAATAATTTAGCATCATCTTATTACTAATTCTTGGCATGACAACCTTCAAACGTTTGAGATAACAAAGAAAAATAAGAAAAACCTGCATTTTCCGTACGAGTTTCGGACTCGAATTTTCCTTTTGTTCGGCAGATATTTCGTCGTTCAATCCATTTTCGTGGGTAGAAATTGTTCAGGTACAAGGCCGATAAGCCCAATACGAACTAGCTTCTTCGTTATCATCTATAAAAAACTTTAGGTTTAAAAAATGGTTGTTTTTTCCAGCGAGTTTTCAGTTTTTCATTGTACCCTTCACACCTTCTGTTGACGTGCAATGGCTACCCCCAGCGGCCGGAAGTTTGACTTCACCCAATCATAGGGGCTGTCTTATGGAGTTAGCGTTCCAGTTTACTTAGAGTTCAATGGGGTGCCCTCACGGAGGAAGAGTGTGAGAAAGCTCTAAAGCAGATGGCCTCCTGAAGTCACCGGGGATTGACGGTCTTCCGGTCGAATTCTATATAGAGCGTTTTCATCTGACGTCACGGCGGCCATATTGGTGTACCAAAACAATGAAATGGCGGCCATATTGGTGTACGGTATGGGAATTAGCTCTTTCTTATTCAAATATTTCGTATTGTTTCACCACCCCAATGGGGCCACCGATCACGTGAGTGAAAACGCTCTATACGGTTTTTGCGATTTAAACAAAATAAAACTACACGAAGAAACCGGGAGCTCCTTAGTGGAGTACACGAAGTTTGCGTATAGAGAGCGCTCCGTGCACACGCAAACTACACTGACTCTAAGGCCCCGTGCCGGCACGAAAACCTATCCGGTATAGTGTGAACAGACGGCATAATTATGTGCCGTTTCGTGCCGAATACGATATAACCCCGTGATCCAACCAATCACCACGCTCTATTCTATTAATATACTTCCGAAACGATTTCGATCTCCGTTCACACTGGAGCTGAAACGGCACAAAAAGCTATCCGATACAGGATGTACCTCTTTCGAGATCAGAGCGGAGCAACGGCGTGCTGGCACAGAAATTGTGCCGGAACAGGCGTTTTGTGTGTGAACAGAAGGCCTATCCGGTATGGTTTTCGTGCCGGCACAAAAGCTATCCGGTATAGTGTGAACGGGGCTTTAATAGAACTACACGGAGGTGTTATAAAACTTTTAAGCACTATTTTCATCGTTATTTTAGTCATCACGGTATTAAAAACATTTTAGTCACAACGCTACGTTTAGGCTTCATATCACATTCACCCTCCCCAGAAATCTGCCTGATGCCCAAGCTAAATATTTGGTCCCGCAACATACTTCCCAGTTGTAAGACAAGGTGGCATCGGGATCTTCAACCGTTTATAGCGAAATCTAAGAACCATAAATCGGATTACGGTAAAACCGCAGGTTGTTCTGCCACAATCTCGCAAAACTGATCAGACAGTACATTAGACTTCATTATCAAGGTACTGTACCGCGCTCTGATAGTTAAAATAACCCATACTTATTAAATTAAATTTAAACAAATTAATAATAAATATTATTAGACAAATTAATAATATTGAATAATAAGGAGAACAAGGAAAATGAAAACGGTAGAAATAAATTAAAAGAAAAGAACAATTACCTATATCACCCAATAGCATGAGAATCCAAACACTGCGAACAAGCTAAAAAATTTCGTTAAAGACGTTTAAAAATGTGCAGATAACTTCTAGCAAACCAAGAAACAATCTATATATGTGCATTTGATGAGCAACATGAGCAATCGTCGATTCATTTCTAGAAAAACTCGCCACTTAATGTACAGACTGACGAGTCTACACGAGTAATTAATGCGTCTAGTCGTTTTATATTTCAAGAAAGAGCGAAATTATCCGGATTGTGATCGCGATCGAGATCTGTCGCGATTGCAGTCCCGATTAACGTCCCGATTAACGCTTGTCCTAGGTTTTAACCACAGTCCTCAGGCTTCCATAAATACCACGAAATGTTTGGAGTTATTAGCTATTATAATAGCTTAAGTTAACTTGCCACGAAACGTGGTGAAAGGAGGAAATCCCCTCAAACAAACGTCAAATTTGGTAC
The DNA here is from genome assembly GCA_035771165.1 of Paragorgia papillata. Lineage (NCBI taxonomy): Eukaryota > Metazoa > Cnidaria > Anthozoa > Scleralcyonacea > Coralliidae > Paragorgia > Paragorgia papillata. The sequence continues at coordinate 778,911 of JAWNZC010000025.1, read as the reverse complement.
TGTATGGTCTGATAGCGATGTTCAATGGCCCACTTTTTCTCCCACTATAGCGTTCCTCTTTATCAAGTCATAAAAATATTGTGTAATCTTTAATCCAGGAATCCATGTTATAATAATAATATTTAGCAGCGCTTAAATTATGTTAAATATTCAAAAGCGCTTTACAATGATTCAACAATACATGTATATATACAATGTCAGTGAACTAAAATAATAGAATATCCTACGGTAGAAATGACATAAAAACGTATCACAGAACACTGCAATGAAGATTCAATGGTATATACAGAGAACTAGGCTACAGCATAAAAGCCTCCTTAAATTAAGAAATATATTAGGATTAAGAAATATCATATTGGGGGTTAAAAAGTTATATCAAAAGCTTTCTTAAAAAGAAATGTCTTCAATTGAGACTTGAAGCAATTAATAGTTTCACTTTGTCTGATGTGGTACGGCAGCGAGTTCTAAATTGACGGAGCAGCATGGACAAACACTCTGTTACCAAGAGTCTTGGCTTTAGTTTCCGGAATAAAAAGCAGGCACTGATTATCTGATCTTAATTGATAACGGCTGAGGGTTTTGGTTGACACCAATTCCGTTATATAGCTAGGCGCCATACCATGGAGAGCTTTGTAAACAAGGAGTGCAATCTTGTAATCAACTCGAAACTTTACAGGCAGCCAATGAAGGTACATCAGAACCGGAGTAATGTGAGCAATTCTAGGTGTAAAGCACGTCACCCTTGCAGCAGCATTGAGAACCTTCTGCAGACGCTGAAACTGATATTGAGGAATTCCAAACAAGAGAGAATTGCAGTAATCCAGATGCGATGTCACAAAGGCGTGTACGAGAGTCTTAGTCGATTCGATGGAGAGGAAATTCCTTATCTGTCGTATGTTGTACAAACCTCTGAACGCTTTGCTGCAAACCTTGCCCACATGGACATTCATGGACATATGGCTATCGAACCACGAGCCTAAATTTCGAACACTTTCAACAGGTTTGATATCCACATTTCCAACTCTGACAGAGTCAATTTTAATCTTAGCGAGTTGCTGGCGAGTTCCTATTACTCCTATACTGGCATTTATTTATCTCTATATCGCGTTGTAGAGAAGAAACAAGCTCCGAAATGGCTTCGATTCGACTTTGGTAGGGTTGTTCACCATTGCAGTCATCACCTCCACTGCCGCCTACTTGTTTAAAGTGCCTCTATGGCCTGTGGGATCTTTACATATTTAAATAACTTAGGTTAAAAGAAAATGTTTCCCGAAATTTTCTCTCAAAAATATTAAATCCCCGCCCATTAACAGCGCTTCAGGTACCTCTATAACTGTGACCGTGCATTAGGGACATGGTGCGAGTTTACTCTGTGACGTCACGGTCGGAACCGAACTTCTGACTATTTAGTGTGTTTTTGGTATTGCGTCTCTTAAACCTTTATTTAAGCAATGAAAACTTTAGATATATTCATCAATATGTTCCAAGATGGTTCGTCTGACTCAGACTCGGTGGAAGAAATTTTGGTGTTCCGACCGTGACGCAAATGTGACGTAAATCTATCAATCAGAGCCCAGGCCCAAGAAAACGGTCTAACTTTCAAAATGGCGCGATTTGGGCTGATTTGGCCAACTTCGGAGCACTGTTAATGGGCGAGCATTTAATATTTTTGAGAAAAAATTTCGGGAAAATTTTCTTTTAACCTAAGTTATTTAAATATGTAAAGCTCACACAGACCATAGAGGCACTTTAAAGCCGACTTCATCACCTTCCGTTTTATTTTGGCAGCTCTCTAATTTATTCAGACATTCGTTCATTTCTTGACGGATTTCGGATATCATTACTTCGTTTTCTTGGCGGATTTTGGAGATCATTGTTTCGTTTGCTTTGATCCTGGCCTCTGCTATCACTAAATCCAATTTCGTTCCTTCAATATCGGTTTGAATCTCACCACATCGACAAGGGCACAAGGGCTTCTTTTCTTCACCGGAGACTAATTCGGTAGTATTCACGTTATAATCACCATCAATAAATGTCGGTATAGAGTATGCATGATACCTCTAGCTTTTTCACCGTTTATTGCTAGATACTTCTTATTCTTCCACCAAGATATTACAACCTTATCGGTTGTGAATTGTTTCTTCTCTCCACCAGGCGAAGTCCACTCACCCGTAATATTTAATTTTTCCTTCACAACATCCTTCAAAGGTTGATAGTCACCGCTCCATGATAGTTTTAAATTTGACAAAGTCACCGAGTTTAGGTTTATCACTTGTGTTTGCTCTTCTTTGTCCTCCTCAATTGCATTACTAACACAGCATTCGAAATCATTGTCGGAGCGACTATCAATGAAATCCGCCATGAATATATGTATCGGTGTATCCGCGGGTGTTGATGTTACCATGTGCAACATCAACACCCGCTGATACACGGATGGAATACGAGGTAATGTATGTTGCCTATTGTGGTTGAAACTTTTTTATTCACTAATTGAAACCCTGTCAAAACTCCGTAGCAACGTCACGTTGTGCCCTTGGAAACACTACGTTGCGGTCCAATGAACGCAGAGTTTCAAACGATGAAACAACGCCTTAATTAACGCAAGCTGCAAGCTCAACTGCAAATGCATGGCGGTAATAGAAACAAACAAAGATTTATTAGAATGTCGATAAGAGGGCAATCTCGGGTGGAGTAGATAATCTCGGGTGGAGTGGGTAATCTTGGGTGGAGTGGGCATTATCTTGGGTGGAGTGGACAATCTCAGGAGTGGGCACAGACTGCATAGAGTTGCCTGTGGAGTAGACTAAAGGTTTTTGTCCCATTTGAGGCAGCATTTCACTTGGGATAGTAATTTCTAGTATTAGTGTTTATTTTATTAGTGTAATTTTGCAAGTATCGGACGTAGTTTTAATTCGTGTCTATAATTTATGGCTACTTCATGTTGGGCTTTTTGGAGGACAGGCGTTATTGCGTCAATCATAGAAATGGTAGATTCCAAACTGGTCATCAAGGTCACCAGAGCCTCGCCCAATAATTGTTTAAATCACTTGTCTCGATTACAGAAAGAGTAGACATGCAGTTGACTAAAGTTTGAAAGTGTTGTTCTTCTTCCTGCGAAAAAAAATCGCCCAGGTTCTACAAAATGTTTCTAACTTGTTTTTTTCTTCTTCAGAATTTGGCATCTCCCGTATCTCTTCCCGACGTGGGTCAGTATCCACCAACTTCTTAATTCTAATATATTTGCAGGGGTGTACAGTTACCAGACGGGGTCCATTTCCCCATTTAATAGGGGGTGGGGGCCTGGGAGGACAACGTCCCTCCAATAGCTTTTTCTTTCCCTTTCTTCCTTCCGTTTCTTTCTTCCCCATATACTGTATACCCCTGTATATTCGTTTACTCCCATATTAAGGACTTATTAACCGAGTGCGAGGTCTGTACGGGAAAGTATTTGCCTGAGGTTTTCGTACAGACCGAGCGACGAAGGAGCGAGATTTGTGCGATAAAACCGAGGGCAAATACTTTCCCGTACAGACCGAGCAAACGAGGTTAATAAGGAATTTATTATATGGCTATTGGTTCATTCTATTTTAAAGTTTCGAGCGTTGTTTTCGTCTTCGGAGTATGCTGTTTACCTTACCTGTTAACTTCTTCGTGTCGCCTCTTGGCCTTCTTGTTTACACCAGTTTGGCTTTTATTTGTCGTGTTTTTAGATAAACAGCTTTAAAGAAAACCAGCAGTAATGTTCCAACACATTTTATTGTTCAGAATATTTGAATAAAGATACCCAGAAATGTTCTCGCCAAAACATACAGGGCCGAGAAAAAAGCGTATCGACCGGTCGGTCAATATCGTAAAATCCCAACCTCTCGGGAACCAATCAGCGTGCGTCGTTTTGCGTACGGACCGGAAATCAAACCCAGCCATATAATAAACTATTTTATTACCAACTATATACCCCGGTATATTTGTTTCATTTGGGCAACCTTCGAAGCACATACTCTACCAGTAATTTAACTCCTTTATTTTGTATTTTATTTTGTATTTAGCTGCATGGCTGATGGACCTCGAAAAAAGTATTAAAAAAAAGGGAAATAAACGTAAAATATCCGAAAGTGGAACTGTTGTTGGATGGCGTCGTCATATCATCCAGTATGTATATCTAGTGGTAATATTTTAAGCCAGCGGCTGGGAAAGCGTTAGCCTTCAATCATGTTTTTTTTTCTAATGAAGAGATATATATGTTATTTACCGGCTGGGAGGTCCGTATAGAAAAATATTTTCCCGAGGTCCAAAAAACGGCCCGAGGCCGAGGTCCGTTTATTGGACCGACGGAAAATATTTTTCTTTATTTTTTTGCGGTCCGGTATCCATCTGATTCGTGCGCTCTGATTGGCTAGCGAGCGGTCCGTATCCTACGATACGGACCCCGATACGGACCGTTGTGGATTTAAAAACAAAAACAAAAAAGTTTTACACTCTGTCATTTAAAATTGATCGATTTTTGTATCTGCGCAGCAGATATATTGCTGTCGCGTTGAAAAGATGTTGATAACTTCCGAAATGCTTCCGACTGCCAGGATCGAAGCTGAGATGTCAGTTTGGTAGATGGAAACGAGTACTAGTAATATTTCGTCCGCCATATCACGAAGTCCGATCCTCCGAAGCGACAAAGTTTTGGATTAAAATACTACGATTTTCAGGGTTCTATTCTATACGATTTTTTCAAATTCACATATCTTGTACATAATTTAACGTTCTAACTGTACGAGTTTCGTGAATGGCACAAACCTACAGACGATTCAGGGATACTTTAAAGTTATTGCGTTTGACCGTACGCCAAGTGATAGCGTAATAATGCAATTTGATACTTGCGCTCATGTCAGTTCAAATAGCCTTTTCTCCGTTGCTATTATATACCATGTTTTCTAATTCACATATGTTGTACAGAATTTAACGCTCTATCTAAATGTAGAAGTTTCGTGAATGGCACAAACCTACAGACGATTCAGGGGTATACTTTAAACACGCGGTATCCGGTGGCTCAACTGCAATGAAGATATATCCCAATACGGCTGTTAGCAGTTAAATTCTATATTTCCAACAAAGTTTTTGACTAAAACACTATGCTTTTTCAGGGTTCTATTCTATATGATTTTTTCTAATTCACATATGTTGTAGAGTACTTAACGCTCTATCTAACTGTACAAGTTTCGTGATTTAACGCTCTATCTAACGGTATAAGTTTCAAAAATGGCACAAACCTACAGACGATTTAGGGGTATACTTTAGACCCGCGGTGTCCGGCTCAACAGCCGTATTGGGATATATCTTCATGCAGTTAGCCGTTAAATTCTATATTTCCGACAAAGTTTTGCACTAAAACATTTCGGAGACAGGGGATATTGCTGATAAAACTGGTAAGTATTTTTTGACTTACAGTATAGCGGTAAACTTGTGAGTGTGATCTACAGTTTTTGTGTGAGTCATGATAAAAAATTATTTTGGTCAGAGAACGTGTACTTTCTCTTTAATTATCTTATAAGATCATCTCGCTAAAATCTTATAAGACCTACGTGTAAAAATCTTATAAGATTTTTCTTAAGATCTTACAAGATTTTCCAAGATCACACAAGATCTTGACAAGATTCTCACAGTGGTGGGTTTGGCGCAGATACATGTACGCATAGCGGACCTTTTGTTAGAACTATTTCGCTTGCCACAGAACAAATATATTTAGCAGAGAGCTACGGGGATGTAAATGAGTTTTATTACCCAAATGGGTTTTGACAACTGCATGTGAAAACAGCGAATTTTAAAAGAAACGCTGGGAAAACTATGACAGCAAAATTTACGAGCGACATTTATAAAGTTTTAGTATGAAAACAGTTTAAAACAGTAGGCAAAACATACATAAACTTGTGAACACAGTATTTTGAATCACTAAATAAAACTATATAGAAGTATATATAAAAAAAACCAAACATACCACGAGAAGACAGAAAAGCTGAAACCTTTTGATACTAAACTGTCATTCTTCTGTTGTCCAACTATACCGCTACTGGCGCTACAAGTCTTTACCCTTTAGTCAAATATTTTCCACATGCCAACCTCATCGTGTCATGTCTTTGAAGAAAGTTACAAATGGCTTACTACAAGCATTTTCAAACTCGAACGACCCACTTTCAATTTCCATGCAGTCAGCCGAGTATTGAAAGCGATTTTCCAAGCGAACAGCCAAAAACGAACAAGCGACGAAGAAGAACGACGAAGAATCTTTATCAACTAAACTTTAAAAACACTAGAACTGCATTCTGACTTCCCTTCGTAACTAGATCTTCAAGTTTTGACTTTTTTTTTTTATCACAAAAGAGGTTCCAAGCTTCCCTGTCAGACTGCATGTCGGCAGCATGGTCGGCAGTTGTTTACTGTCGAACGATAAACTTTGGACTTTTGAATATCACGTGTATGTCATCTCGATTACGCAATTCAATTATGTTAATTTACCTAATTATGTAAATTATAAATCGTACGATTAATAAAAAAAAAATGTCATTTACCGTTTTGGTCTGTCCATATACAGAAATATTTCCTTTCCCTCGGTCTCAAAAACGACCCTACGGGCAGTTTTTGAGACCTCGGGAAATATTTCTCTATACGGACCTCCCAGCCGGTAAATAACATATGTATCTTCTCGCTACCGTGTAATATCCACTTTCAGTTATGTTCGAACACGAATATGAACTATGAAGTGTTTCAAGCACGAATTACTGTTTTTCTTCCTGACGCAAATCGTTTTTCATTGCAGTACATGGCCTGGAGTGGTACAATGTTGTAGCCAAGAATTTAAAAAACCAGGTCCATTCCGGTACCATGTGGAAAAAAAACACGTGAGTATCTCCACGGGTATTGCACAGATCCAGCAGCCAATTGAAATTTTAAAGTTGTTTACTGTATTTCAGATAAAATGGAGACGTTACCGCCTCGGCAACAATTAAAGCAGTGTCACCACTTGCCAAGATCAGCTACTTTAATCAGCAGAAACTAGGAGGTCATCCATTCTCGTCCCCAGAGCCTCTCCCGTGCTGGGGGGAATCCAAAACCGGAACACCAAGATTCTTTGGTGTTCTTTCTAAAGCGCATGCGTTTAAGTTCACGGTTTGAGAGTTGGACCAATCTCGTTCCCAGAGCCCACGATCCCCACCCGGGAAACGAGAGACTCTGGGATAATCCGTTCACGCCATCACAGGATTCTTGTTATCCGGAAGAAGAGTTATATAGAGTTCACTGTGTTCATCAGCCAATGAAATATCGATGTGAAACGGATTATCCCAGAGTCTCTCGTTTCCCGGGTGGGGAACGTGGGCTCTGGGAACGAGATTGGAGTTGGACACGAGATCATCGACAGTTGTTTGGAATATAATTTTCCTTTCGTTTTCGATTCTGGCGGTTTGGCTGTCTCGTATTGACTCGTTTGACTTTGGAACAATTCACGGGAGTGCATGACGTACCATGCACGAACAGCCAGCAGTGTGCTGTCTAAGGCCCCGTTCACACTATACCGGATAGGTTTTCGTGCCGGCACGAAAACCTATCCGGTTTCGTGTGAACAGACGGCATAATTATGTGCCGTTTCGTGCCGAATACGATATAACCCCGTGATCCAACCAATCACCACGCTCTATTCTATTAATATACTTCCGAAACGATTTCGATCTCCGTTCACACTGGAGCTGAAACGGCACAAAAAGCTATTCGATACAGGATGTACCTCTTTCGAGATCAGAGCGGCGCAACGGCGTGCCGGCACAGAAATTGTGCCGGAACAGGCGTTTTGTGTGTGAACAGAAGGCCTATCCGGTATGGTTTTCGTGCCGGCACAAAAGCTATCCGGTATAGTGTGAACTATAATATCGTCTATCGCCTATCGATTTCAAATTGCTGTCTGTCTTCTGTGTTTCATTTAATTATATAAGGGGAAACGGGTTGATTGCTTTGAAAAACGTTCGATTAAATTGTTCGGATTAGAACTATGATTAGAATTGTGCTTCGTTGTCAGTTTTCGTGTCTCAAATACTGTTTATTTATAAACATTCACTAAGCTCCGTCGTTATATAGGCCTTTGAATTTGAACAACCAATCAGATCGCGATGATATATGGATTCCCCCAGAGCACTGATCTCCAAGTTTTATTTCGAGATCAGTGCCCCAGAGCCTTTTCCGCGCGCCAGCACGGGAGAGGCTCTGGGGACGAGAAACAAAAGTCGTGATGTAATCACCGTCCAATTCGTCCGTCAATTCGCCCAAATAGACGCCTGTCTCCGGTTCTGGCTCTCCTGGTTTACTCACGTAAATCACAGAGTCTGTGGCGTAATATAAAACTCTTTCTCCGAGCTGTTCCAACGTGCTGTAGAGCTTTATCCGCATTCGGCTCGATGAAGTTATCTTTGTGTTCATATCGTAGCTCTATGACATCATCAGTCACAAACGAAGCATCGATTACTTCTATTTCGTCGGCCGTCAACATGTCGAAATACTCTTGCGGATCTGTGATGAGCTTTACTTTAGTCATGTTGGTTCTCTGCGCAAATTTCCCTGCAAAACAAAACAAAAAAAAAATCAATATCTATCAACAATATTAATGTGCGCGCTCTCTCTAATAAATTTACGTTATTTATTACTATATTTAATACAATATTTGTACTCACCCCAAAAAGAGTTCAACATGAGCTTCGCCAAAGCACGGTACTTAATAACTTCAGAACTAACGCGTTGTTGAAATACATCAGTGCGTTAAAATTATTAAAGTAAAAAGTAACATAATTAAGTAATTGATTTTAATAATGATATTACAACTTTTGTTTGTTACAACAATAATAATTAATGGATATTCGATTTATGAGGAAAAAATTTGAATGGTGAAATTTCCGAACGTTGTTGAACGTTGCAATGAATGTTAATTATCATTTGTACTGTCTGTGGATAAAATGGTTTGCAATCACCACCACATACTTCTCGCGTCAGGTAAGTATGCTTTTGTTTTGTTGTGGAGATTTTTGATTGGCTGGTTTGGTGATCGTGCATGTAGAAACTTGGGTCGAGTCGGTATCTCCTCGGTGTCGACGGTACAACGGTCAGTTCCGACTTGGCGGTTGACACATAAGCAAGCGAATTAAGAGAAATACTCACGATTAGAAGAAAAGTAAAATCCATGATGTTCCTGAACCAGATCAGATTTCGTTATTTGGTGACGATGGCAACATGACCTATTTCGGGTTTCGTGGTATTTATCCAGGCCGTATAATTATCTGTTTACAAGAGAAAAAAGATGCATGTTAGTGTGTGATCGTCGACGTGACACGAACCGTGATCGAATGTTGTTTGTTGATTTTCTTCGAAAATGTAAGTTCGGGTGGCTATTCCAAACCATTTTCTCCACAGAAAGTTGAAATCTTAAGGGGAGAAGACGAACGAATCTGTTCTGTAGGCGTGGCTTTTGAAAATTGTCCAAAATTAATATATGGAAAGGCTAGATATTCTACTGTACGTTCAGGTGGCTGATTCCAAACCATTTTCTCCACAGGAAGTTGAAATCTTAAGGGGAGAAGACGAACAAATCTGTTCTGTAGGCGTGGCTTTTGAAAATTGTCCAAAATTAAGATATGGAAAGGCTACAATCCTGGACAAAAGTGCTTGGAAGACTATGCGAAAATCGGCAAAGTGGCCCAACAATTTTGTCCAGGATTGTCTGAAAATGACGATTTTATGATTTTTCAATAAAACACAGCTTTCTAACTTTGTAACATTGCAAAAGATATACATGCAGTTTAATAAAAGAGCCCCCATCTCTGCTCCCCATTACCCCCTCAATGGGGAAGGGATCCGGAGCAGAGTCTCTGCAGAGTTCCCACCCGCATCGGTACCACCCGCACGAGAGCTCTTATTTAATTTGCATATTCACCGAACCTTCTATACTCCACAAACAATCTGTTGAAATTTGGGGGTATGGGGGATAGGTTATCTTATAATTTATTTGAAAAGAAATAACCCCTGAAAAAGTGATTAGGGTTAGGGTACGTTTTTGAATTGGAAAATGGTTGGAAATTTGGGGGTATGGGGGATAGGTTATCTTATAATTTTTTGAAAAGATTTATGGAGAGTTCAGACAATCTGAGCCGCCTTGGATGGAAAACACGCGCTGTCCTTGTCGCGAATCAAGTCTTTGCGGTACGAATTAAAAGTACTAAAAGTTGGTTCATACATAGAGCAAAGTCAGTGAAAAGCTGGTAAACAGCTGAGAATAATTTTCGTAACGACATAATGACGTTTCTAGCGGAGCACTTCATCACATTTCACTCCCAGTGCATGAGGGGCTCCGCTCGAAAAGTCGGTGTCTATTTTCGTTATGAAAACTATTCCTGGCAGTTTACAACCTTTTAACTTTGCTCTATTTCTAAAACACTGCATACGGAGCACCGTCTACTTTTTTACACTTTTAGTTTATGCATGTATAGCACTGATCTCGAAATCAAACTGGATAGTGCAACCTATTGTCCACTGGTTCATAAAATGAAGCCAGCTAAACAAAAGAAATCCGTAATTACTAAGGGACCAAACATGCTGAAAAATGTCTATGTCTTCTTAAAACGTCTTCTGTACCAAAAAAGACTATTGAACTATATTTTCTTTCAAAGATTCAGCATCTCATTCAACAAAATGTTTATATCGGTGCCAGAATACGCTAGAAAGACCATGCATCACTTGGTCCCTTAGTAATGGGTGACTTCCGGCTTCATTTTGTAAACAATAGATGCTTAATCCAGTTTTATTTCGAGATCAGTGTGGTACACCAATATGGCCGCCATGACGTCAGATGAAAACGCTCTATAGCTAAGCTCATCTGAAAATAATTTAAATTAAAATTGTCCAAACATTAAAAAAGAAAGAAGTATTTTGGTCAGAGTTATGCAGCGATATATTAACATATATAAATAAATCTACCTCAGAACTATTGTGTTAGAAAAAGCTAAGCGACAAAAACATCCCCACCAACACAAAACTTTATAATATATTACTTCAGTGAAGATGCCTTTATCGCCCGCCGTATATGCTTGCTACAACAATTTAAGACCCCGTTTACACGATGCCGGTACAATTTGAAAACGGAACAAAATCATGCCGGTGTGTAAATACAGGCCAAAAAGTCTTGCGTTTACACGGTGCCGGTATAATATAATGACGGATTAGCATGTGATTATTCTCTTCCAATGAGAATTGAGAAGACTTTGTGAATACTGCTGACCCGAATACTGTGGTCGTATATATCGTGATTACCGCCATCAAACTGTTACGGCACGGGCGTTTACACGATACCGGTTAGTGTTCCGTTTTCATTTCATGCCGTCAAGGAACCCGTCTTCATTTTGTGCCGTTTTCATGTCATTTTTGTACCGGTATCGTGTAAACGCAAGGCCTAAACGGCATTATTTTGTTCCGTTTTCAAATTGTACCTGCATCGTGTAAACGGGGTCTTAAATGCGAACTCTTGAACCAGATCTAGGCCACTTCTAATTTTTCTTGGGCCAGCAAGAAGATAGAATTAGCTTCATTTTGATATATATGAAAGCCGTTTAAAATTGAAAGAAGCCATTGAAATTTTCCCCCCAAGACCGAAGAGCGACTACTTTCTAGTAAATCGTTATTTTTCTGCTGTATAAGTTGTTCAAACAAACGCCGTTAATCTCGGGCCAAAAAGATAGAATAAGTAATAGGTTATTTTGAGGCCACGAGGGGATATGTGATTTATTCACCAATTCAAGGAATAAACACATATCCCCGAGGGGGATATGGCGTTGACAGGATTCAACGAGGGGGATATGGCGTTGACAGGAGTCACAATAGAAAATAAATATTGAGGGGAATATTAGAGGGGAATATTAAGCGGCCTAAACGGCATGATTTTGTCCGTTTTCAAATTGTACCAGCATCGTGTAAACATTTGGCAATCTATATCTACTATCGTGGACACATCAACATAGTCATTCTCAGTTTCGAGAATTGTTTTGAGCGCTTGATGTATTTTGGATTTAAATATCTGTTTTCGTGTTGTCCGAAGGCACGGAGTGATACTATTCCAAATTATTAATTACGAAGCTCATTCTATCGTCTTGCCGGTCCAAAAAAAATTAGATGTGTCCCAGATATGATTCAAGAGTTATTCGCATTTAAAGCGAAACGCCCAAACTGTCAGTTATATACAGCGCGTCAAAAATAGAACACTTTATTGACTATATTTGCCGACATAGCCTTTGGGGGGAACATTTCGAAGGCTTCCGTTACTTTTAGCCGGGTTTCCTATATCTGAAATTGAAGCTAATTCTATATTCTTGCTGGCCCAAGAAAAATTAGAAGTACTGTCCCATGCAGATCTGGTTCAAGAGTTATTCGCATTTAAAGCGAAACGCCCAAACTGTCAATTATACAGCGCGTCAAAAATAGAACACTTTATTGACTATATTTGCCGACATAGCCTTTGGGGGGAACATTTCGAAGGCTTCCGTTACTTTTAGCCGGGTTTCCTATATCTGAATTTGAAGCTAATTTTATATTCTTGCTGGCCCAAGAAAAATTAGAAGTGTCCCAGATCTGGTTCAAGAGTTATTCGCATTTAAAGCGAAACGCCCAAACTGTCAATTATACAGCGCATCAAAAATAGAACACTTTATTGACTATATTTGCCGACATAGCCTTTGGGGGGAACATTTCGAAGGCTTCCGTTATTTTTAGCCGGGTTTCCTATATCTGAAATTGAAGCTAATTCTATATTCTTGCTGGCCCAGGAAAAATTAGAAGTGTCCCAGATCTGGTTCAAGAGTTATTCGCATTTAAAGCGAAATGCCCAAACTGTCAATTATACATCGCGCCAAAAATAGAAGACTTTATTGAATATATTTGCCGACATAACCTTTGGGGCAAAAATTTCGAAGGCTTCCGTTATTTTTAGCCGGCTTTCCTATATATGAAATTGAAGCTAATTCTATATTCTTGCCGGCCCAAGAAAAATTAGAAGTGTCCCAGATCTGGTTCAAGAGTTATTCGCATTTAAAGCGAAACGCCCAAACTGTCAATTATACAGCGCGTCAAAAATAGAACACTTTATTGACTATATTTGCCGACATTGGGGGGAACATTTCGAAGGCTTCCGTGATTTTTAGCCGGGTTTCCTATATCTGAAATTGAAGCTAATTCTATATTCTTGCTGGCCCAGGAAAAATTAGAAGTGTCCCAGATCTGGTTCAAGAGTTATTCGCATTTAAAGCGAAACGCCCAAACTGTCAATTATACAGCGGGTCAAAAATAGAACACTTTATTGACTATATTTGCCGACATAGCCTTTGGCGGGAACATTTCGAAGGCTTCCGTTATTTTTAGCCGGCTTTCCTATATCTGAAATTGAAGCTAATTCTATATTCTTGCTGGCCCAGGAAAAATTAGAGGTGTCCCAGATATGTTTCAAGAGTTATTCGCATTTAAAGCGAAACGCCCAAACTGTCAATTATACATCGCGCCAAAAATAGAAGACTTTATTGAATATATTTGCCGACATAACCTTTGGGGCAAAAATTTCGAAGGCTTCCGTTATTTTTAGCCGGCTTTCCTATCTATCAAAATGAAGCTCATTCTATCGTCTTGCCGGTCCAAAAAAAATTAGATGTGTCCCAGATATGGTTCAAGAGTTATTCGCATTTAAAACGAAACGCCCAAACTGTCAATTATACAGCGCGCCAAAAATAGAAGATTTTATTGAATATATTTGCCGACATAACCTTTGGGGCAAACATTTCGAAGGCTTCCGTTATCTTTAGCCGGCTTTCCTATATATGAAATTGAAGCTAATTCTATATTCTTGCCGGCCCAAGAAAATTTAGAAGTGTCCCAGATCTGGTTCAAGAGTTATTCGCTTTCGCCGAAACTGTGAAGGTACCACCACATTCAGTTGGGGGGGAAATTTCGATGGCTTCCGTTATCTTTAACCAGCTTTCCTATCTATCAAAATGAAGCTCATTCTATCGTCTTGCCGGTCCAAAAAAAATTAGAGGTGTCCCAGATATGTTTCAAGAGTTATTCGCATTTAAAGCGAAACGCCCAAACTGTCAATTATACATCGCGCCAAAAATAGAAGATTTTATTGAATATATTTGCCGACATAACCTTTGGGGCAAAAATTTCGAAGGCTTCCGTTATTTTTAGCCGGCTTTCCTATCTATCAAAATGAAGCTCATTCTATCGTCTTGCCGGTCCAAAAAAAATTAGATGTGTCCCAGATATGGTTCAAGAGTTATTCGCATTTAAAACGAAACGCCCAAACTGTCAATTATACAGCGCGCCAAAAATAGAAGATTTTATTGAATATATTTGCCAACATAACCTTTTGGGCAAACATTTCGAAGGCTTCCGTTATTTTTAGCCGGCTTTCCTATATATGAAATTGAAGCTAATTCTATATTCTTGCCGGCCCAAGAAAATTTAGAAGTGTCCCAGATCTGCTTCAAGAATTATTCGCTTTCGCCGAAACTGTGAAGGTACCACCACATTCAGTTGGGGGGGAAATTTCGATGGCTTCCGTTATCTTTAACCAGCTTTCCTATCTATCAAAATGAAGCTCATTCTATCGTCTTGCCGGTCCAAAAAAAATTAGATGTGTCCCAGATATGGTTCAAGAGTTATTCGCATTTAAAACGAAACGCCCAAACTGTCAATTATACAGCGCGCCAAAAATAGAAGATTTTATTGAATATATTTGCCGACATAACCTTTGGGGCAAACATTTCGAAGGCTTCCGTTATTTTTAGCCGGCTTTCCTATATATGAAATTGAAGCTAATTCTATATTCTTGCCGGCCCAAGAAAATTTAGAAGTGTCCCAGATCTGGTTCAAGAGTTATTCGCTTTCGCCGAAACTGTGAAGGTACCACCACATTCAGTTGGGGGGGGAAATTTCGATGGCTTCCGTTATCTTTAACCAGCTTTCCTATCTATCAAAATGAAGCTCATTCTATCGTCTTGGCGGTCCAAAAAAAATTAGAGGTGTCCCAGATATGTTTCAAGAGTTATTCGCATTTAAAGCGAAACGCCCAAACTGTCAATTATACATCGCGCCAAAAATATGTATGTATGTATGTTTTACATCACGCACCCATTGGGTGCAATGCTACAATGCGTTCGTAAGAGTTAGCGGAGAGCTTTCACTCTCTTCTGCCATCCTTCGCTGTCTCTTGCGAGGCGTGCCAGGTCTTCAAATGGCATCCGCTCACAGTCCTCGAGTAGGGACCCGGCTGGTATTACATCACCACCGTGAACATAGGCAACGAGTGTGCGCCTCACCAAACGGTTTGCGGCCATACGCAAGATGTGACCGAGATAACATAGTCTGCGGCGGCGTATCGCGAGCACCAAGTCGAATACGGGGTTGGATGCCGTTTCTCGGTAGTCTTCCTTGGTGATAACATGCAGGCATCTGCTGTTGAATCCGTTGATTGTCTTCTTCACATTGTCCGATAGCTTCCACGCTTCGCAAGCGTGTGTTAGTGTCGAGCACACGGCAGTTTTATACAGTCTCAGCTTCATCGACAGTGGTAAGCGGTGGTCGGTCCACATATGGGATAGGGAGCTGAAAACAGATTGCGCTATCCCCATACGATAACTAACGTCCGCTTTATCCTCACCGTCACACTGTAGCCGGCTGCCCAGATATTCAAACGCGTGCACATTCTCTATTTGCTGTCCTTCGAGTATCACATGATCAAGTTCTTTTTCTTTCGCTTTTCTTTTAACCTGTTGTACTGCCTTGTCCGCAAGGGTCCCTTTGCGTGACCGCAGGGTGCGGCCACCATCACACCATCTGGCATGGTGGATGGCAAGGCCTCGCGCAGTTGGAAAGTCTCTACTGCAGTCTGCGCATTTGTGCTTGAAATGCAGTGCTGCAATCTCAGACTCTGTCGTGGCACTGACTCGTACCTTCTTATGTATGTGCAGAGCCTTCGTCTTCGTGACGGATATCACCATCGATGCATCTCGTTTTGAGCCGGTCGATATCGCGGACACCCGCTGCGAAGCTTGTTGCGCATTTTCGTCTAGCAGTCCTGCGTCGTCCGCATATTCCAGACTCGCGATATTGACTTCATACGGTGGTTTTCCTACTCGTACACCGGCATTCGGCGAGTCGTGGAGTATAAATATTCGCCAAAGCCCTGCGATAAACGCAACAGGTGAGAAGATATCGCCTTGCAGGACTCCTCGTGAGATATCGAACGGTTCTGAGAGAACAGTCGTGCCGTCAGGGCTTCGTATACGAACACATCCTGAAGCCGCGCTGAATATTGATTGTATGACACGACGAAGTTTTAGTGATACTCCAGCGCTACTGAGTGCTTCGTCGAGGAATATCTGGCTCTCAGAGTCGAAAGCGGCAGTGTAGTCGATGAAGGTGACTAACGCCTGTCTTGATTCTCGCAATATCATGCTGATTGTCCATTTCAGGATGGACACGTTGTCACGGGTTCCTCTTGCTGGTCTGAACCCCGCTTGGCTATCTGGGAGTATTGGTTCGAGCTCAAGGTGGAGTCGCCGTGCAATAACTGCGGACAGGAGTTTGTACGCGTGGCATAGCAGACAGATCGCTCTATAGTTGCTGAAGTCGTTCCTGTCCTTTTTCTTGTAGAGCATGATGAAGATTCCTCTGACAAGTTCGGGTGGTATGCACTCGCTTTCCCAGAGCAGATGGACTATGCGGAACAGCTCAGTTTTCGCCGATACCGAGTTCTGATATGCTTCTATCGGGATTTCGTCCCATCCCGGTGCCCGCCCGCTCTTGAGAGCTTTTAAGCAATCCTCCAGCTCACTTTCACTTAGATGATCCTCTGGGCTGACTGTATGTTCACGAGGGCGGTTAGCGTCAACATCCGGTGATGCGAACTTCTTTGTCAGGAATTCGTTCCATACTGCAAGTAGTTGATCGGTTGACAGTACGGGTTGGCCTGTTAGGTCTTTCGACGGCATGGTGGTAGTAGAATTTGTTTTCCCACTTAGAAATTTTGTTAGTCTCGTCACTTCGCGTTTATTGCCGGTTCGTTCTGCGGACTCCATGTCATCAAGAACGCCATCTACGTAGGATCTGTAATCTTCACGGCTCGAGTTCGATATCGCTTTGGATGCAGCTTTGCGTTCCAGTGCGCTCAATGATTGAAAGTTTACTTGTCTGTTTTTATACAAATCTCTAGTGCGTGAACTGATATGACGTTTACGTAGAGGCACAGATTTACGTTGCGGAAGAACACAAGCTGCAGCGGCGGACACTGCTTTTTGGAGGTTTGCTAACGATTCTGATGGGTCACCTTGAATATATGCTTGCTGGGTTAAATTTGAGCGTACGTTCTCTTCGAACCGTGTTCTTACATCTTCGTCCGTTTTCAGAAGACTGTAGTCCAGAGGTTTATCCGTTTTTCTGCTTGCTTTGACTCGGGAAGATAATAAGCAGCTGACCAGACCATGGTCATAGTGTCTGCCCCATCGCTGGCACGTCACTCCCCACTTAACCTTACAATCCCGCACTGCCGTGGCCCAACGCGACGATACTAACACGTAATCAAGCTGCGATGGTTTGTATTTTGGGTCCTTGGCCAGATAGGTTGCGTTAGTTTTACCTCTTTTCGGCTGAAAGTACGTGGAGACGGCAGTTAGTTTCATTCGCTGCATTAGCGCAAGCATGAGTTCTCCTCGTTGTTTGCGTTCTTATGGATGCACCATCTGCCCGTGAGATTGTTCTTATTTCTCCCGAGCTTACAATTCAGGTCTCCAAACAGCACAACGCAGTCATGACGGTTAACCTGAGTCAGCACCTTTACGACTTGTTGGAGCACGTCAGATGCGAGTGGTTTGGTCTTGCGCTGGCTGTGTGGCATGTAAACACCGATGACGAACAGATATTGAATATATTTGCCGACATAACCTTTGGGGCAAAAATTTCGAAGGCTTCCGTTACTTTTAGCCGGCTTTCCTATCTATCAAAATGAAGCTCATTCTATCGTCTTGCCGGTCCAAACAAAATTAGCCCAAACTGTCAATTATACAGCGCGCCAAAAATAGAAGATTTTATTGAATATATTTGCCGACATAACCTTTGGGGCAAACATTTCGAAGGCTTTCGTTATTTTTAGCCGGCTTTCCTATATATGAAATTGAAGCTAATTCTATATTCTTGCCGGCCCAAGAAAATTTAGAAGTGTCCCAGATCTGGTTCAAGAGTTATTCGCTTTCGCCGAAACTGTGAAGGTACCACACATTCAGTTGGGGGGGAAAATTTCGATGGCTTCCGTTATCTTTAACCAGCTTTCCTATCTATCAAAATGAAGCTCATTCTATCGTCTTGCCGGTCCAAAAAAAATTAGAGGTGTCCCAGATATGTTTCAAGAGTTATTCGCATTTAAAGCGAAACGCCCAAACTGTCAATTATACATCGCGCCAAAAATAGAAGACTTTATTGAATATATTTGCCGACAACCTTTGGGGCAAAAATTTCGAAGGCTTCCGTTATTTTTAGCCGGCTTTTCTATCTATCAAAATGAAGCTCATTCTATCGTCTTGCCGGTCCAAAAAAATTAGATGTGTCCCAGATATGGTTCAAGAGTTATTCGCATTTAAAGCGAAACGCCCAAACTGTCAATTATACATCGCGCCAAAAATAGAAGACTTTATTGAATATATTTGCCGACATAACTTTGGGGCAAAAATTTCGAAGGCTTCCGTTATTTTTAACCGGCTTTCCTATCTATCAAAATGAAGCTCATTCTATCGTCTTGCCGGTCCAAAAAAAATTAGATGTGTCCCAGATATGGTTCAAGAGTTATTCGCATTTAAAACGAAACGCCCAAACTGTCAATTATACAGCGCGCCAAAAATAGAAGATTTTATTGAATATATTTGCCGACATAACCTTTGGGGCAAACATTTCGAAGGCTTCCGTTATTTTTAGCCGGCTTTCCTATATACGAAATTGAAGCTAATTCTATATTCTTGCCGGCCCAAGAAAATTTAGAAGTGTCCCAGATCTGGTTCAAGAGTTATTCGCTTTCGCCGAAACTGTGAAGGTACTACCACATTCAGTTGGGGGGGAAATTTCGATGGCTTCCGTTATCTTTAACCAGCTTTCCTATCTATCAAAATGAAGCTCATTCTATCGTCTTGCCGGTCCAAAAAAAATTAGAGGTGTCCCAGATATGTTTCAAGAGTTATTCGCATTTAAAGCGAAACGCCCAAACTGTCAATTATACATCGCGCCAAAAATAGAAGACTTTATTGAATATATTTGCCGACATAACCTTTGGGGCAAAAATTTCGAAGGCTTCCGTTATTTTTAGCCGGCTTTCCTATCTATCAAAATGAAGCTCATTCTATCGTCTTGCCGGTCCAAAAAAAATTAGATGTGTCCCAGATATGGTTCAAGAGTTATTCGCATTTAAAACGAAACGCCCAAACTGTCAATTATACAGCGCGCCAAAAATAGAAGATTTTATTGAATATATTTGCCGACATAACCTTTGGGGCAAACATTTCGAAGGCTTCCGTTATTTTTAGCCGGCTTTCCTATATATGAAATTGAAGCTAATTCTATATTCTTGCCGGCCCAAGAAAATTTAGAAGTGTCCCAGATCTGGTTCAAGAGTTATTCGCTTTCGCCGAAACTGTGAAGGTACCACCACATTCAGTTGGGGGGGAAATTTCGATGGCTTCCGTTATCTTTAACCAGCTTTCCTATCTATCAAAATGAAGCTCATTCTATCGTCTTGCCGGTCCAAAAAAAATTAGAGGTGTCCCAGATATGTTTCAAGAGTTATTCGCATTTAAAGCGAAACGCCCAAACTGTCAATTATACATCGCGCCAAAAATAGAAGATTTTATTGAATATATTTGCCGACATAACCTTTGGGGCAAAAATTTCGAAGGCTTCCGTTATTTTTAGCCGGCTTTCCTATCTATCAAAATGAAGCTCATTCTATCGTCTTGCCGGTCCAAAAAAAATTAGATGTGTCCCAGATATGGTTCAAGAGTTATTCGCATTTAAAACGAAACGCCCAAACTGTCAATTATACAGCGCGCCAAAAATAGAAGATTTTATTGAATATATTTGCCAACATAACCTTTTGGGCAAACATTTCGAAGGCTTCCGTTATTTTTAGCCGGCTTTCCTATATATGAAATTGAAGCTAATTCTATATTCTTGCCGGCCCAAGAAAATTTAGAAGTGTCCCAGATCTGCTTCAAGAGTTATTCGCTTTCGCCGAAACTGTGAAGGTACCACCACATTCAGTTGGGGGGGAAATTTCGATGGCTTCCGTTACCTTTAACCAGCTTTCCTATCTATCAAAATGAAGCTCATTCTATCGTCTTGCCGGTCCAAAAAAAATTAGAGGTGTCCCAGATATGTTTCAAGAGTTATTCGCATTTAAAGCGAAACGCCCAAACCGTCAATTATACATCGCGCCAAAAATAGAAGACTTTATTGAATATATTTGCCGACATAACCTTTGGGGCAAAAATTTCGAAGGCTTCCGTTATTTTTAGCCGGCTTTCCTATCTATCAAAATGAAGCTCATTCTATCGTCTTGCCGGTCCAAAAAAAATTAGATGTGTCCCAGATATGGTTCAAGAGTTATTCGCATTTAAAACGAAACGCCCAAACTGTCAATTATACAGCGCGCCAAAAATAGAAGATTTTATTGAATATATTTGCCGACATAACCTTTGGGGCAAACATTTCGAAGGCTTCCGTTATTTTTAGCCGGCTTTCCTATATATGAAATTGAAGCTAATTCTATATTCTTGCCGGCCCAAGAAAATTTAGAAGTGTCCCAGATCTGCTTCAAGAGTTATTCGCTTTCGCCGAAACTGTGAAGGTACCACCACATTCAGTTGGGGGGGAAATTTCGATGGCTTCCGTTATCTTTAACCAGCTTTCCTATCTATCAAAATGAAGCTCATTCTATCGTCTTGCCGGTCCAAAAAAAATTAGAGGTGTCCCAGATATGTTTCAAGAGTTATTCGCATTTAAAGCGAAACGCCCAAACTGTCAATTATACATCGCGCCAAAAATAGAAGACTTTATTGAATATATTTGCCGACATAACCTTTGGGGCAAAAATTTCGAAGGCTTCCGTTATTTTTAGCCGGCTTTCCTATCTATCAAAATGAAGCTCATTCTATCGTCTTGCCGGTCCAAAAAAAATTAGATGTGTCCCAGATATGGTTCAAGAGTTATTCGCATTTAAAATGAAACGCCCAAACTGTCAATTATACAGCGCGCCAAAAATAGAAGATTTTATTGAATATATTTGCCGACATAACCTTTGGGGCAAACATTTCGAAGGCTTCCGTTATTTTTAGCCGGCTTTCCTATATATGAAATTGAAGCTAATTCTATATTCTTGCCGGCCCAAGAAAATTTAGAAGTGTCCCAGATCTGCTTCAAGAGTTATTCGCTTTCGCCGAAACTGTGAAGGTACCACCACATTCAGTTGGGGGGGAAATTTCGATGGCTTCCGTTACCTTTAACCAGCTTTCCTATCTATCAAAATGAAGCTCATTCTATCGTCTTGCCGGTCCAAAAAAAAATTAGAGGTGTCCCAGATATGTTTCAAGAGTTATTCGCATTTAAAGCGAAACGCCCAAACTGTCAATTATACATCGCGCCAAAAATAGAAGACTTTATTGAATATATTTGCCGACATAACCTTTGGGGCAAAAATTTCGAAGGCTTCCGTTATTTTTAGCCGGCTTTCCTATCTATCAAAATGAAGCTCATTCTATCGTCTTGCCGGTCCAAAAAAAATTAGATGTGTCCCAGATATGGTTTCAAGAGTTATTCGCATTTAAAACGAAACGCCCAAACTGTCAATTATACAGCGCGCCAAAAATAGAAGATTTTATTGAATATATTTGCCGACATAACCTTTGGGGCAAACATTTCGAAGGCTTCCGTTATTTTTAGCCGGCTTTCCTATATATGAAATTGAAGCTAATTCTATATTCTTGCCGGCCCAAGAAAATTTAGAAGTGTCCCAGATCTGCTTCAAGAGTTATTCGCTTTCGCCGAAACTGTGAAGGTACCACCACATTCAGTTGGGGGGGAAATTTCGATGGCTTCCGTTATCTTTAACCAGCTTTCCTATCTATCAAAATGAAGCTCATTCTATCGTCTTGCCGGTCCAAAAAAAATTAGAGGTGTCCCAGATATGTTTCAAGAGTTATTCGCATTTAAAGCGAAACGCCCAAACTGTCAATTATACATCGCGCCAAAAATAGAAGACTTTATTGAATATATTTGCCGACATAACCTTCTGGGCAAAAATTTCGAAGGCTTCCGTTATTTTTAGCCGGCTTTCCTATCTATCAAAATGAAGCTCATTCTATCGTCTTGCCGGTCCAAAAAAAATTAGATGTGTCCCAGATATGTTTCAAGAGTTATTCGCATTTAAAGCGAAACGCCCAAACTGTCAATTATACATCGCGCCAAAAATAGAAGATTTTATTGAATATATTTGCCGACATAACCTTTGGGGCAAAAATTTCGAAGGCTTCCGTTATTTTTAGCCGGCTTTCCTATCTATCAAAATGAAGCTCATTCTATCGTCTTGCCGGTCCAAAAAAAATTAGATGTGTCCCAGATATGGTTCAAGAGTTATTCGCATTTAAAACGAAACGCCCAAACTGTCAATTATACAGCGCGCCAAAAATAGAAGATTTTATTGAATATATTTGCCAACATAACCTTTTGGGCAAACATTTCGAAGGCTTCCGTTATTTTTAGCCGGCTTTCCTATATATGAAATTGAAGCTAATTCTATATTCTTGCCGGCCCAAGAAAATTTAGAAGTGTCCCAGATCTGCTTCAAGAATTATTCGCTTTCGCCGAAACTGTGAAGGTACCACCACATTCAGTTGGGGGGGAAATTTCGATGGCTTCCGTTATCTTTAACCAGCTTTCCTATCTATCAAAATGAAGCTCATTCTATCGTCTTGCCGGTCCAAAAAAAATTAGATGTGTCCCAGATATGGTTCAAGAGTTATTCGCATTTAAAACGAAAACGCCCAAACTGTCAATTATACAGCGCGCCAAAAATAGAAGATTTTATTGAATATATTTGCCGACATAACCTTTGGGGCAAACATTTCGAAGGCTTCCGTTATTTTTAGCCGGCTTTCCTATATATGAAATTGAAGCTAATTCTATATTCTTGCCGGCCCAAGAAAATTTAGAAGTGTCCCAGATCTGGTTCAAGAGTTATTCGCTTTCGCCGAAACTGTGAAGGTACCACCACATTCAGTTGGGGGGGGGAAATTTCGATGGCTTCCGTTATCTTTAACCAGCTTTCCTATCTATCAAAATGAAGCTCATTCTATCGTCTTGGCGGTCCAAAAAAAATTAGAGGTGTCCCAGATATGTTTCAAGAGTTATTCGCATTTAAAGCGAAACGCCCAAACTGTCAATTATACATCGCGCCAAAAATATGTATGTATGTATGTTTTACATCACGCACCCATTGGGTGCAATGCTACAATGCGTTCGTAAGAGTTAGCGGAGAGCTTTCACTCTCTTCTGCCATCCTTCGCTGTCTCTTGCGAGGCGTGCCAGGTCTTCAAATGGCATCCGCTCACAGTCCTCGAGTAGGGACCCGGCTGGTATTACATCACCACCGTGAACATAGGCAACGAGTGTGCGCCTCACCAAACGGTTTGCGGCCATACGCAAGATGTGACCGAGATAACATAGTCTGCGGCGGCGTATCGCGAGCACCAAGTCGAATACGGGGTTGGATGCCGTTTCTCGGTAGTCTTCCTTGGTGATAACATGCAGGCATCTGCTGTTGAATCCGTTGATTGTCTTCTTCACATTGTCCGATAGCTTCCACGCTTCGCAAGCGTGTGTTAGTGTCGAGCACACGGCAGTTTTATACAGTCTCAGCTTCATCGACAGTGGTAAGCGGTGGTCGGTCCACATATGGGATAGGGAGCTGAAAACAGATTGCGCTATCCCCATACGATAACTAACGTCCGCTTTATCCTCACCGTCACACTGTAGCCGGCTGCCCAGATATTCAAACGCGTGCACATTCTCTATTTGCTGTCCTTCGAGTATCACATGATCAAGTTCTTTTTCTTTCGCTTTTCTTTTAACCTGTTGTACTGCCTTGTCCGCAAGGGTCCCTTTGCGTGACCGCAGGGTGCGGCCACCATCACACCATCTGGCATGGTGGATGGCAAGGCCTCGCGCAGTTGGAAAGTCTCTACTGCAGTCTGCGCATTTGTGCTTGAAATGCAGTGCTGCAATCTCAGACTCTGTCGTGGCACTGACTCGTACCTTCTTATGTATGTGCAGAGCCTTCGTCTTCGTGACGGATATCACCATCGATGCATCTCGTTTTGAGCCGGTCGATATCGCGGACACCCGCTGCGAAGCTTGTTGCGCATTTTCGTCTAGCAGTCCTGCGTCGTCCGCATATTCCAGACTCGCGATATTGACTTCATACGGTGGTTTTCCTACTCGTACACCGGCATTCGGCGAGTCGTGGAGTATAAATATTCGCCAAAGCCCTGCGATAAACGCAACAGGTGAGAAGATATCGCCTTGCAGGACTCCTCGTGAGATATCGAACGGTTCTGAGAGAACAGTCGTGCCGTCAGGGCTTCGTATACGAACACATCCTGAAGCCGCGCTGAATATTGATTGTATGACACGACGAAGTTTTAGTGATACTCCAGCGCTACTGAGTGCTTCGTCGAGGAATATCTGGCTCTCAGAGTCGAAAGCGGCAGTGTAGTCGATGAAGGTGACTAACGCCTGTCTTGATTCTCGCAATATCATGCTGATTGTCCATTTCAGGATGGACACGTTGTCACGGGTTCCTCTTGCTGGTCTGAACCCCGCTTGGCTATCTGGGAGTATTGGTTCGAGCTCAAGGTGGAGTCGCCGTGCAATAACTGCGGACAGGAGTTTGTACGCGTGGCATAGCAGACAGATCGCTCTATAGTTGCTGAAGTCGTTCCTGTCCTTTTTCTTGTAGAGCATGATGAAGATTCCTCTGACAAGTTCGGGTGGTATGCACTCGCTTTCCCAGAGCAGATGGACTATGCGGAACAGCTCAGTTTTCGCCGATACCGAGTTCTGATATGCTTCTATCGGGATTTCGTCCCATCCCGGTGCCCGCCCGCTCTTGAGAGCTTTTAAGCAATCCTCCAGCTCACTTTCACTTAGATGATCCTCTGGGCTGACTGTATGTTCACGAGGGCGGTTAGCGTCAACATCCGGTGATGCGAACTTCTTTGTCAGGAATTCGTTCCATACTGCAAGTAGTTGATCGGTTGACAGTACGGGTTGGCCTGTTAGGTCTTTCGACGGCATGGTGGTAGTAGAATTTGTTTTCCCACTTAGAAATTTTGTTAGTCTCGTCACTTCGCGTTTATTGCCGGTTCGTTCTGCGGACTCCATGTCATCAAGAACGCCATCTACGTAGGATCTGTAATCTTCACGGCTCGAGTTCGATATCGCTTTGGATGCAGCTTTGCGTTCCAGTGCGCTCAATGATTGAAAGTTTACTTGTCTGTTTTTATACAAATCTCTAGTGCGTGAACTGATATGACGTTTACGTAGAGGCACAGATTTACGTTGCGGAAGAACACAAGCTGCAGCGGCGGACACTGCTTTTTGGAGGTTTGCTAACGATTCTGATGGGTCACCTTGAATATATGCTTGCTGGGTTAAATTTGAGCGTACGTTCTCTTCGAACCGTGTTCTTACATCTTCGTCCGTTTTCAGAAGACTGTAGTCCAGAGGTTTATCCGTTTTTCTGCTTGCTTTGACTCGGGAAGATAATAAGCAGCTGACCAGACCATGGTCATAGTGTCTGCCCCATCGCTGGCACGTCACTCCCCACTTAACCTTACAATCCCGCACTGCCGTGGCCCAACGCGACGATACTAACACGTAATCAAGCTGCGATGGTTTGTATTTTGGGTCCTTGGCCAGATAGGTTGCGTTAGTTTTACCTCTTTTCGGCTGAAAGTACGTGGAGACGGCAGTTAGTTTCATTCGCTGCATTAGCGCAAGCATGAGTTCTCCTTCGTTGTTTGCGTTCTTATGGATGCACCATCTGCCCGTGAGATTGTTCTTATTTCTCCCGAGCTTACAATTCAGGTCTCCAAACAGCACAACGCAGTCATGACGGTTAACCTGAGTCAGCACCTTTACGACTTGTTGGAGCACGTCAGATGCGAGTGGTTTGGTCTTGCGCTGGCTGTGTGGCATGTAAACACCGATGACGAACAGATATTGAATATATTTGCCGACATAACCTTTGGGGCAAAAATTTCGAAGGCTTCCGTTATTTTTAGCCGGCTTTCCTATCTATCAAAATGAAGCTCATTCTATCGTCTTGCCGGTCCAAAAAAAATTAGATGTGTCCCAGATATGGTTCAAGAGTTATTCGCATTTTAAAACGAAACGCCCAAACTGTCAATTATACAGCGCGCCAAAAATAGAAGACTTTATTGAATATATTTGCCAACATAACCTTTTGGGCAAACATTTCGAAGGCTTCCGTTATTTTTAGCCGGCTTTCCTATATATGAAATTGAAGCTAATTCTATATTCTTGCCGGCCCAAGAAAATTTAGAAGTGTCCCAGATCTGCTTCAAGAGTTATTCGCTTTCGCCGAAACTGTGAAGGTACCACCACATTCAGTTGGGGGGGAAATTTCGATGGCTTCCGTTATCTTTAACCAGCTTTCCTATCTATCAAAATGAAGCTCATTCTATCGTCTTGCCGGTCCAAAAAAAAATTAGAGGTGTCCCAGATATGTTTCAAGAGTTATTCGCATTTAAAGCGAAACGCCCAAACCGTCAATTATACATCGCGCCAAAAATAGAAGACTTTATTGAATATATTTGCCGACATAGCCTTTGGGGCAAAAATTTCGAAGGCTTCCGTTATTTTTAGCCGGCTTTCCTATCTATCAAAATGAAGCTCATTCTATCGTCTTGCCGGTCCAAAAAAAATTAGATGTGTCCCAGATATGGTTCAAGAGTTATTCGCATTTAAAGCGAAACGCCCAAACTGTCAATTATACAGCGCGCCAAAAATAGAAGATTTTATTGAATATATTTGCCGACATAACCTTTGGGGCAAACATTTCGAAGGCTTCCGTGATTTTTAGCCGGCTTTCCTATATATGAAATTGAAGCTAATTCTATATTCTTGCTGGCCCAAGAAAAATTTAGAAGTGTCCCAGATCTGCTTCAAGAGTTATTCGCATTTAAAGCGAAACGCCCAAACTGTGAAGGTACCACCACATTCAGTTGGGGGGGAAATTTCGATGGCTTCCGTTATCTTTAACCAGCTTTCCTATCTATCAAAATGAAGCTCATTCTATCGTCTTGCCGGTCCAAAAAAAATTAGAGGTGTCCCAGATATGTTTCAAGAGTTATTCGCATTTAAAGCGAAACGCCCAAACTGTCAATTATACATCGCGCCAAAAATAGAAGACTTTATTGAATATATTTGCCGACATAACCTTTGGGGCAAAAATTTCGAAGGCTTCCGTTATTTTTAGCCGGCTTTCCTATCTATCAAAATGAAGCTCATTCTATCGTCTTGCCGGTCCAAAAAAAATTAGATGTGTCCCAGATATGGTTCAAGAGTTATTCGCATTTAAATGAAACGCCCAAACTGTCAATTATACAGCGCGCCAAAAATAGAAGATTTTATTGAATATATTTGCCGACATAACCTTTGGGGCAAACATTTCGAAGGCTTCCGTTATTTTTAGCCGGCTTTGCTATATATGAAATTGAAGCTAATTCTATATTCTTGCCGGCCCAAGAAAATTTAGAAGTGTCCCAGATCTGCTTCAAGAGTTATTCGCTTTCGCCGAAACTGTGAAGGTACCACCACATTCAGTTGGGGGGGAAATTTCGATGGCTTCCGTTATCTTTAACCAGCTTTCCTATCTATCAAAATGAAGCTCATTCTATCGTCTTGCCGGTCCAAAAAAAATTAGAGGTGTCCCAGATATGTTTCAAGAGTTATTCGCATTTAAAGCGAAACGCCCAAACTGTCAATTATACATCGCGCCAAAAATAGAAGACTTTATTGAATATATTTGCCGACATAACCTTTGGGGCAAAAATTTCGAAGGCTTCCGTTATTTTTAGCCGGCTTTCCTATCTATCAAAATGAAGCTCATTCTATCGTCTTGCCGGTCCAAAAAAAATTAGATGTGTCCCAGATATGGTTCAAGAGTTATTCGCATTTAAAACGAAACGCCCAAACTGTCAATTATACAGCGCGCCAAAAATAGAAGATTTTATTGAATATATTTGCCGACATAACCTTTGGGGCAAACATTTCGAAGGCTTCCGTTATTTTTAGCCGGCTTTCCTATATATGAAATTGAAGCTAATTCTATATTCTTGCCGGCCCAAGAAAATTTAGAAGTGTCCCAGATCTGCTTCAAGAGTTATTCGCTTTCGCCGAAACTGTGAAGGTACCACCACATTCAGTTGGGGGGGAAATTTCGATGGCTTCCGTTATCTTTAACCAGCTTTCCTATCTATCAAAAATGAAGCTCATTCTATCGTCTTGCCGGTCCAAAAAAAATTAGAGGTGTCCCAGATATGTTTCAAGAGTTATTCGCATTTAAAGCGAAACGCCCAAACTGTCAATTATACATCGCGCCAAAAATAGAAGACTTTATTGAATATATTTGCCGACATAACCTTCTGGGCAAAAATTTCGAAGGCTTCCGTTATTTTTAGCCGGCTTTCTATCTATCAAAATGAAGCTCATTCTATCGTCTTGCCGGTCCAAAAAAAATTAGAGGTGTCCCAGATATGTTTCAAGAGTTATTCGCATTTAAAGCGAAACGCCCAAACTGTCAATTATACATCGCGCCAAAAATAGAAGATTTTATTGAATATATTTGCCGACATAACCTTTGGGGCAAAAATTTCGAAGGCTTCCGTTATTTTTAGCCGGCTTTCCTATCTATCAAAATGAAGCTCATTCTATCGTCTTGCCGGTCCAAAAAAAATTAGATGTGTCCCAGATATGGTTCAAGAGTTATTCGCATTTAAAACGAAACGCCCAAACTGTCAATTATACAGCGCGCCAAAAATAGAAGATTTTATTGAATATATTTGCCAACATAACCTTTTGGGCAAACATTTCGAAGGCTTCCGTTATTTTTAGCCGGCTTTCCTATATATGAAATTGAAGCTAATTCTATATTCTTGCCGGCCCAAGAAAATTTAGAAGTGTCCCAGATCTGCTTCAAGAATTATTCGCTTTCGCCGAAACTGTGAAGGTACCACCACATTCAGTTGGGGGGGAAATTTCGATGGCTTCCGTTATCTTTAACCAGCTTTCCTATCTATCAAAATGAAGCTCATTCTATCGTCTTGCCGGTCCAAAAAAAATTAGATGTGTCCCAGATATGGTTCAAGAGTTATTCGCATTTAAAACGAAACGCCCAAACTGTCAATTATACAGCGCGCCAAAAATAGAAGATTTTATTGAATATATTTGCCGACATAACCTTTGGGGCAAACATTTCGAAGGCTTCCGTTATTTTTAGCCGGCTTTCCTATATATGAAATTGAAGCTAATTCTATATTCTTGCCGGCCCAAGAAAATTTAGAAGTGTCCCAGATCTGGTTCAAGAGTTATTCGCTTTCGCCGAAACTGTGAAGGTACCACCACATTCAGTTGGGGGGGGGAAATTTCGATGGCTTCCGTTATCTTTAACCAGCTTTCCTATCTATCAAAATGAAGCTCATTCTATCGTCTTGGCGGTCCAAAAAAAATTAGAGGTGTCCCAGATATGTTTCAAGAGTTATTCGCATTTAAAGCGAAACGCCCAAACTGTCAATTATACATCGCGCCAAAAATATGTATGTATGTATGTTTTACATCACGCACCCATTGGGTGCAATGCTACAATGCGTTCGTAAGAGTTAGCGGAGAGCTTTCACTCTCTTCTGCCATCCTTCGCTGTCTCTTGCGAGGCGTGCCAGGTCTTCAAATGGCATCCGCTCACAGTCCTCGAGTAGGGACCCGGCTGGTATTACATCACCACCGTGAACATAGGCAACGAGTGTGCGCCTCACCAAACGGTTTGCGGCCATACGCAAGATGTGACCGAGATAACATAGTCTGCGGCGGCGTATCGCGAGCACCAAGTCGAATACGGGGTTGGATGCCGTTTCTCGGTAGTCTTCCTTGGTGATAACATGCAGGCATCTGCTGTTGAATCCGTTGATTGTCTTCTTCACATTGTCCGATAGCTTCCACGCTTCGCAAGCGTGTGTTAGTGTCGAGCACACGGCAGTTTTATACAGTCTCAGCTTCATCGACAGTGGTAAGCGGTGGTCGGTCCACATATGGGATAGGGAGCTGAAAACAGATTGCGCTATCCCCATACGATAACTAACGTCCGCTTTATCCTCACCGTCACACTGTAGCCGGCTGCCCAGATATTCAAACGCGTGCACATTCTCTATTTGCTGTCCTTCGAGTATCACATGATCAAGTTCTTTTTCTTTCGCTTTTCTTTTAACCTGTTGTACTGCCTTGTCCGCAAGGGTCCCTTTGCGTGACCGCAGGGTGCGGCCACCATCACACCATCTGGCATGGTGGATGGCAAGGCCTCGCGCAGTTGGAAAGTCTCTACTGCAGTCTGCGCATTTGTGCTTGAAATGCAGTGCTGCAATCTCAGACTCTGTCGTGGCACTGACTCGTACCTTCTTATGTATGTGCAGAGCCTTCGTCTTCGTGACGGATATCACCATCGATGCATCTCGTTTTGAGCCGGTCGATATCGCGGACACCCGCTGCGAAGCTTGTTGCGCATTTTCGTCTAGCAGTCCTGCGTCGTCCGCATATTCCAGACTCGCGATATTGACTTCATACGGTGGTTTTCCTACTCGTACACCGGCATTCGGCGAGTCGTGGAGTATAAATATTCGCCAAAGCCCTGCGATAAACGCAACAGGTGAGAAGATATCGCCTTGCAGGACTCCTCGTGAGATATCGAACGGTTCTGAGAGAACAGTCGTGCCGTCAGGGCTTCGTATACGAACACATCCTGAAGCCGCGCTGAATATTGATTGTATGACACGACGAAGTTTTAGTGATACTCCAGCGCTACTGAGTGCTTCGTCGAGGAATATCTGGCTCTCAGAGTCGAAAGCGGCAGTGTAGTCGATGAAGGTGACTAACGCCTGTCTTGATTCTCGCAATATCATGCTGATTGTCCATTTCAGGATGGACACGTTGTCACGGGTTCCTCTTGCTGGTCTGAACCCCGCTTGGCTATCTGGGAGTATTGGTTCGAGCTCAAGGTGGAGTCGCCGTGCAATAACTGCGGACAGGAGTTTGTACGCGTGGCATAGCAGACAGATCGCTCTATAGTTGCTGAAGTCGTTCCTGTCCTTTTTCTTGTAGAGCATGATGAAGATTCCTCTGACAAGTTCGGGTGGTATGCACTCGCTTTCCCAGAGCAGATGGACTATGCGGAACAGCTCAGTTTTCGCCGATACCGAGTTCTGATATGCTTCTATCGGGATTTCGTCCCATCCCGGTGCCCGCCCGCTCTTGAGAGCTTTTAAGCAATCCTCCAGCTCACTTTCACTTAGATGATCCTCTGGGCTGACTGTATGTTCACGAGGGCGGTTAGCGTCAACATCCGGTGATGCGAACTTCTTTGTCAGGAATTCGTTCCATACTGCAAGTAGTTGATCGGTTGACAGTACGGGTTGGCCTGTTAGGTCTTTCGACGGCATGGTGGTAGTAGAATTTGTTTTCCCACTTAGAAATTTTGTTAGTCTCGTCACTTCGCGTTTATTGCCGGTTCGTTCTGCGGACTCCATGTCATCAAGAACGCCATCTACGTAGGATCTGTAATCTTCACGGCTCGAGTTCGATATCGCTTTGGATGCAGCTTTGCGTTCCAGTGCGCTCAATGATTGAAAGTTTACTTGTCTGTTTTTATACAAATCTCTAGTGCGTGAACTGATATGACGTTTACGTAGAGGCACAGATTTACGTTGCGGAAGAACACAAGCTGCAGCGGCGGACACTGCTTTTTGGAGGTTTGCTAACGATTCTGATGGGTCACCTTGAATATATGCTTGCTGGGTTAAATTTGAGCGTACGTTCTCTTCGAACCGTGTTCTTACATCTTCGTCCGTTTTCAGAAGACTGTAGTCCAGAGGTTTATCCGTTTTTTCTGCTTGCTTTGACTCGGGAAGATAATAAGCAGCTGACCAGACCATGGTCATAGTGTCTGCCCCATCGCTGGCACGTCACTCCCCACTTAACCTTACAATCCCGCACTGCCGTGGCCCAACGCGACGATACTAACACGTAATCAAGCTGCGATGGTTTGTATTTTGGGTCCTTGGCCAGATAGGTTGCGTTAGTTTTACCTCTTTTCGGCTGAAAGTACGTGGAGACGGCAGTTAGTTTCATTCGCTGCATTAGCGCAAGCATGAGTTCTCCTCGTTGTTTGCGTTCTTATGGATGCACCATCTGCCCGTGAGATTGTTCTTATTTCTCCCGAGCTTACAATTCAGGTCTCCAAACAGCACAACGCAGTCATGACGGTTAACCTGAGTCAGCACCTTTACGACTTGTTGGAGCACGTCAGATGCGAGTGGTTTGGTCTTGCGCTGGCTGTGTGGCATGTAAACACCGATGACGAACAGATATTGAATATATTTGCCGACATAACCTTTGGGGCAAAAATTTCGAAGGCTTCCGTTACTTTTAGCCGGCTTTCCTATCTATCAAAATGAAGCTCATTCTATCGTCTTGCCGGTCCAAAAAAAATTAGATGTGTCCCCAGATATGTTCAAGAGTTATTCGCATTAAAACGAAACGCCCAAACTGTCAATTATACAGCGCGCCAAAAATAGAAGATTTTATTGAATATATTTGCCAACATAACCTTTTGGGCAAACATTTCGAAGGCTTCCGTTATTTTTAGCCGGCTTTCCTATATATGAAATTGAAGCTAATTCTATATTCTTGCCGGCCCAAGAAAATTTAGAAGTGTCCCAGATCTGCTTCAAGAGTTATTCGCTTTCGCCGAAACTGTGAAGGTACCACCACATTCAGTTGGGGGGGGAAATTTCGATGGCTTCCGTTATCTTTAACCAGCTTTCCTATCTATCAAAATGAAGCTCATTCTATCGTCTTGCCGGTCCAAAAAAAATTTAGAGGTGTCCCAGATATGTTTCAAGAGTTATTCGCATTTAAAGCGAAACGCCCAAACCGTCAATTATACATCGCGCCAAAAATAGAAGACTTTATTGAATATATTTGCCGACATAACCTTTGGGGCAAAAATTTCGAAGGCTTCCGTTATTTTTAGCCGGCTTTCCTATCTATCAAAATGAAGCTCATTCTATCGTCTTGCCGGTCCAAAAAAAATTAGATGTGTCCCAGATATGGTTCAAGAGTTATTCGCATTTAAAACGAAACGCCCAAACTGTCAATTATACAGCGCGCCAAAAATAGAAGATTTTATTGAATATATTTGCCGACATAACCTTTGGGGCAAACATTTCGAAGGCTTCCGTTATTTTTAGCCGGCTTTCCTATATATGAAATTGAAGCTAATTCTATATTCTTGCCGGCCCAAGAAAATTTAGAAGTGTCCCAGATCTGCTTCAAGAGTTATTCGCTTTCGCCGAAACTGTGAAGGTACCACCACATTCAGTTGGGGGGGAAATTTCGATGGCTTCCGTTATCTTTAACCAGCTTTCCTATCTATCAAAATGAAGCTCATTCTATCGTCTTGCCGGTCCAAAAAAAATTAGAGGTGTCCCAGATATGTTTCAAGAGTTATTCGCATTTAAAGCGAAACGCCCAAACTGTCAATTATACATCGCGCCAAAAATAGAAGACTTTATTGAATATATTTGCCGACATAACCTTTGGGGCAAAAATTTCGAAGGCTTCCGTTATTTTTAGCCGGCTTTCCTATCTATCAAAATGAAGCTCATTCTATCGTCTTGCCGGTCCAAAAAAAATTAGATGTGTCCCAGATATGGTTCAAGAGTTATTCGCATTTAAAATGAAACGCCCAAACTGTCAATTATACAGCGCGCCAAAAATAGAAGATTTTATTGAATATATTTGCCGACATAACCTTTGGGGCAAACATTTCGAAGGCTTCCGTTATTTTTAGCCGGCTTTGCTATATATGAAATTGAAGCTAATTCTATATTCTTGCCGGCCCAAGAAAATTTAGAAGTGTCCCAGATCTGCTTCAAGAGTTATTCGCTTTCGCCGAAACTGTGAAGGTACCACCACATTCAGTTGGGGGGGAAATTTCGATGGCTTCCGTTACCTTTAACCAGCTTTCCTATCTATCAAAATGAAGCTCATTCTATCGTCTTGCCGGTCCAAAAAAAATTAGAGGTGTCCCAGATATGTTTCAAGAGTTATTCGCATTTAAAGCGAAACGCCCAAACTGTCAATTATACATCGCGCCAAAAATAGAAGACTTTATTGAATATATTTGCCGACATAACCTTTGGGGCAAAAATTTCGAAGGCTTCCGTTATTTTTAGCCGGCTTTCCTATCTATCAAAATGAAGCTCATTCTATCGTCTTGCCGGTCCAAAAAAAATTAGATGTGTCCCAGATATGGTTCAAGAGTTATTCGCATTTAAAACGAAACGCCCAAACTGTCAATTATACAGCGCGCCAAAAATAGAAGATTTTATTGAATATATTTGCCGACATAACCTTTGGGGCAAACATTTCGAAGGCTTCCGTTATTTTTAGCCGGCTTTCCTATATATGAAATTGAAGCTAATTCTATATTCTTGCCGGCCCAAGAAAATTTAGAAGTGTCCCAGATCTGCTTCAAGAGTTATTCGCTTTCGCCGAAACTGTGAAGGTACCACCACATTCAGTTGGGGGGGAAATTTCGATGGCTTCCGTTATCTTTAACCAGCTTTCCTATCTATCAAAATGAAGCTCATTCTATCGTCTTGCCGGTCCAAAAAAAATTAGAGGTGTCCCAGATATGTTTCAAGAGTTATTCGCATTTAAAGCGAAACGCCCAAACTGTCAATTATACATCGCGCCAAAAATAGAAGACTTTATTGAATATATTTGCCGACATAACCTTTGGGGCAAAAATTTCGAAGGCTTCCGTTATTTTTAGCCGGCTTTCCTATCTATCAAAATGAAGCTCATTCTATCGTCTTGCCGGTCCAAAAAAAATTAGATGTGTCCCAGATATGTTTCAAGAGTTATTCGCATTTAAAGCGAAACGCCCAAACTGTCAATTATACATCGCGCCAAAAATAGAAGATTTTATTGAATATATTTGCCGACATAACCTTTGGGGCAAAAATTTCGAAGGCTTCCGTTATTTTTAGCCGGCTTTCCTATCTATCAAAATGAAGCTCATTCTATCGTCTTGCCGGTCCAAAAAAAATTAGATGTGTCCCAGATATGGTTCAAGAGTTATTCGCATTTAAAACGAAACGCCCAAACTGTCAATTATACAGCGCGCCAAAAATAGAAGATTTTATTGAATATATTTGCCAACATAACCTTTGGGCAAACATTTCGAAGGCTTCCGTTATTTTT
This sequence comes from Paragorgia papillata, assembly GCA_035771165.1. Classification (NCBI taxonomy): domain Eukaryota; kingdom Metazoa; phylum Cnidaria; class Anthozoa; order Scleralcyonacea; family Coralliidae; genus Paragorgia; species Paragorgia papillata. The sequence continues at coordinate 743,199 of JAWNZC010000025.1, read as the reverse complement.
AGCCGGCTTTCCTATATATGAAATTGAAGCTAATTCTATATTCTTGCCGGCCCAAGAAAATTTAGAAGTGTCCCAGATCTGCTTCAAGAATTATTCGCTTTCGCCGAAACTGTGAAGGTACCACCACATTCAGTTGGGGGGGAAATTTCGATGGCTTCCGTTATCTTTAACCAGCTTTCCTATCTATCAAAATGAAGCTCATTCTATCGTCTTGCCGGTCCAAAAAAAATTAGATGTGTCCCAGATATGGTTCAAGAGTTATTCGCATTTAAAACGAAACGCCCAAACTGTCAATTATACAGCGCGCCAAAAATAGAAGATTTTATTGAATATATTTGCCGACATAACCTTTGGGGCAAACATTTCGAAGGCTTCCGTTATTTTTAGCCGGCTTTCCTATATATGAAATTGAAGCTAATTCTATATTCTTGCCGGCCCAAGAAAATTTAGAAGTGTCCCAGATCTGGTTCAAGAGTTATTCGCTTTCGCCGAAACTGTGAAGGTACCACCACATTCAGTTGGGGGGGGGAAATTTCGATGGCTTCCGTTATCTTTAACCAGCTTTCCTATCTATCAAAATGAAGCTCATTCTATCGTCTTGGCGGTCCAAAAAAAATTAGAGGTGTCCCAGATATGTTTCAAGAGTTATTCGCATTTAAAGCGAAACGCCCAAACTGTCAATTATACATCGCGCCAAAAATATGTATGTATGTATGTTTTACATCACGCACCCATTGGGTGCAATGCTACAATGCGTTCGTAAGAGTTAGCGGAGAGCTTTCACTCTCTTCTGCCATCCTTCGCTGTCTCTTGCGAGGCGTGCCAGGTCTTCAAATGGCATCCGCTCACAGTCCTCGAGTAGGGACCCGGCTGGTATTACATCACCACCGTGAACATAGGCAACGAGTGTGCGCCTCACCAAACGGTTTGCGGCCATACGCAAGATGTGACCGAGATAACATAGTCTGCGGCGGCGTATCGCGAGCACCAAGTCGAATACGGGGTTGGATGCCGTTTCTCGGTAGTCTTCCTTGGTGATAACATGCAGGCATCTGCTGTTGAATCCGTTGATTGTCTTCTTCACATTGTCCGATAGCTTCCACGCTTCGCAAGCGTGTGTTAGTGTCGAGCACACGGCAGTTTTATACAGTCTCAGCTTCATCGACAGTGGTAAGCGGTGGTCGGTCCATATGGGATAGGGAGCTGAAAACAGATTGCGCTATCCCCATACGATAACTAACGTCCGCTTTATCCTCACCGTCACACTGTAGCCGGCTGCCCAGATATTCAAACGCGTGCACATTCTCTATTTGCTGTCCTTCGAGTATCACATGATCAAGTTCTTTTTCTTTCGCTTTTCTTTTAACCTGTTGTACTGCCTTGTCCGCAAGGGTCCCTTTGCGTGACCGCAGGGTGCGGCCACCATCACACCATCTGGCATGGTGGATGGCAAGGCCTCGCGCAGTTGGAAAGTCTCTACTGCAGTCTGCGCATTTGTGCTTGAAATGCAGTGCTGCAATCTCAGACTCTGTCGTGGCACTGACTCGTACCTTCTTATGTATGTGCAGAGCCTTCGTCTTCGTGACGGATATCACCATCGATGCATCTCGTTTTGAGCCGGTCGATATCGCGGACACCCGCTGCGAAGCTTGTTGCGCATTTTCGTCTAGCAGTCCTGCGTCGTCCGCATATTCCAGACTCGCGATATTGACTTCATACGGTGGTTTTCCTACTCGTACACCGGCATTCGGCGAGTCGTGGAGTATAAATATTCGCCAAAGCCCTGCGATAAACGCAACAGGTGAGAAGATATCGCCTTGCAGGACTCCTCGTGAGATATCGAACGGTTCTGAGAGAACAGTCGTGCCGTCAGGGCTTCGTATACGAACACATCCTGAAGCCGCGCTGAATATTGATTGTATGACACGACGAAGTTTTAGTGATACTCCAGCGCTACTGAGTGCTTCGTCGAGGAATATCTGGCTCTCAGAGTCGAAAGCGGCAGTGTAGTCGATGAAGGTGACTAACGCCTGTCTTGATTCTCGCAATATCATGCTGATTGTCCATTTCAGGATGGACACGTTGTCACGGGTTCCTCTTGCTGGTCTGAACCCCGCTTGGCTATCTGGGAGTATTGGTTCGAGCTCAAGGTGGAGTCGCCGTGCAATAACTGCGGACAGGAGTTTGTACGCGTGGCATAGCAGACAGATCGCTCTATAGTTGCTGAAGTCGTTCCTGTCCTTTTTCTTGTAGAGCATGATGAAGATTCCTCTGACAAGTTCGGGTGGTATGCACTCGCTTTCCCAGAGCAGATGGACTATGCGGAACAGCTCAGTTTTCGCCGATACCGAGTTCTGATATGCTTCTATCGGGATTTCGTCCCATCCCGGTGCCCGCCCGCTCTTGAGAGCTTTTAAGCAATCCTCCAGCTCACTTTCACTTAGATGATCCTCTGGGCTGACTGTATGTTCACGAGGGCGGTTAGCGTCAACATCCGGTGATGCGAACTTCTTTGTCAGGAATTCGTTCCATACTGCAAGTAGTTGATCGGTTGACAGTACGGGTTGGCCTGTTAGGTCTTTCGACGGCATGGTGGTAGTAGAATTTGTTTTCCCACTTAGAAATTTTGTTAGTCTCGTCACTTCGCGTTTATTGCCGGTTCGTTCTGCGGACTCCATGTCATCAAGAACGCCATCTACGTAGGATCTGTAATCTTCACGGCTCGAGTTCGATATCGCTTTGGATGCAGCTTTGCGTTCCAGTGCGCTCAATGATTGAAAGTTTACTTGTCTGTTTTTATACAAATCTCTAGTGCGTGAACTGATATGACGTTTACGTAGAGGCACAGATTTACGTTGCGGAAGAACACAAGCTGCAGCGGCGGACACTGCTTTTTGGAGGTTTGCTAACGATTCTGATGGGTCACCTTGAATATATGCTTGCTGGGTTAAATTTGAGCGTACGTTCTCTTCGAACCGTGTTCTTACATCTTCGTCCGTTTTCAGAAGACTGTAGTCCAGAGGTTTATCCGTTTTTCTGCTTGCTTTGACTCGGGAAGATAATAAGCAGCTGACCAGACCATGGTCATAGTGTCTGCCCCATCGCTGGCACGTCACTCCCCACTTAACCTTACAATCCCGCACTGCCGTGGCCCAACGCGACGATACTAACACGTAATCAAGCTGCGATGGTTTGTATTTTGGGTCCTTGGCCAGATAGGTTGCGTTAGTTTTACCTCTTTTCGGCTGAAAGTACGTGGAGACGGCAGTTAGTTTCATTCGCTGCATTAGCGCAAGCATGAGTTCTCCTCGTTGTTTGCGTTCTTATGGATGCACCATCTGCCCGTGAGATTGTTCTTATTTCTCCCGAGCTTACAATTCAGGTCTCCAAACAGCACAACGCAGTCATGACGGTTAACCTGAGTCAGCACCTTTACGACTTGTTGGAGCACGTCAGATGCGAGTGGTTTGGTCTTGCGCTGGCTGTGTGGCATGTAAACACCGATGACGAACAGATATTGAATATATTTGCCGACATAACCTTTGGGGCAAAAATTTCGAAGGCTTCCGTTACTTTTAGCCGGCTTTCCTATCTATCAAAATGAAGCTCATTCTATCGTCTTGCCGGTCCAAACAAAATTAGCCCAAACTGTCAATTATACAGCGCGCCAAAAATAGAAGATTTTATTGAATATATTTGCCGACATAACCTTTGGGGCAAACATTTCGAAGGCTTTCGTTATTTTTAGCCGGCTTTCCTATATATGAAATTGAAGCTAATTCTATATTCTTGCCGGCCCAAGAAAATTTAGAAGTGTCCCAGATCTGGTTCAAGAGTTATTCGCTTTCGCCGAAACTGTGAAGGTACCACCACATTCAGTTGGGGGGGAAATTTCGATGGCTTCCGTTATCTTTAACCAGCTTTCCTATCTATCAAAATGAAGCTCATTCTATCGTCTTGCCGGTCCAAAAAAAATTAGAGGTGTCCCAGATATGTTTCAAGAGTTATTCGCATTTAAAGCGAAACGCCCAAACTGTCAATTATACATCGCGCCAAAAATAGAAGACTTTATTGAATATATTTGCCGACATAACCTTTGGGGCAAAAATTTCGAAGGCTTCCGTTATTTTTAGCCGGCTTTTCTATCTATCAAAATGAAGCTCATTCTATCGTCTTGCCGGTCCAAAAAAAATTAGATGTGTCCCAGATATGGTTCAAGAGTTATTCGCATTTAAAGCGAAACGCCCAAACTGTCAATTATACATCGCGCCAAAAATAGAAGACTTTATTGAATATATTTGCCGACATAACCTTTGGGGCAAAAATTTCGAAGGCTTCCGTTATTTTTAACCGGCTTTCCTATCTATCAAAATGAAGCTCATTCTATCGTCTTGCCGGTCCAAAAAAAATTAGATGTGTCCCAGATATGGTTCAAGAGTTATTCGCATTTAAAACGAAACGCCCAAACTGTCAATTATACAGCGCGCCAAAAATAGAAGATTTTATTGAATATATTTGCCGACATAACCTTTGGGGCAAACATTTCGAAGGCTTCCGTTATTTTTAGCCGGCTTTCCTATATACGAAATTGAAGCTAATTCTATATTCTTGCCGGCCCAAGAAAATTTAGAAGTGTCCCAGATCTGGTTCAAGAGTTATTCGCTTTCGCCGAAACTGTGAAGGTACTACCACATTCAGTTGGGGGGGGAAATTTCGATGGCTTCCGTTATCTTTAACCAGCTTTCCTATCTATCAAAATGAAGCTCATTCTATCGTCTTGCCGGTCCAAAAAAAATTAGAGGTGTCCCAGATATGTTTCAAGAGTTATTCGCATTTAAAGCGAAACGCCCAAACTGTCAATTATACATCGCGCCAAAAATAGAAGACTTTATTGAATATATTTGCCGACATAACCTTTGGGGCAAAAATTTCGAAGGCTTCCGTTATTTTTAGCCGGCTTTCCTATCTATCAAAATGAAGCTCATTCTATCGTCTTGCCGGTCCAAAAAAAATTAGATGTGTCCCAGATATGGTTCAAGAGTTATTCGCATTTAAAACGAAACGCCCAAACTGTCAATTATACAGCGCGCCAAAAATAGAAGATTTTATTGAATATATTTGCCGACATAACCTTTGGGGCAAACATTTCGAAGGCTTCCGTTATTTTTAGCCGGCTTTCCTATATATGAAATTGAAGCTAATTCTATATTCTTGCCGGCCCAAGAAAATTTAGAAGTGTCCCAGATCTGGTTCAAGAGTTATTCGCTTTCGCCGAAACTGTGAAGGTACCACCACATTCAGTTGGGGGGGAAATTTCGATGGCTTCCGTTATCTTTAACCAGCTTTCCTATCTATCAAAATGAAGCTCATTCTATCGTCTTGCCGGTCCAAAAAAAATTAGAGGTGTCCCAGATATGTTTCAAGAGTTATTCGCATTTAAAGCGAAACGCCCAAACTGTCAATTATACATCGCGCCAAAAATAGAAGATTTTATTGAATATATTTGCCGACATAACCTTTGGGGCAAAAATTTCGAAGGCTTCCGTTATTTTTAGCCGGCTTTCCTATCTATCAAAATGAAGCTCATTCTATCGTCTTGCCGGTCCAAAAAAAATTAGATGTGTCCCAGATATGGTTCAAGAGTTATTCGCATTTAAAACGAAACGCCCAAACTGTCAATTATACAGCGCGCCAAAAATAGAAGATTTTATTGAATATATTTGCCAACATAACCTTTTGGGCAAACATTTCGAAGGCTTCCGTTATTTTTAGCCGGCTTTCCTATATATGAAATTGAAGCTAATTCTATATTCTTGCCGGCCCAAGAAAATTTAGAAGTGTCCCAGATCTGCTTCAAGAGTTATTCGCTTTCGCCGAAACTGTGAAGGTACCACCACATTCAGTTGGGGGGGAAATTTCGATGGCTTCCGTTACCTTTAACCAGCTTTCCTATCTATCAAAATGAAGCTCATTCTATCGTCTTGCCGGTCCAAAAAAATTAGAGGTGTCCCAGATATGTTTCAAGAGTTATTCGCATTTAAAGCGAAACGCCCAAACTGTCAATTATACATCGCGCCAAAAATAGAAGACTTTATTGAATATATTTGCCGACATAACCTTTGGGGCAAAAATTTCGAAGGCTTCCGTTATTTTTAGCCGGCTTTCCTATCTATCAAAATGAAGCTCATTCTATCGTCTTGCCGGTCCAAAAAAAATTAGATGTGTCCCAGATATGGTTCAAGAGTTATTCGCATTTAAAAACGAAACGCCCAAACTGTCAATTATACAGCGCGCCAAAAATAGAAGATTTTATTGAATATATTTGCCGACATAACCTTTGGGGCAAACATTTCGAAGGCTTCCGTTATTTTTAGCCGGCTTTCCTATATATGAAATTGAAGCTAATTCTATATTCTTGCCGGCCCAAGAAAATTTAGAAGTGTCCCAGATCTGGTTCAAGAGTTATTCGCTTTCGCCGAAACTGTGAAGGTACCACCACATTCAGTTGGGGGGGAAATTTCGATGGCTTCCGTTATCTTTAACCAGCTTTCCTATCTATCAAAATGAAGCTCATTCTATCGTCTTGCCGGTCCAAAAAAAATTAGAGGTGTCCCAGATATGTTTCAAGAGTTATTCGCATTTAAAGCGAAACGCCCAAACTGTCAATTATACATCGCGCCAAAAATAGAAGACTTTATTGAATATATTTGCCGACATAACCTTTGGGGCAAAAATTTCGAAGGCTTCCGTTATTTTTTAGCCGGCTTTCCTATCTATCAAAATGAAGCTCATTCTATCGTCTTGCCGGTCCAAAAAAAATTAGATGTGTCCCAGATATGGTTCAAGAGTTATTCGCATTTAAAACGAAACGCCCAAACTGTCAATTATACAGCGCGCCAAAAATAGAAGATTTTATTGAATATATTTGCCGACATAACCTTTGGGCAAACATTTCGAAGGCTTCCGTTATTTTTAGCCGGCTTTCCTATATATGAAATTGAAGCTAATTCTATATTCTTGCCGGCCCAAGAAAAATTTAGAAGTGTCCCAGATCTGCTTCAAGAGTTATTCGCTTTCGCCGAAACTGTGAAGGTACCACCACATTCAGTTTGGGGGGGAAATTTCGATGGCTTCCGTTACCTTTAACCAGCTTTCCTATCTATCAAAAATGAAGCTCATTCTATCGTCTTGCCGGTCCAAAAAAAATTAGAGGTGTCCCAGATATGTTTCAAGAGTTATTCGCATTTAAAGCGAAACGCCCAAACCGTCAATTATACATCGCGCCAAAAATAGAAGACTTTATTGAATATATTTGCCGACATAACCTTTGGGGCAAAAATTTCGAAGGCTTCCGTTATTTTTAGCCGGCTTTCCTATCTATCAAAATGAAGCTCATTCTATCGTCTTGCCGGTCCAAAAAAAATTAGATGTGTCCCAGATATGGTTCAAGAGTTATTCGCATTTAAAACGAAACGCCCAAACTGTCAATTATACAGCGCGCCAAAAATAGAAGATTTTATTGAATATATTTGCCGACATAACCTTTGGGGCAAACATTTCGAAGGCTTCCGTTATTTTTAGCCGGCTTTCCTATATATGAAATTGAAGCTAATTCTATATTCTTGCCGGCCCAAGAAAATTTAGAAGTGTCCCAGATCTGCTTCAAGAGTTATTCGCTTTCGCCGAAACTGTGAAGGTACCACCACATTCAGTTGGGGGGGAAATTTCGATGGCTTCCGTTATCTTTAACCAGCTTTCCTATCTATCAAAATGAAGCTCATTCTATCGTCTTGCCGGTCCAAAAAAAATTAGAGGTGTCCCAGATATGTTTCAAGAGTTATTCGCATTTAAAGCGAAACGCCCAAACTGTCAATTATACATCGCGCCAAAAATAGAAGACTTTATTGAATATATTTGCCGACATAACCTTTGGGGCAAAAATTTCGAAGGCTTCCGTTATTTTTAGCCGGCTTTCCTATCTATCAAAATGAAGCTCATTCTATCGTCTTGCCGGTCCAAAAAAAAATTAGATGTGTCCCAGATATGGTTCAAGAGTTATTCGCATTTAAAACGAAACGCCCAAACTGTCAATTATACAGCGCGCCAAAAATAGAAGATTTTATTGAATATATTTGCCGACATAACCTTTGGGGCAAACATTTCGAAGGCTTCCGTTATTTTTAGCCGGCTTTCCTATATATGAAATTGAAGCTAATTCTATATTCTTGCCGGCCCAAGAAAATTTAGAAGTGTCCCAGATCTGCTTCAAGAGTTATTCGCTTTCGCCGAAACTGTGAAGGTACCACCACATTCAGTTGGGGGGAAAGATTTCGATGGCTTCTTTTAATTTTAACCGGCTTTCAATATATCAAAATGAAGCTCATTCTATCGTCTTGCCGGTCCAAAAAAAATTTAGAGGTGTCCCAGATATGTTTCAAGAGTTATTCGCATTTAAAGCGAAACGCCCAAACTGTCAATTATACATCGCGCCAAAAATAGAAGACTTTATTGAATATATTTGCCGACATAACCTTTGGGGCAAAAATTTCGAAGGCTTCCGTTATTTTTAGCCGGCTTTCCTATCTATCAAAATGAAGCTCATTCTATCGTCTTGCCGGTCCAAAAAAAAATTAGATGTGTCCCAGATATGTTTCAAGAGTTATTCGCATTTAAAACGAAACGCCCAAACTGTCAATTATACAGCGCGCCAAAAATAGAAGATTTTATTGAATATATTTGCCGACATAACCTTTGGGGCAAACATTTCGAAGGCTTCCGTTATTTTTAGCCGGCTTTCCTATATATGAAATTGAAGCTAATTCTATATTCTTGCCGGCCCAAGAAAATTTAGAAGTGTCCCAGATCTGCTTCAAGAGTTATTCGCTTTCGCCGAAACTGTGAAGGTACCACCACATTCAGTTGGGGGGGAAATTTCGATGGCTTCCGTTATCTTTAACCAGCTTTCCTATCTATCAAAATGAAGCTCATTCTATCGTCTTGCCGGTCCAAAAAAAATTAGAGGTGTCCCAGATATGTTTCAAGAGTTATTCGCATTTAAAGCGAAACGCCCAAACTGTCAATTATACATCGCGCCAAAAATAGAAGACTTTATTGAATATATTTGCCGACATAACCTTTGGGGCAAAAATTTTCGAAGGCTTCCGTTATTTTTAGCCGGCTTTCCTATCTATCAAAATGAAGCTCATTCTATCGTCTTGCCGGTCCAAAAAAAATTAGATGTGTCCCAGATATGGTTCAAGAGTTATTCGCATTTAAAACGAAACGCCCAAACTATCAATTATACAGCGCGCCAAAAATAGAAGATTTTATTGAATATATTTGCCGACATAACCTTTGGGGCAAACATTTCGAAGGCTTCCGTTATTTTTAGCCGGCTTTCCTATATGGAAATTGAAGCTAATTCTATATTCTTGCCGGCCCAAGAAAATTTAGAAGTGTCCCAGATCTGGTTCAAGAGTTATTCGCTTTCGCCGAAACTGTGAAGGTACCACCACATTCAGTTGGGGGGGAAATTTCGATGGCTTCCGTTATCTTTAACCAGCTTTCCTATCTATCAAAATGAAGCTCATTCTATCCTCTTGCCGGTCCAAAAAAAATTAGAGGTGTCCCAGATATGTTTCAAGAGTTATTCGCATTTAAAGCGAAACGCCCAAACTGTCAATTATACATCGCGCCAAAAATAGAAGACTTTATTGAATATATTTGCCGACATAACCTTTGGGGCAAAAATTTCGAAGGCTTCCGTTATTTTTAGCCGGCTTTCCTATCTATCAAAATGAAGCTCATTCTATCGTCTTGCCGGTCCAAAAAAAATTAGATGTGTCCCAGATATGGTTCAAGAGTTATTCGCATTTAAAACGAAACGCCCAAACTGTCAATTATACAGCGCGCCAAAAATAGAAGATTTTATTGAATATATTTGCCGACATAACCTTTGGGGCAAACATTTCGAAGGCTTCCGTTATTTTTAGCCGGCTTTCCTATATATGAAATTGAAGCTAATTCTATATTCTTGCCGGCCCAAGAAAATTTAGAAGTGTCCCAGATCTGGTTCAAGAGTTATTCGCTTTCGCCGAAACTGTGAAGGTACCACCACATTCAGTTGGGGGGGAAATTTCGATGGCTTCCGTTATCTTTAACCAGCTTTCCTATCTATCAAAATGAAGCTCATTCTATCGTCTTGCCGGTCCAAAAAAAATTAGAGGTGTCCCAGATATGTTTCAAGAGTTATTCGCATTTAAAGCGAAACGCCCAAACTGTCAATTATACATCGCGCCAAAAATAGAAGACTTTATTGAATATATTTGCCGACATAACCTTTGGGGCAAAAATTTCGAAGGCTTCCGTTATTTTTAGCCGGCTTTCCTATCTATCAAAATGAAGCTCATTCTATCGTCTTGCCGGTCCAAAAAAAATTAGATGTGTCCCAGATATGGTTCAAGAGTTATTCGCATTTAAAACGAAACGCCCAAACTGTCAATTATACAGCGCGCCAAAAATAGAAGATTTTATTGAATATATTTGCCGACATAACCTTTGGGGCAAACATTTCGAAGGCTTCCGTTATTTTTAGCCGGCTTTCCTATATATGAAATTGAAGCTAATTCTATATTCTTGCCGGCCCAAGAAAAATTTAGAAGTGTCCCAGATCTGGTTCAAGAGTTATTCGCTTTCGCCGAAACTGTGAAGGTACCACCACATTCAGTTGGGGGGGGAAATTTCGATGGCTTCCGTTATCTTTAACCAGCTTTCCTATCTATCAAAATGAAGCTCATTCTATCGTCTTGCCGGTCCAAAAAAAATTAGAGGTGTCCCAGATATGTTTCAAGAGTTATTCGCATTTAAAGCGAAACGCCCAAACTGTCAATTATACATCGCGCCAAAAATAGAAGACTTTATTGAATATATTTGCCGACATAACCTTTGGGGCAAAAATTTCGAAGGCTTCCGTTATTTTTAGCCGGCTTTCCTATCTATCAAAATGAAGCTCATTCTATCGTCTTGCCGGTCCAAAAAAAATTTAGATGTGTCCCAGATATGGTTCAAGAGTTATTCGCATTTAAAACGAAACGCCCAAACTGTCAATTATACAGCGCGCCAAAAATAGAAGATTTTATTGAATATATTTGCCGACATAACCTTTGGGGCAAAACATTTCGAAGGCTTCCGTTATTTTTAGCCGGCTTTCCTATATATGAAATTGAAGCTAATTCTATATTCTTGCCGGTCCAAGAAAAATTAGAAGTGTCCCAGATCTGGTTCAAGAGTTATTCGCTTTCGCCGAAACTGTGAAGGTACCACCACATTCAGTTGGGGGGGCAATTTCGATGGCTTCCGTTATCTTTAACCAGCTTTCCTATCAATCAAAATGAAGCTCATTCTATCGTCTTGCCGGTCCAAAAAAAATTAGAGGTGTCCCAGATATGTTTCAAGAGTTATTCGCATTTAAAAGCGAAACGCCCAAACTGTCAATTATACATCGCGCCAAAAATAGAAGACTTTATTGAATATATTTGCCGACATAACCTTTGGGGCAAAAATTTCGAAGGCTTCCGTTATTTTTAGCCGGCTTTCCTATCTATCAAAATGAAGCTCATTCTATCGTCTTGCCGGTCCAAAAAAAATTAGATGTGTCCCAGATATGGTTCAAGAGTTATTCGCATTTAAAACGAAACGCCCAAACTGTCAATTATACAGCGCGCCAAAAATAGAAGATTTTATTGAATATATTTGACGACATAACCTTTGGGGCAAACATTTCGAAGGCTTCCGTTATTTTTAGCCGGCTTTCCTATATATGAAATTGAAGCTAATTCTATATTCTTGCCGGCCCAAGAAAATTTAGAAGTGTCCCAGATCTGGTTCAAGAGTTATTCGCTTTCGCCGAAACTGTGAAGGTACCACCACATTCAGTTGGGGGGGAAATTTCGATGGCTTCCGTTATCTTTAACCAGCTTTCCTATCTATCAAAATGAAGCTCATTCTATCGTCTTGCCGGTCCAAAAAAAATTAGAGGTGTCCCAGATATGTTTCAAGAGTTATTCGCATTTAAAGCGAAACGCCCAAACTGTCAATTATACATCGCGCCAAAAATAGAAGACTTTATTGAATATATTTGCCGACATAACCTTTGGGGCAAAAATTTCGAAGGCTTCCGTTATTTTTAGCCGGCTTTCCTATCTATCAAAATGAAGCTCATTCTATCGTCTTGCCGGTCCAAAAAAAATTAGATGTGTCCCAGATATGGTTCAAGAGTTATTCGCATTTAAAACGAAACGCCCAAACTGTCAATTATACAGCGCGCCAAAAATAGAAGATTTTATTGAATATATATTTGCCGACATAACCTTTGGGGCAAACATTTCGAAGGCTTCCGTTATTTTTAGCCGGCTTTCCTATATATGAAATTGAAGCTAATTCTATATTCTTGCCGGCCCAAGAAAATTTAGAAGTGTCCCAGATCTGGTTCAAGAGTTATTCGCATTTAAAACGAAACGCCCAAACTGTCAATTATACAGCGCGCCAAAAATAGAAGATTTTATTGAATATATTTGCCGACATAACCTTTGGGGCAAACATTTCGAAGGCTTCCGTTATTTTTAGCCGGCTTTCCTATATATGAAATTGAAGCTAATTCTATATTCTTGCCGGCCCAAGAAAATTTAGAAGTGTCCCAGATCTGGTTCAAGAGTTATTCGCTTTCGCCGAAACTGTGAAGGTACCACCACATTCAGTTGGGGGGGAAATTTCGATGGCTTCCGTTATCTTTAACCAGCTTTCCTATCTATCAAAATGAAGCTCATTCTATCGTCTTGCCGGTCCAAAAAAAATTAGAGGTGTCCCAGATATGTTTCAAGAGTTATTCGCATTTAAAGCGAAACGCCCAAACTGTCAATTATACATCGCGCCAAAAATAGAAGACTTTATTGAATATATTTGCCGACATAACCTTTGGGGCAAAAATTTCGAAGGCTTCCGTTATTTTTAGCCGGCTTTCCTATCTATCAAAATGAAGCTCATTCTATCGTCTTGCCGGTCCAAAAAAAAATTAGATGTGTCCCAGATATGGTTCAAGAGTTATTCGCATTTAAAACGAAACGCCCAAACTGTCAATTATACAGCGCGCCAAAAATAGAAGATTTTATTGAATATATTTGCCGACATAACCTTTGGGGCAAACATTTCGAAGGCTTCCGTTATTTTTAGCCGGCTTTCCTATATATGAAATTGAAGCTAATTCTATATTCTTGCCGGTCCAAGAAAATTTAGAAGTGTCCCAGATCTGGTTCAAGAGTTATTCGCTTTCGCCGAAACTGTGAAGGTACCACCACATTCAGTTGGGGGGGAAATTTCGATGGCTTCCGTTATCTTTAACCAGCTTTCCTATCAATCAAAATGAAGCTCATTCTATCGTCTCGCCGGTCCAAAAAAAATTAGAGGTGTCCCAGATATGTTTCAAGAGTTATTCGCATTTAAAGCGAAACGCCCAAACTGTCAATTATACATCGCGCCAAAAATAGAAGACTTTATTGAATATATTTGCCGACATAACCTTTGGGGCAAAAATTTCGAAGGCTTCCGTTATTTTTAGCCGGCTTTCCTATCTATCGAAATGAAGCTCATTCTATCGTCTTGCCGGTCCAAAAAAAATTAGATGTGTCCCAGATATGGTTCAAGAGTTATTCGCATTTAAAACGAAACGCCCAAACTATCAATTATACAGCGCGCCAAAAATAGAAGATTTTATTGAATATATTTGCCGACATAACCTTTGGGGCAAACATTTCGAAGGCTTCCGTTATTTTTAGCCGGCTTTCCTATATATGAAATTGAAGCTAATTCTATATTCTTGCCGGCCCAAGAAAATTTAGAAGTGTCCCAGATCTGGTTCAAGAGTTATTCGCTTTCGCCGAAACTGTGAAGGTACCACCACATTCAGTTGGGGGGGAAATTTCGATGGCTTCCGTTATCTTTAACCAGCTTTCCTATCAATCAAAATGAAGCTCATTCTATCGTCTTGCCGGTCCAAAAAAAATTAGAGGTGTCCCAGATATGTTTCAAGAGTTATTCGCATTTAAAGCGAAACGCCCAAACTGTCAATTATACATCGCGCCAAAAATAGAAGACTTTATTGAATATATTTGCCGACATAACCTTTGGGGCAAAAATTTCGAAGGCTTCCGTTATTTTTAGCCGGCTTTCCTATATATGAAATTGAAGCTAATTCTATATTCTTGCCGGCCCAAGAAAATTTAGAAGTGTCCCAGATCTGGTTCAAGAGTTATTCGCTTTCGCCGAAACTGTGAAGGTACCACCACATTCAGTTGGGGGGGAAATTTCGATGGCTTCCGTTATCTTTAACCAGCTTTCCTATCTATCAAAATGAAGCTCATTCTATCGTCTTGCCGGTCCAAAAAAAATTAGATGTGTCCCAGATATGGTTCAAGAGTTATTCGCATTTAAAACGAAACGCCCAAACTGTCAATTATACAGCGCGCCAAAAATAGAAGATTTTATTGAATATATTTGCCGACATAACCTTTGGGGCAAACATTTCGAAGGCTTCCGTTATTTTTAGCCGGCTTTCCTATATATGAAATTGAAGCTAATTCTATATTCTTGCCGGCCCAAGAAAATTTAGAAGTGTCCCAGATCTGCTTCAAGAGTTATTCGCTTTCGCCGAAACTGTGAAGGTACCACCACATTCAGTTGGGGGGGAAATTTCGATGGCTTCCGTTATCTTTAACCCGCTTTCCTATCTATCAAAATGAAGCTCATTCTATCGTCTTGCCGGTCCAAAAAAAATTAGATGTGTCCCAGATATGTTTCAAGAGTTATTCGCATTTAAAGCGAAACGCCCAAACTGTCAATTATACAGCGCGCCAAAAATAGAAGATTTTATTGAATATATTTGCCGACATAACCTTTGGGGCAAACATTTCGAAGGCTTCCGTTATTTTTAGCCGGCTTTCCTATATATGAAATTGAAGCTAATTCTATATTCTTGCCGGCCCAAGAAAATTTAGAAGTGTCCCAGATCTGGTTCAAGAGTTATTCGCTTTCGCCGAAACTGTGAAGGTACCACCACATTCAGTTGGGGGGGAAATTTCGATGGCTTCCGTTATCTTTAACCAGCTTTCCTATCTATCAAAATGAAGCTCATTCTATCGTCTTGCCGGTCCAAAAAAAATTAGAGGTGTCCCAGATATGTTTCAAGAGTTATTCGCATTTAAAGCGAAACGCCCAAACTGTCAATTATACATCGCGCCAAAAATAGAAGACTTTATTGAATATATTTGCCGACATAACCTTTGGGGCAAAAATTTCGAAGGCTTCCGTTATTTTTAGCCGGCTTTCCTATCTATCAAAATGAAGCTCATTCTATCGTCTTGCCGGTCCAAAAAAAATTAGATGTGTCCCAGATATGGTTCAAGAGTTATTCGCATTTAAAACGAAACGCCCAAACTGTCAATTATACAGCGCGCCAAAAATAGAAGATTTTATTTGAATATATTTGCCGACATAACCTTTGGGGCAAACATTTCGAAGGCTTCCGTTATTTTTAGCCGGCTTTCCTATATATGAAATTGAAGCTAATTCTATATTCTTGCCGGCCCAAGAAAATTTAGAAGTGTCCCAGATCTGGTTCAAGAGTTATTCGCTTTCGCCGAAACTGTGAAGGTACCACCACATTCAGTTGGGGGGGAAATTTCGATGGCTTCCGTTATCTTTAACCAGCTTTCCTATCTATCAAAATGAAGCTCATTCTATCGTCTTGCCGGTCCAAAAAAAATTAGAGGTGTCCCAGATATGTTTCAAGAGTTATTCGCATTTAAAGCGAAACGCCCAAACTGTCAATTATACATCGCGCCAAAAATAGAAGACTTTATTGAATATATTTGCCGACATAACCTTTGGGGCAAAAATTTCGAAGGCTTCCGTTATTTTTAGCCGGCTTTCCTATCTATCAAAATGAAGCTCATTCTATCGTCTTGCCGGTCCAAAAAAAATTAGATGTGTCCCAGATATGGTTCAAGAGTTATTCGCATTTAAAACGAAACGCCCAAACTGTCAATTATACAGCGCGCCAAAAATAGAAGATTTTATTGAATATATTTGCCGACATAACCTTTGGGGCAAACATTTCGAAGGCTTCCGTTATTTTTAGCCGGCTTTCCTATATATGAAATTGAAGCTAATTCTATATTCTTGCCGGCCCAAGAAAATTTAGAAGTGTCCCAGATCTGGTTCAAGAGTTATTCGCTTTCGCCGAAACTGTGAAGGTACCACCACATTCAGTTGGGGGGGAAATTTCGATGGCTTCCGTTATCTTTAACCAGCTTTCCTATCTATCAAATGAAGCTCATTCTATCGTCTTGCCGGTCCAAAAAAAATTAGAGGTGTCCCAGATATGTTTCAAGAGTTATTCGCATTTAAAAGCGAAACGCCCAAACTGTCAATTATACATCGCGCCAAAAATAGAAGACTTTATTGAATATATTTGCCGACATAACCTTTGGGGCAAAAATTTCGAAGGCTTCCGTTATTTTTAGCCGGCTTTCCTATCTATCAAAATGAAGCTCATTCTATCGTCTTGCCGGTCCAAAAAAAATTTAGAAGTGTGTCCCAGATATGGTTCAAGAGTTTATTCGCATTTAAAACGAAACGCCCAAACTGTCAATTATACAGCGCGCCAAAAATAGAAGATTTTATTGAAATATATTTGCCGACATATAACCGTTTGGGGGAAACATTTCGAAGGCTTCCGTTATCTTTTAGCCAGCTTTCCTATATATGAAATTGAAGCTAATTCTATATTCTTTTGCCGGTCCCAAGAAAAAATTTAGAAGTGTCCCAGATAGTGTTTCAAGAGTTATATTCGCTGGTCAATTATACGCCGAAAAATGTGAAGAATAATATTTGCCACTTCAGTTGGGGGGGAAATTTCGAATGGCTTCCGTTATTTTTAACCAGCTTTCCTATCTATGAAAATTGAAGCTCATTCCTAATCATTCTTTTGCCGGTCCCAAAAAAAAATTAGAGGTGTCCCAGATATGTTTCAAGAGTTATTCGCATTTAAAGCGAAACGCGAAACTGTCAATTTATACATCGCGCCAAAAATAGAAGACTTTATTGAATATATTTTGCCACATAACCTTTGGGGGGCAAAATTTCGAAGGCTTCCGTTATTTTTAGCCGCTTTTCCTATCTATCAAATGAAGCTCATTCTATCGTCTTGCCGGTCCAAAAAAAATTAGATGTGTCCCAGATATGGTTCAAGAGTTATTCGCATTTAAAACGAAACGCCCAAACTGTCAATTATACAGCGCGCCAAAAATAGAAGATTTTATTGAATATATTTGCCGACATAACCTTTGGGGCAAACATTTCGAAGGCTTCCGTTATTTTTAGCCGGCTTTCCTATATATGAAATTGAAGCTAATTCTATATTCTTGCCGGCCCAAGAAAATTTAGAAGTGTCCCAGATCTGGTTCAAGAGTTATTCGCTTTCGCCGAAACTGTGAAGGTACCACCACATTCAGTTGGGGGGGAAATTTCGATGGCTTCCGTTATCTTTAACCAGCTTTCCTATCTATCAAATTGAAGCTCATTCTATCGTCTTGCCGGTCCAAAAAAAATTAGAGGTGTCCCAGATATGTTTCAAGAGTTATTCGCATTTAAAACGAAACGCCCAAACTGTCAATTATACAGCGCGCCAAAAATAGAAGATTTTATTGAATATATTTGCCGACATAACCTTTGGGGCAAAAATTTCGAAGGCTTCCGTTATTTTTAGCCGGCTTTCCTATATATGAAATTGAAGCTAATTCTATATTCTTGCCGGCCCAAGAAAATTTAGAAGTGTCCCAGATCTGGTTCAAGAGTTATTCGCTTTCGCCGAAACTGTGAAGGTACCACCACATTCAGTTGGGGGGGAAATTTCGATGGCTTCCGTTATCTTTAACCAGCTTTCCTATCTATCAAATTGAAGCTCATTCTATCGTCTTGCCGGTCCAAAAAAAATTAGAGGTGTCCCAGATATGTTTCAAGAGTTATTCGCATTTAAAACGAAACGCCCAAACTGTCAATTATACAGCGCGCCAAAAATAGAAGACTTTATTGAATATATTTGCCGACATAACCTTTGGGGCAAAAATTTCGAAGGCTTCCGTTATTTTTAGCCGGCTTTCCTATCTATCAAAATGAAGCTCATTCTATCGTCTTGCCGGTCCAAAAAAAATTAGATGTGTCCCAGATATGGTTCAAGAGTTATTCGCATTTAAAACGAAACGCCCAAACTGTCAATTATACAGCGCGCCAAAAATAGAAGATTTTATTGAATATATTTGCCGACATAACCTTTGGGGCAAACATTTCGAAGGCTTCCGTTATTTTTAGCCGGCTTTCCTATATATGAAATTGAAGCTAATTCTATATTCTTGCCGGCCCAAGAAAATTTAGAAGTGTCCCAGATCTGGTTCAAGAGTTATTCGCTTTCGCGCCGAAACTGTGAATTATACCACCACATTCAGTTTGGGGGGGAAATTTCGATGGCTTCCGTTATCTTTAACCAGCTTTCCTATCTATCAAATTGAAGCTCATTCTATCGTCTTGCCGGTCCAAAAAAAAATTAGATGTGTCCCAGATATGTTTCAAGAGTTATTCGCATTTAAAGCGAAACGCCCAAACTGTCAATTATACAGCGCGCCAAAAATAGAAGATTTTATTGAATATATTTGCCGACATAACCTTTGGGGCAAACATTTCGAAGGCTTCCGTTATTTTTAGCCGGCTTTCCTATATATGAAATTGAAGCTAATTCTATATTCTTGCCGGCCCAAGAAAATTTAGAAGTGTCCCAGATCTGGTTCAAGAGTTATTCGCTTTCGCCGAAACTGTGAAGGTACCACCACATTCAGTTGGGGGGGAAATTTCGATGGCTTCCGTTATCTTTAACCAGCTTTCCTATCTATCAAAATGAAGCTCATTCTATCGTCTTGCCGGTCCAAAAAAAATTAGAGGTGTCCCAGATATGTTTCAAGAGTTATTCGCATTTAAAGCGAAACGCCCAAACTGTCAATTATACATCGCGCCAAAAATAGAAGACTTTATTGAATATATTTGCCGACATAACCTTTGGGGCAAAAATTTCGAAGGCTTCCGTTATTTTTAGCCGGCTTTCCTATCTATCAAAATGAAGCTCATTCTATCGTCTTGCCGGTCCAAAAAAAATTAGATGTGTCCCAGATATGGTTCAAGAGTTATTCGCATTTAAAACGAAACGCCCAAACTGTCAATTATACAGCGCGCCAAAAATAGAAGATTTTATTGAATATATTTGCCGACATAACCTTTGGGGCAAACATTTCGAAGGCTTCCGTTATTTTTAGCCGGCTTTCCTATATATGAAATTGAAGCTAATTCTATATTCTTGCCGGCCCAAGAAAAATTTAGAAGTGTCCCAGATCTGTTCAAGAGTTATTCGCTTTCGCCGAAACTGTGAAGTAGGTACCACCACATTCAGTTGGGGGGAAATTTCGATGGCTTCCGTTATCTTTAACCAGCTTTCCTATCTATCAAAATGAAGCTCATTCTATCGTCTTGCCGGTCCAAAAAAAAATTAGAGGTGTCCCAGATATGTTTCAAGAGTTATTCGCATTTAAAACGAAACGCCCAAACTGTCAATTATACAGCGCGCCAAAAATAGAAGATTTTATTGAATATATTTGCCGACATAACCTTTGGGGCAAACATTTCGAAGGCTTCCGTTATTTTTAGCCGGCTTTCCTATATATGAAATTGAAGCTAATTCTATATTCTTGCCGGCCCAAGAAAATTTAGAAGTGTCCCAGATCTGGTTCAAGAGTTATTCGCTTTCGCCGAAACTGTGAAGGTACCACCACATTCAGTTGGGGGGGAAATTTCGATGGCTTCCGTTATCTTTAACCAGCTTTCCTATCTATCAAAATGAAGCTCATTCTATCGTCTTGCCGGTCCAAAAAAAATTAGAGGTGTCCCAGATATGTTTCAAGAGTTATTCGCATTTAAAGCGAAACGCCCAAACTGTCAATTATACATCGCGCCAAAAATAGAAGACTTTATTGAATATATTTGCCGACATAACCTTTGGGGCAAAAATTTCGAAGGCTTCCGTTATTTTTAGCCGGCTTTCCTATCTATCAAAATGAAGCTCATTCTATCGTCTTGCCGGTCCAAAAAAAATTAGATGTGTCCCAGATATGGTTCAAGAGTTATTCGCATTTAAAACGAAACGCCCAAACTGTCAATTATACAGCGCGCCAAAAATAGAAGATTTTATTGAATATATTTGCCGACATAACCTATGGGGCAAAATTTCGAAGGCTTCCGTTATTTTTAGCCGGCTTTCCTATCTATCAAATTGAAGCTCATTCTATCGTCTTGCCGGTCCAAAAAAAATTTAGAAGTGTCCCAGATATGTTTCAAGAGTTATTCGCATTAAAACGAAACGCCCAAACTGTCAATTATACAGCGCGCCAAAAAGATTTTATTGAATATATTTGCCGACATAACCTTTGGGGCAAACATTTCGAAGGCTTCCGTTATTTTTAGCCGGCTTTCCTATATATGAAATTGAAGCTAATTCTATATTCTTGCCGGCCCAAGAAAATTTAGAAGTGTCCCAGATCTGGTTCAAGAGTTATTCGCTTTCGCCGAAACTGTGAAGGTACCACCACATTCAGTTGGGGGGGAAATTTCGATGGCTTCCGTTATCTTTAACCAGCTTTCCTATCTATCAAAATGAAGCTCATTCTATCGTCTTGCCGGTCCAAAAAAAATTAGAGGTGTCCCAGATATGTTCAAGAGTTATTCGCATTTAAAGCGAAACGCCCAAACTGTCAATTATACATCGCGCCAAAAATAGAAGATTTTATTGAATATATTTGCCGACATAACCTTTGGGGCAAAAATTTCGAAGGCTTCCGTTATTTTTAGCCGGCTTTCCTATCTATCAAAATGAAGCTCATTCTATCGTCTTGCCGGTCCAAAAAAAAATTTAGATGTGTCCCAGATATGGTTCAAGAGTTATTCGCATTTAAAACGAAACCCCCAACATTCAATTATACAGGGCGCCAAAAATAGAAGATTTTATTGAATATATTTGCCGACATAACCTTTGGGGCAAACATTTCGAAGGCTTCCGTTATTTTTAGCCGGCTTTCCTATATATGAAATTGAAGCTAATTCTATATTCTTGCCGGCCCAAGAAAATTTAGAAGTGTCCCAGATCTGGTTCAAGAGTTATTCGCTTTCGCCGAAACTGTGAAGGTACCACCACATTCAGTTGGGGGGGAAATTTCGATGGCTTCCGTTATCTTTAACCAGCTTTCCTATCTATCAAAATGAAGCTCATTCTATCGTCTTGCCGGTCCAAAAAAAATTAGAGGTGTCCCAGATATGTTTCAAGAGTTATTCGCATTTAAAGCGAAACGCCCAAACTGTCAATTATACATCGCGCCAAAAATAGAAGACTTTATTGAATATATTTGCCGACATAACCTTTGGGGCAAAAAATTTCGAAGGCTTCCGTTATTTTTAGCCGGCTTTCCTATCTATCAAAATGAAGCTCATTCTATCGTCTTGCCGGTCCAAAAAAAATTAGATGTGTCCCAGATATGGTTCAAGAGTTATTCGCATTTAAAACGAAACGCCCAAACTGTCAATTATACAGCGCGCCAAAAATAGAAGATTTTATTGAATATATTTGCCGACATAACCTTTGGGGCAAACATTTCGAAGGCTTCCGTTATTTTTAGCCGGCTTTCCTATATATGAAATTGAAGCTAATTCTATATTCTTGCCGGCCCAAGAAAATTTAGAAGTGTCCCAGATCTGGTTCAAGAGTTATTCGCTTTCGCCGAAACTGTGAAGGTACCACCACATTCAGTTGGGGGGGAAATTTCGATGGCTTCCGTTATCTTTAACCAGCTTTCCTATCAATCAAAATGAAGCTCATTCTATCGTCTTGCCGGTCCAAAAAAAATTAGAGGTGTCCCAGATATGTTTCAAGAGTTATTCGCATTTAAAGCGAAACGCCCAAACTGTCAATTATACATCGCGCCAAAAATAGAAGACTTTATTGAATATATTTGCCGACATAACCTTTGGGGCAAACATTTCGAAGGCTTCCGTTATTTTTAGCCGGCTTTCCTATATATGAAATTGAAGCTAATTCTATATTCTTGCCGGCCCAACAAAATTTAGAAGTGTCCCAGATCTGCTTCAAGAGTTATTCGCTTTCGCCGAAACTGTGAAGGTACCACCACATTCAGTTGGGGGGGAAATTTCGATGGCTTCCGTTATCTTTAACCAGCTTTCCTATCTATCAAAATGAAGCTCATTCTATCGTCTTGCCGGTCCAAAAAAAATTAGAGGTGTCCCAGATATGTTTCAAGAGTTATTCGCATTTAAAACGAAACGCCCAAACTGTCAATTATACAGCGCGCCAAAAATAGAAGATTTTATTGAATATATTTGCCGACATAACCTTTGGGGCAAACATTTCGAAGGCTTCCGTTATTTTTAGCCGGCTTTCCTATATATGAAATTGAAGCTAATTCTATATTCTTGCCGGCCCAAGAAAATTTAGAAGTGTCCCAGATCTGGTTCAAGAGTTATTCGCTTTCGCCGAAACTGTGAAGGTACCACCACATTCAGTTGGGGGGAATATTTCGATGGCTTCCGTTATCTTTAACCAGCTTTCCTATCTATCAAAATGAAGCTCATTCTATCGTCTTGCCGGTCCAAAAAAAATTAGATGTGTCCCAGATATGTTTCAAGAGTTATTCGCATTTAAAGCGAAACGCCCAAACTGTCAATTATACATCGCGCCAAAAATAGAAGACTTTATTGAATATATTTGCCGACATAACCTTTGGGGCAAAAATTTCGAAGGCTTCCGTTATTTTTAGCCGGCTTTCCTATCTATCAAAATGAAGCTCATTCTATCGTCTTGCCGGTCCAAAAAAAATTAGATGTGTCCCAGATATGGTTCAAGAGTTATTCGCATTTAAAACGAAACGCCCAAACTGTCAATTATACAGCGCGCCAAAAATAGAAGATTTTATTGAATATATTTGCCGACATAACCTTTGGGGCAAACATTTCGAAGGCTTCCGTTATTTTTAGCCGGCTTTCCTATATATGAAATTGAAGCTAATTCTATATTCTTGCCGGCCCAAGAAAAATTTAGAAGTGTCCCAGATCTGGTTCAAGAGTTATTCGCTTTCGCCGAAACTGTGAAGGTACCACCACATTCAGTTGGGGGGGAAATTTCGATGGCTTCCGTTATCTTTAACCAGCTTTCCTATCTATCAAAATGAAGCTCATTCTATCGTCTTGCCGGTCCAAAAAAAATTAGAGGTGTCCCAGATATGTTTCAAGAGTTATTCGCATTTAAAGCGAAACGCCCAAACTGTCAATTATACATCGCGCCAAAAATAGAAGACTTTATTGAATATATTTGCCGACATAACCTTTGGGGCAAAAATTTCGAAGGCTTCCGTTATTTTTAGCCGGCTTTCCTATCTATCAAAATGAAGCTCATTCTATCGTCTTGCCGGTCCAAAAAAAATTAGATGTGTCCCAGATATGGTTCAAGAGTTATTCGCATTTAAAACGAAACGCCCAAACTGTCAATTATACAGCGCGCCAAAAATAGAAGATTTTATTGAATATATTTGCCGACATAACCTTTGGGGCAAACATTTCGAAGGCTTCCGTTATTTTTAGCCGGCTTTCCTATATATGAAATTGAAGCTAATTCTATATTCTTGCCGGCCCAAGAAAATTTAGAAGTGTCCCAGATCTGGTTCAAGAGTTATTCGCTTTCGCCGAAACTGTGAAGGTACCACCACATTCAGTTGGGGGGGAAATTTCGATGGCTTCCGTTATCTTTAACCAGCTTTCCTATCTATCAAAATGAAGCTCATTCTATCGTCTTGCCGGTCCAAAAAAAATTAGAGGTGTCCCAGATATGTTTCAAGAGTTATTCGCATTTAAAGCGAAACGCCCAAACTGTCAATTATACATCGCGCCAAAAATAGAAGACTTTATTGAATATATTTGCCGACATAACCTTTGGGGCAAAAATTTCGAAGGCTTCCGTTATTTTTAGCCGGCTTTCCTATCTATCAAAATGAAGCTCATTCTATCGTCTTGCCGGTCCAAAAAAAATTAGATGTGTCCCAGATATGGTTCAAGAGTTATTCGCATTTAAAACGAAACGCCCAAACTGTCAATTATACAGCGCGCCAAAAATAGAAGATTTTATTGAATATATTTGCCGACATAACCTTTGGGGCAAACATTTCGAAGGCTTCCGTTATTTTTAGCCGGCTTTCCTATATATGAAATTGAAGCTAATTCTATATTCTTGCCGGTCCAAGAAAATTTAGAAGTGTCCCAGATCTGGTTCAAGAGTTATTCGCTTTCGCCGAAACTGTGAAGGTACCACCACATTCAGTTGGGGGGGAAATTTCGGTGGCTTCCGTTATCTTTAACCAGCTTTCCTATCTATCAAAATGAAGCTCATTCTATCGTCTTGCCGGTCCAAAAAAAATTAGAGGTGTCCCAGATATGTTTCAAGAGTTATTCGCATTTAAAGCGAAACGCCCAAACTGTCAATTATACATCGCGCCAAAAATAGAAGACTTTATTGAATATATTTGCCGATATAACCTTTGGGGCAAAAATTTCGAAGGCTTCCGTTATTTTTAGCCGGCTTTCCTATCTATCAAAATGAAGCTCATTCTATCGTCTTGCCGGTCCAAAAAAAATTAGATGTGTCCCAGATATGGTTCAAGAGTTATTCGCATTTAAAACGAAACGCCCAAACTGTCAATTATACAGCGCGCCAAAAATAGAAGATTTTATTGAATATATTTGCCGACATAACCTTTGGGGCAAACATTTCGAAGGCTTCCGTTATTTTTAGCCGGCTTTCCTATATATGAAATTGAAGCTAATTCTATATTCTTGCCGGCCCAAGAAAATTTAGAAGTGTCCCAGATCTGGTTCAAGAGTTATTCGCTTTCGCCGAAACTGTGAAGGTACCACCACATTCAGTTGGGGGGGAAATTTCGATGGCTTCCGTTATCTTTAACCAGCTTTCCTATCAATCAAAATGAAGCTCATTCTATCGTCTCGCCGGTCCAAAAAAAATTAGAGGTGTCCCAGATATGTTTCAAGAGTTATTCGCATTTAAAGCGAAACGCCCAAACTGTCAATTATACATCGCGCCAAAAATAGAAGACTTTATTGAATATATTTGCCGACATAACCTTTGGGGCAAAAATTTCGAAGGCTTCCGTTATTTTTAGCCGGCTTTCCTATCTATCAAAATGAAGCTCATTCTATCGTCTTGCCGGTCCAAAAAAAATTAGATGTGTCCCAGATATGGTTCAAGAGTTATTCGCATTTAAAACGAAACGCCCAAACTGTCAATTATACAGCGCGCCAAAAATAGAAGATTTTATTGAATATATTTGCCGACATAACCTTTGGGGCAAACATTTCGAAGGCTTCCGTTATTTTTAGCCGGCTTTCCTATATATGAAATTGAAGCTAATTCTATATTCTTGCCGGCCCAAGAAAATTTAGAAGTGTCCCAGATCTGGTTCAAGAGTTATTCGCTTTCGCCGAAACTGTGAAGGTACCACCACATTCAGTTGGGGGGGAAATTTCGATGGCTTCCGTTATCTTTAACCAGCTTTCCTATCTATCAAAATGAAGCTCATTCTATCGTCTTGCCGGTCCAAAAAAAATTAGAGGTGTCCCAGATATGTTTCAAGAGTTATTCGCATTTAAAGCGAAACGCCCAAACTGTCAATTATACATCGCGCCAAAAATAGAAGACTTTATTGAATATATTTGCCGACATAACCTTCTGGGCAAAAATTTCGAAGGCTTCCGTTATTTTTAGCCGGCTTTCCTATCTATCAAAATGAAGCTCATTCTATCGTCTTGCCGGTCCAAAAAAAATTAGATGTGTCCCAGATATGGTTCAAGAGTTATTCGCATTTAAAACGAAACGCCCAAACTGTCAATTATACAGCGCGCCAAAAATAGAAGATTTTATTGAATATATTTGCCGACATAACCTTTGGGGCAAACATTTCGAAGGCTTCCGTTATTTTTAGCCGGCTTTCCTATATATGAAATTGAAGCTAATTCTATATTCTTGCCGGTCCAAGAAAATTTAGAAGTGTCCCAGATCTGGTTCAAGAGTTATTCGCTTTCGCCGAAACTGTGAAGGTACCACCACATTCAGTTGGGGGGGAAATTTCGGTGGCTTCCGTTATCTTTAACCAGCTTTCCTATCTATCAAAATGAAGCTCATTCTATCGTCTTGCCGGTCCAAAAAAAATTAGAGGTGTCCCAGATATGTTTCAAGAGTTATTCGCATTTAAAGCGAAACGCCCAAACTGTCAATTATACATCGCGCCAAAAATAGAAGACTTTATTGAATATATTTGCCGACATAACCTTTGGGGCAAAAATTTCGAAGGCTTCCGTTATTTTTAGCCGGCTTTCCTATCTATCAAAATGAAGCTCATTCTATCGTCTTGCCGGTCCAAAAAAAATTAGATGTGTCCCAGATATGGTTCAAGAGTTATTCGCATTTAAAACGAAACGCCCAAACTGTCAATTATACAGCGCGCCAAAAATAGAAGATTTTATTGAATATATTTGCCGACATAACCTTTGGGGCAAACATTTCGAAGGCTTCCGTTATTTTTAGCCGGCTTTCCTATATGAAATTGAAGCTAATTCTATATTCTTGCCGGCCCAAGAAAATTTAGAAGTGTCCCAGATCTGGTTCAAGAGTTATTCGCTTTCGCCGAAACTGTGAAGGTACCACCACATTCAGTTGGGGGGGAAATTTCGATGGCTTCCGTTATCTTTAACCAGCTTTCCTATCTATCAAAATGAAGCTCATTCTATCGTCTTGCCGGTCCAAAAAAAATTAGAGGTGTCCCAGATATGTTTCAAGAGTTATTCGCATTTAAAGCGAAACGCCCAAACTGTCAATTATACATCGCGCCAAAAATAGAAGACTTTATTGAATATATTTGCCGACATAACCTTTGGGGCAAAAATTTCGAAGGCTTCCGTTATTTTTAGCCGGCTTTCCTATCTATCAAAATGAAGCTCATTCTATCGTCTTGCCGGTCCAAAAGAAATTAGATGTGTCCCAGATATGGTTCAAGAGTTATTCGCATTTAAAACGAAACGCCCAAACTGTCAATTATACAGCGCGCCAAAAATAGAAGATTTTATTGAATATATTTGCCGACATAACCTTTGGGGCAAACATTTCGAAGGCTTCCGTTATTTTTAGCCGGCTTTCCTATATATGAAATTGAAGCTAATTCTATATTCTTGCCGGCCCAAGAAAATTTAGAAGTGTCCCAGATCTGGTTCAAGAGTTATTCGCTTTCGCCGAAACTGTGAAGGTACCACCACATTCAGTTGGGGGGGAAATTTCGATGGCTTCCGTTATCTTTAACCAGCTTTCCTATCTACCAAAATGAAGCTCATTCTATCGTCTTGCCGGTCCAAAAAAAATTAGAGGTGTCCCAGATATGTTTCAAGAGTTATTCGCATTTTAAGCGAAACGCCCAAACTGTCAATTATACATCGCGCCAAAAATAGAAGACTTTATTGAATATATTTGCCGACATAACCTTCTGGGCAAAAATTTCGAAGGCTTCCGTTATTTTTAGCCGGCTTTCCTATCTATCAAAATGAAGCTCATTCTATCGTCTTGCCGGTCCAAAAAAAATTAGATGTGTCCCAGATATGGTTCAAGAGTTATTCGCATTTAAAACGAAACGCCCAAACTGTCAATTATACAGCGCGCCAAAAATAGAAGATTTTATTGAATATATTTGCCGACATAACCTTTGGGGCAAACATTTCGAAGGCTTCCGTTATTTTTAGCCGGCTTTCCTATATATGAAATTGAAGCTAATTCTATATTCTTGCCGGTCCAAGAAAATTTAGAAGTGTCCCAGATCTGGTTCAAGAGTTATTCGCTTTCGCCGAAACTGTGAAGGTACCACCACATTCAGTTGGGGGGGAAATTTCGGTGGCTTCCGTTATCTTTAACCAGCTTTCCTATCTATCAAAATGAAGCTCATTCTATCGTCTTGCCGGTCCAAAAAAAATTAGAGGTGTCCCAGATATGTTTCAAGAGTTATTCGCATTTAAAGCGAAACGCCCAAACTGTCAATTATACATCGCGCCAAAAATAGAAGACTTTATTGAATATATTTGCCGATATAACCTTTGGGGCAAAAATTTCGAAGGCTTCCGTTATTTTTAGCCGGCTTTCCTATCTATCAAAATGAAGCTCATTCTATCGTCTTGCCGGTCCAAAAAAAATTAGATGTGTCCCAGATATGGTTCAAGAGTTATTCGCATTTAAAACGAAACGCCCAAACTGTCAATTATACAGCGCGCCAAAAATAGAAGATTTTATTGAATATATTTGCCGACATAACCTTTGGGGCAAACATTTCGAAGGCTTCCGTTATTTTTAGCCGGCTTTCCTATATATGAAATTGAAGCTAATTCTATATTCTTGCCGGCCCAAGAAAATTTAGAAGTGTCCCAGATCTGGTTCAAGAGTTATTCGCTTTCGCCGAAACTGTGAAGGTACCACCACATTCAGTTGGGGGGGAAATTTCGATGGCTTCCGTTATCTTTAACCAGCTTTCCTATCTATCAAAATGAAGCTCATTCTATCGTCTTGCCGGTCCAAAAAAAATTAGAGGTGTCCCAGATATGTTTCAAGAGTTATTCGCATTTAAAAGCGAAACGCCCAAACTGTCAATTATACATCGCGCCAAAAATAGAAGACTTTATTGAATATATTTGCCGACATAACCTTTGGGGCAAAAATTTCGAAGGCTTCCGTTATTTTTAGCCGGCTTTCCTATCTATCAAAATGAAGCTCATTCTATCGTCTTGCCGGTCCAAAAGAAATTAGATGTGTCCCAGATATGGTTCAAGAGTTATTCGCATTTAAAACGAAACGCCCAAACTGTCAATTATACAGCGCGCCAAAAATAGAAGATTTTATTGAATATATTTGCCGACATAACCTTTGGGGCAAACATTTCGAAGGCTTCCGTTATTTTTAGCCGGCTTTCCTATATATGAAATTGAAGCTAATTCTATATTCTTGCCGGCCCAAGAAAATTTAGAAGTGTCCCAGATCTGGTTCAAGAGTTATTCGCTTTCGCCGAAACTGTGAAGGTACCACCACATTCAGTTGGGGGGGAAATTTCGATGGCTTCCGTCATCTTTAACCAGCTTTCCTATCTATCAAAATGAAGCTCATTCTATCGTCTTGCCGGTCCAAAAAAAATTAGATGTGTCCCAGATATGTTTCAAGAGTTATTCGCATTTAAAGCGAAACGCCCAAACTGTCAATTATACAGCGCGCCAAAAATAGAAGATTTTATTGAATATATTTGCCGACATAACCTTTGGGGCAAAAATTTCGAAGGCTTCCGTTATTTTTAGCCGGCTTTCCTATATATGAAATTGAAGCTAATTCTATATTCTTGCCGGCCCAAGAAAATTTAGAAGTGTCCCAGATCTGGTTCAAGAGTTATTCGCTTTCGCCGAAACTGTGAAGGTACCACCACATTCAGTTGGGGGGGAAATTTCGATGGCTTCCGTTATCTTTAACCAGCTTTCCTATCTATCAAAATGAAGCTCATTCTATCGTCTTGCCGGTCCAAAAAAAATTAGAGGTGTCCCAGATATGTTTCAAGAGTTATTCGCATTTAAAGCGAAACGCCCAAACTGTCAATTATACATCGCGCCAAAAATAGAAGACTTTATTGAATATATTTGCCGACATAACCTTTGGGGCAAAAATTTCGAAGGCTTCCGTTATTTTTAGCCGGCTTTCCTATCTATCAAAATGAAGCTCATTCTATCGTCTTGCCGGTCCAAAAAAAATTAGATGTGTCCCAGATATGGTTCAAGAGTTATTCGCATTTAAAACGAAACGCCCAAACTGTCAATTATACAGCGCGCCAAAAATAGAAGATTTTATTGAATATATTTGCCGACATAACCTTTGGGGCAAACATTTCGAAGGCTTCCGTTATTTTTAGCCGGCTTTCCTATATATGAAATTGAAGCTAATTCTATATTCTTGCCGGCCCAAGAAAATTTAGAAGTGTCCCAGATCTGGTTCAAGAGTTATTCGCTTTCGCCGAAACTGTGAAGGTACCACCACATTCAGTTGGGGGGGAAATTTCGATGGCTTCCGTTATCTTTAACCAGCTTTCCTATCTATCAAAATGAAGCTCATTCTATCGTCTTGCCGGTCCAAAAAAAATTAGATGTGTCCCAGATATGTTTCAAGAGTTATTCGCATTTAAAGCGAAACGCCCAAA
Organism: Paragorgia papillata; assembly: GCA_035771165.1. NCBI lineage: Eukaryota > Metazoa > Cnidaria > Anthozoa > Scleralcyonacea > Coralliidae > Paragorgia > Paragorgia papillata. The sequence continues at coordinate 712,717 of JAWNZC010000025.1, read as the reverse complement.
CTGTCAATTATACAGCGCGCCAAAAATAGAAGATTTTATTGAATATATTTGCCGACATAACCCTTTGGGGCAAACATTTCGAAGGCTTCCGTTATTTTTAGCCGGCTTTCCTATATATGAAATTGAAGCTAATTCTATATTCTTGCCGGCCCAAGAAAATTTAGAAGTGTCCCAGATCTGGTTCAAGAGTTATTCGCTTTCGCCGAAACTGTGAAGGTACCACCACATTCAGTTGGGGGGGAAATTTCGATGGCTTCCGTTATCTTTAACCAGCTTTCCTATCTATCAAAATGAAGCTCATTCTATCGTCTTGCCGGTCCAAAAAAAATTAGAGGTGTCCCAGATATGTTTCAAGAGTTATTCGCATTTAAAGCGAAACGCCCAAACTGTCAATTATACATCGCGCCAAAAATAGAAGACTTTATTGAATATATTTGCCGACATAACCTTTGGGGCAAAAATTTCGAAGGCTTCCGTTATTTTTAGCCGGCTTTCCTATCTATCAAAATGAAGCTCATTCTATCGTCTTGCCGGTCCAAAAAAAATTAGATATGTCCCAGATATGGTTCAAGAGTTATTCGCATTTAAAACGAAACGCCCAAACTGTCAATTATACAGCGCGCCAAAAATAGAAGATTTTATTGAATATATTTGCCGACATAACCTTTGGGGCAAACATTTCGAAGGCTTCCGTTATTTTTAGCCGGCTTTCCTATATATGAAATTGAAGCTAATTCTATATTCTTGCCGGCCCAAGAAAATTTAGAAGTGTCCCAGATCTGGTTCAAGAGTTATTCGCTTTCGCCGAAACTGTGAAGGTACCACCACATTCAGTTGGGGGGGAAATTTCGATGGCTTCCGTTATCTTTAACCAGCTTTCCTATCTATCAAAATGAAGCTCATTCTATCGTCTTGCCGGTCCAAAAAAAATTAGAGGTGTCCCAGATATGTTTCAAGAGTTATTCGCATTTAAAGCGAAACGCCCAAACTGTCAATTATACATCGCGCCAAAAATAGAAGACTTTATTGAATATATTTGCCGACATAACCTTTGGGGCAAAAATTTCGAAGGCTTCCGTTATTTTTAGCCGGCTTTCCTATCTATCAAAATGAAGCTCATTCTATCGTCTTGCCGGTCCAAAAAAAATTAGATGTGTCCCAGATATGGTTCAAGAGTTATTCGCATTTAAAACGAAACGCCCAAACTGTCAATTATACAGCGCGCCAAAAATAGAAGATTTTATTGAATATATTTGCCGACATAACCTTTGGGGCAAACATTTCGAAGGCTTCCGTTATTTTTAGCCGGCTTTCCTATATATGAAATTGAAGCTAATTCTATATTCTTGCCGGCCCAAGAAAATTTAGAAGTGTCCCAGATCTGGTTCAAGAGTTATTCGCTTTCGCCGAAACTGTGAAGGTACCACCACATTCAGTTGGGGGGGAAATTTCGATGGCTTCCGTTATCTTTAACCAGCTTTCCTATCTATCAAAATGAAGCTCATTCTATCGTCTTGCCGGTCCAAAAAAAATTAGATGTGTCCCAGATATGTTTCAAGAGTTATTCGCATTTAAAGCGAAACGCCCAAACTGTCAATTATACAGCGCGCCAAAAATAGAAGATTTTATTGAATATATTTGCCGACATAACCCTTGGGGCAAACATTTCGAAGGCTTCCGTTATTTTTAGCCGGCTTTCCTATATATGAAATTGAAGCTAATTCTATATTCTTGCCGGCCCAAGAAAATTTAGAAGTGTCCCAGATCTGGTTCAAGAGTTATTCGCTTTCGCCGAAACTGTGAAGGTACCACCACATTCAGTTGGGGGGGAAATTTCGATGGCTTCCGTTATCTTTAACCAGCTTTCCTATCTATCAAAATGAAGCTCATTCTATCGTCTTGCCGGTCCAAAAAAAATTAGAGGTGTCCCAGATATGTTTCAAGAGTTATTCGCATTTAAAGCGAAACGCCCAAACTGTCAATTATACATCGCGCCAAAAATAGAAGACTTTATTGAATATATTTGCCGACATAACCTTTGGGGCAAAAATTTCGAAGGCTTCCGTTATTTTTAGCCGGCTTTCCTATCTATCAAAATGAAGCTCATTCTATCGTCTTGCCGGTCCAAAAAAAATTAGATATGTCCCAGATATGGTTCAAGAGTTATTCGCATTTAAAACGAAACGCCCAAACTGTCAATTATACAGCGCGCCAAAAATAGAAGATTTTATTGAATATATTTGCCGACATAACCTTTGGGGCAAACATTTCGAAGGCTTCCGTTATTTTTAGCCGGCTTTCCTATATATGAAATTGAAGCTAATTCTATATTCTTGCCGGCCCAAGAAAATTTAGAAGTGTCCCAGATCTGGTTCAAGAGTTATTCGCTTTCGCCGAAACTGTGAAGCTAGGTACCACCACATTCAGTTGGGGGGGAAATTTCGATGGCTTCCGTTATCTTTAACCAGCTTTCCTATCTATCAAAATGAAGCTCATTCTATCGTCTTGCCGGTCCAAAAAAAATTAGAGGTGTCCCAGATATGGTTCAAGAGTTATTCGCATTTAAAACGAAACGCCCAAACTGTCAATTATACAGCGCGCCAAAAATAGAAGATTTTATTGAATATATTTGCCGACATAACCTTTGGGGCAAACATTTCGAAGGCTTCCGTTATTTTTAGCCGGCTTTCCTATATATGAAATTGAAGCTAATTCTATATTCTTGCTGGCCCAAGAAAATTTAGAAGTGTCCCAGATCTGGTTCAAGAGTTATTCGCTTTCGCCGAAACTGTGAAGGTACCACCACATTCAGTTGGGGGGGAAATTTCGATGGCATCCGTTATCTTTAACCAGCTTTCCTATCTATCAAAATGAAGCTCATTCTATCGTCTTGCCGGTCCAAAAAAAATTAGATGTGTCCCAGATATGTTTCAAGGGTTATTCGCATTTAAAGCGAAACGCCCAAACTGTCAATTATACAGCGCGCCAAAAATAGAAGATTTTATTGAATATATTTGCCGACATAACCTTTGGGGCAAACATTTCGAAGGCTTCCGTTATTTTTAGCCGGCTTTCCTATATATGAAATTGAAGCTAATTCTATATTCTTGCCGGCCCAAGAAAATTTAGAAGTGTCCCAGATCTGGTTCAAGAGTTATTCGCTTTCGCCGAAACTGTGAAGGTACCACCACATTCAGTTGGGGGGGAAATTTCGATGGCTTCCGTTATCTTTAACCAGCTTTCCCATCTATCAAAATGAAGCTCATTCTATCGTCTTGCCGTTCCAAAAGAAATTAGAGGTGTCCCAGATCTGGTTCAAGAGTTATTCGCATTTAAAGCGAAACGCCCAAACTGTCAATTATACAGCGCGTCAAAAATAGAACACTTTATTGACTATATTTGCCGACATAGCCTTTGGGGGGAACATTTCGAAGGCTTCCGTTATTTTCAGCCGGGTTTCCTATATCTGAAATTGAAGCTAATTCTATATTCTCGTTGGCCCAAGAAAAATTAGAAGTGTCCCAGATCTGGTTCAAGAGTTATTCGCATTTACAGCGAAACGCCCAAACTGTCAATTATACAGCGCGTCAAAAATAGAACACTTTATTGACTATATTTGCCGACATAGCCTTTGGGGGGAACATTTCGAAGGCTTCCGTTACTTTTAGCCGGGTTTCCTATATCTGAAATTGAAGCTAATTCTATATTCTTGCTGGCCCAATAAAAATTAGAAGTGTCTCAGATCTGGTTCAAGAGTTATTCGCATTTAAAGCGAAACGCCCAAACTGTCAATTATAACACTTTATTGACTATATTTGCCGACATAGCCGTTGGGGGGAACATTTCGAAGGCTTCCGTTATTTTTAGCCGGGTTTCCTATATCTGAAATTGAAGCTAATTCTATATTCTTGCTGGCCCAGGAAAAATTAGAAGTGTCCCAGATATGGTTCAAGAGTTATTCGATTACGCCGAAACTGTGAAGGTATCACCCCATTCAGTTGGGGGGAAAATTTCGATGGATTCCGTTATCTTTAACCAGCTTTCCTATCTATCAAAATGAAGCTCATTCTATCGTGTTGCTGGACCAGAAAAAATTAGAAGTGGCCCACATCTGGTTCAGGAGTTATTCACATTTAAAGCGCCCAAACTGTCAATTACACATGGCGCCAAAAATAGAACACTTTATTAACTATATTTTGCGACATAGCCTTTGGGGGGAAAATTTCGATGGCTTCCGTTATTTTTAACGAGTTTTCCTTGAACCAGCAAGAAGATAGAATTATCTTCATTTTGATATATACGAAAGCGGGTTTAAATTAAAAGAAGCCATCGAAATTTTTCCCCCAAGACCATCCCGACAATGTGTTCTATTTTAGCGCGCTGTGTGATTGACAGTTTGGGCGTCTCACATTAAAAGCGAATAACTCTTGAACCAGATCTGGGCCACTTCTAACTTTTCCTGTGCCAGCAAAAAGATAGAATTAGCCTCATTTTAATATATATGAAAGCCGGTTAAAATTAAAAGAAGGCATCGAAATTTTTCCCCCAAATCATCCCGACGAACTTAATAATAAAGTGTTATATTTTTAGCGCGCTTTGTAATGGACAGTTTGGGCGTCCCGCTTTAGGCCAGGTAACGACAATTGTAAATATATTTAAATTTACAAATCATTAAAACTTGACTTGACTTGACTAATGAGTAACGTTTCAAGCGAAAATCTTTCGTCAAAGAGAAGCGTAACTTTTGACTTTCTGACAAAGGAGGACTTTCACTTGGAATATTAGACTTCTTATACTAGCTAGACGGTGCTCCGTATATGCAGTGTTTTAGAAATAGAGCAAAGTTAAAAGGTTGTAAACTGCCAGGAATAGTTTTCATAACGAAAATAGACACTGACGGCCTTTGGAGCGGAGCCCCTCATGCACTGGGAGTGAAATGCATGTGATGAAGTGCTCCGCTAGAATTCTAGAAACGTCATTATGTCGTTACGAAAATTATTCTCAGCTGTTTACCAGCTTTTCACTGACTTTGCTCTATGTATGAACCAACTTTTAGTACTTTTAATTCGTACCGCAAAGACTTGATTCGCGACAAGGACAGCGCGTGTTTTCCATCCAAGGCGGCTCAGACTGTCTGAACTCTCCATAAATCTTTTCAAAAAATTATAAGATAACCTATCCCCCATACCCCGAAATTTCCAACCATTTTCCAATTCAAAAACGTACCCTAACCCTAATCACTTTTTCAGGGGTTATTTCTTTTCAAATAAATTTTAAGATAACCTATCCCCCATACCCCCAAATTTCAATTTTAATTTTTCGGTGGTTTATTTCATTTAAAATAACTCTACCCTAAACTTAACCGTATTTATAAACATTTTGAGAGAACGTGGTAAGTTGGAGTTCCAATCAGATTTAAAAGATTTATTTACCTGTATCCATGTTCCACGTCCTAAGTGATGGCATGTCATGTAAATGTGATTGGATCCGAAAACCTGTTTTATGACCTGTTTTTTGTTTATTATGATTTACTTTAAAACAAAAATACCTACACATTTCGATCTCTCCAATTTAACTGTTTTCGGATCCTATTTTCCTCCGATCCTCATTTTTTCGACCAATTTTTCTGCAGCCGATGTGATTCTACCAAAATCCCAGTACAAACGACGCGCGCCAGGTTGCTCAGGACCCAGGTGATAATTCCTGTCACTTATAAAGCTAAAATAGTTACACGCTGCAATTTTTGGCTGCAACTTGTGTCGCGTCAAGTTGCACGAAGAGGTGTTACACGCTAAAACACGTCGTGCAACTTGCAACAATTTTTTTTCGCGACACAAGTTGCAGCAAAAATTACAGCGTGTAACATTAGCTAATTAAGTGGCGTTCTAAATTTTAGAACTCTCACTATAACTAAGTGATCTATAGAACAGCTGGAACGGGTGAATTATACATCTATTCTACAGCAATATTGGGCATTTCCCTCGATTACATAGCATGTTCTGGGGATTTTTGGTGAAGGAAAATTCGAGTGTAGAATATATACATTTTAAGACCAAACCGGTACCAGTTGCGAAAAATGCAACTACACAGGCCTTCCGGCAGGAATTGAACCCACGACCTTGCGATTCTAGTGCATAGGCGGCGGAACCGGGGGGGGCTGGGGGGCTAAAGCCCCCCCCCCAACTTTGTAAAAGTGGAAAAAAGGGGGGCTGAGCCTTTGCGCTGAAGGTAACGATTATTATACGTTGAATATTTATACATCTTTGATATACAGCATTTTGAAAATTCCATATCACTGCAGGGTGACAATCCTGGTGAAAATCGTACCGTGTGATGGCTCAAAACTCATTTCATGAAGTACTCCATGTATTAGCATTTGATGACTGCTGACCAGAAGTATTATGAATGAGCCATATCAAAATGCCAAAAAAATGAAGAATAATGAAAAATTGTTGTGGGCGGTAAAGGTTTTATAACGTTTAGGATTCTGTAAAATCTTCCCCGCTAGATTTCAAAATTTTCCGGGGGGCATGCCCCCGGACCCCCCTAGAGGTTTCTCGCCTCTTCGGTGCTCGAAGTTCAGCCCCCCCAACCAAACCTATCTTCCGCCGCCTATGTTCTAGTGCAATGCTCTGACTACCGCGCCACGGAGGCCATTGCCGAGAGCTTGATCGCGAGTTCTGTATACATTAAGGTGGTAATGCCAGGAGAGAATTGGGTTTATTAGAAGGGTGAAGGTGTGTAGAAATTATGAAACACTGTAGAAACCTGTTAAACAAGAAAGTAAAAAGCATCCAGACACAATTATTTGCTTGGGATACTATTCATATTGTGCTATGTTTGTTATTAAGAGATAAGTAGATTAAATAACACAAGTCAAGGTTTAATAAATACCTTTCATGTTTTGATTAGCATAAATTGTTGAGCATTTTGTACATGAGCTCAAATCAAATTGCCACAGAAAGTTGGCTGGCATGTTTCCAGACTGGTGAAACAGTTCTGTCAGCCATATACTATTGGTTTGGCATTTTTTACCATTTCAGTTAATTAACAAGGTTTCTGTGCATGTGTTTTTCCTTGCGCTCATAATATCTAGCCTGTGAATACAGATAGATTAATAGCGTTGTCTGTGCAGTATAAACGGAATGAAAGCAGCGCGTTTCAGCTGTGCAGTAAAAAAATAACATTCCAAATTAGCGCTTCGCAAATTGCGATGCAATTACCAGCCGAGTTGAATATATTTCCTCTTTCACCAAATGAAAATATTCTTACCATTGCACGAATGAAAACATTCATTATTTCTTTTATACAACACCAAAATAGATCTTGCAAAATAGTCATGCACTACTGCATGGTTTATTGAATTAAAGGTGATAATGCAAACGATTACGGTAAACATCTCTTCCTTAGATGAAAGCATCATCGATCTCACGGGTGGCCGCTGGCAACCTAAGTGGTAAATTTCTTGAGGAACTGGTTTTTGCTAGACTACGGGTAATCAAAGAGATAAAGTACTTCTAAGGGGCCGAATACATGGGGAAATTTCAGCCCGGGCTGAGATTTCAGCCCGGCTACTGGGGGATGGAAATGAGGGAGTGAATGTTTTGAATGAGAAACACGAAGTGTGGAATACAGAAAGTGCCTTGTGAAAAGCGATAAAGAAGGAATAAATATGGTTTATTTGAAATACACATCTAAATATGTTTGTTTTATGCTGCATGTTTGTGACAACTTGGCTGATTTCCACACTTCGTGTTTCTTATTCAAATCATTCTCCTCTTTTCCTACCTCAGCAGCCGGGCTGAAATTTCCCCATGTATTCGGCCCCTAAAAGCTGATGATGTCGTACGACGCGAATTTTGAAGAAGCCATACAGACCTATAAATCCGAACACGTGCCCATGGTAGTCCGTTTTAAGGCAGCAAAAGACTTTGACTTCGTTATCATCGATGAAGAGGGACGAACTCATGCCCTTCAAGTAACCATCCTGGATTGGAAAAAAAATGTTCCAGAAGCAAGTTTTATCTAAACGAAAATGTTTACCACAAGTATTTGCTAACGGTTCAATTTTCTAACGACTCGGTCACTGCAGCAACAACTGGGCGGTCATGTTTTCAAGGTGCATTTTCAACCAATCACTTGCGCATTGTCGATCCGAGTTCTATCCTAACCGAGAAGCAGTTGGAACTTCTTCGTCAATTCGTTTTTCAGTCATTAATTTTGGACAATTTTCAAAAGCCACGCCTACAGAACAGATTCGTTCGTCTTCTCCCCTTAAGATTTCAACTTTCTGTGGAGAAAATGGTTTGGAATCAGCCACCTGAACTTACAGTAGAATATCTACAATCCTGGACAAAATTGTTGGGCCGCTTTGCCGATTTTCGCATACCGGTGCGGGTGGGAACTCTGCAGAGACTCTGCTCCAGTGTTCCCTTCTCCATTTAGGGGGTAAGGGGAGCAGAGACGGGGGCTCTTTTATTAAACTCTATATCTTTTGCAATGTTACAAAGTTAGACAGCTGTGTTTTATTGAAAAATCATAAAATCGTCATTTTCAGACAATCCTGGACAAAATTGTTGGGCCGCTTTGCCGATTTTCGCATACCGGTGCGGGTGGGAACTCTGCAGAGACTCTGCTCCAGATCCCTTCCCCATTTAGGGGGTAAGGGGAGCAGAGACGGGGGCTCTTTTATTAAACTGTATATCTTTTGCAATGTTACAAAGTTAGACAGCTGTGTTTTATTGAAAAATCATAAAATCGTCATTTTCAGACAATCCTGGACAAAATTGTTGGGCCACTTTGCCGATTTTCCAAGCACTTTTGTCCAGGATTGTAGCCTTTCCATATATTAATTTTGAACAATTTTCAAAAGCCACGCCTACAGAACAGATTCGTTCGTCTTCTCCCCTTAAGATTTCATCTTTCTGTGGAGAAAATGGTTTGGAATAGCCACCCAAACTTACATTTTCGAAGAAAATTAATTAGTATTCTTTTAAAACAACCTATTGTAGTAGTTTGAAAGCCCTAAAAGCGTTGCGTTATAAATTAATCAGCACATAAGTTAAACAGGAAGAGAAAAGGCTTTTAAATACTTTCACCATGCATACACTTCAAGTTATCTTAATTTCCCAGGTGTATAAGACCGTGTTTTTTACGCATCCATGGCTCAGAGGTGTTTAGGGCTTTCACACTAGTACAATAAGTTGTTTGAACAGAATACTAATTCATTTTCTAAGGGTTCCGGGTTTTTTATACACACTGTACAGTAGGAAATTAGAAAATTGTAAACTAGAAGTTAATGGCATTTGGAGCTTGCTTCGCCCTGGCCACGGGTTGTCTCGGTATCGCACTACATCCGAGTACGGCCCCCTTCCCCACTTTAAAAAAAAATCAACAAACAACATTCCATCACGGTTCGTGTCATGTCGACGATCACACACTAACATGCATCTTTTTTCTCTTGTAAACAGATAATTATACGGCCTGGATAAATACCACGAAACCCGAAATAGGTCATGTTGCCATCGTCACAAAATAACGAAATCTGATCTGGTTCAGGAACATCATGGATTTTACTTTTCTTCTAATCGTGAGTATTTCTCTTAATTCGCTTGCTTATGTATCAACCGCCAAGTCGGAACTGACCGTTGTACCGTCGACACCGAGGAGATTCCGACTCGACCCAAGTTTCTACATGCACGATCACCAAACCAGCCAATCAAAAATCTCCACAACAAAACAAAGCATACTTACCTGACGCGAGAAGTATGTGGTGGTGATTGCAAACCATTTTATCCACAGACAGTAGAATTGATAATTAACATTCATTGCACAACGTTCGGAAATTTCACCATTCAAATTTTTTTCTCATAAATTGAATATTCCATTGATTATCATTGTTGTAACAAACAAAAGTTGTAATATCATTATTAAAATCAATTACTTAATTATTTTACTTCTTACTTTAATTATTTTAACGCACTGATGTATTTCAACAATGCGTTAGTTCTGAAGTTATTAACCATCTTCTTCCATAATAATTAATTTATATTAATTTGTAATGGGTAAATACAGGGGCGCCAGAAGATACGTAAGGCGGCGGGGGCAGCCATATGAAAAGGGCACTTTTTCTCAGCATTAATTTTTGCACGTGGTAAATAATGTTCGCCAGTTTTGCTCTATAGCATAAAATAACCAAAAAGCATGCATAACGGTATAATATAATGAATGACAATGTATTGAGAAAGAAAATTCAACGACTGAGTTGTACATATTGATGCTACATTCCTATTTACATTTAAGAAAACTTTACTTTTTGACCGGTTTTGGTCATTTTTGAAATTTTTGAGTTGTTGATCGATGTTGGTAATTTTTGAAACTTTTCAGTTAGGATAAAAAAAACAGTTAAATAAAGTCGTTTAGACCTTCTGTGAAAAGGAGAAGGCTGTATTTCGGCTAAAAAATTTATTTTTTTATTTTTAAAAAACAATCGGGGAGAAAAAAAGTAAAGGGGTTAGCCTTTACTTTTTGACCGATTTTAGTCCGATTTTGGTCATTTGTGAAACTTTTGAGCCAGTAGGGTCAAAAACGGTTAAATAAAGTCTTTTTAGCCCTTCTGTGAAAAGAAGTAGGCTGTATTTGGGCTAAAAATATATTTTGTTTTATTTTTTTAAAAAAATCGGATTTAAAACGACTTTATTTAACCGTTTTTGACCCTAACTCAAAAGTTTCAAAATGACCAAAATCGGACAAAAAGTAAAGGCTAACCCCTTTACTTTTTTTTCCCCGATTTTTTTTAAAAAATCAAAAACAAATTTTTTAGCCCAAATACAGCCTTCTCCTTTTCAGAGAAGGTCTAAAACGATTTTATGTAACCGTTTTTGACCCTAACTCAAAAGTTTCAAAAATGACCAAAATCGGTCAAAATGGAAAGGCTAACCCCTTTACTTTTTTTTTCCCGATTTTTTTACTTATTGACCGAGCGTGAGGTCTGTACTAGTGAAATATTGGACCGATGTTTTTTTAGTACGGACCGAGACGAGCGCAGCGAGTTGAGGTCTGTGCAAAAAACAGAGGTCCGATATTTCACTAGTACTGACCGAACAAGCGAGGTCAATAAGTAGTTTATTATATGGCCATATAAAATCTTGTGAACGTTCTGTGAAAACTCGATCCATCTTTCTTGCGAACTAAACGAAAAATAAGGCAGACATTTTCCCATTTTTAAAGTACTTTCCGTTGAGCTAGAATCCTGAACTTTCTACCCCAAATAGTAATTTTCAATTGCTTTTGTTTGAAATATTGCTCAAGATCGTACGTTAAGTAGTTTGAATAAAAAATCATCTGGAATTCTAATACTTCACTTGTGAGAAGTAAATGTTATTACGAACAATGTTACGAACGTTTTGGACATTTTAAAAACTTTCACCAAATGTGGAAACTCGAACTATACATCAAATCAAAGCATATAAAATTCCTAACAACATACCTGCACGATATATTTCAACAAAGAGTTAGTTCTGAAATTATAATCCAACTTGTTGCCGATATACGACTACCATTTTGTTTATAAAATTAACGTACGGTCCCGAACGGCAGATTCCGCTGTGAGCGGGCGCATACGGGAAATATCCGACCGCTTATGAACCAATCAAATTACAGGATTTCCGTATTCGGACCTCTCAGCGCTGCTGCCATATAATAAAGCCTTCTCCTTTTCACAGAAGGTCTAAAAAGACTTTATGTAACCGTTTTTTGACCCTAACTCAAAAGTTTCAAAAATTACCAAAATCGCCCAAAAAATAAAGGCTAACCCCTTTACTTACCCCCCCCCCCCCCCCCCCCCCCACCGATTTTTTTTTTAAAATCAAAAAATATATTTTTAGCCCAAATACAGCCTTTTCTTTTTCATAGAAAGTCTAAAAAGGCTTTATTTAACCGTTTTCGACCCTAACTCAAAAGTTTCAAAAATTACCAAAATCGGTCAAAAAGTAAAGGCTAAACCCTTTACTTTTTTTTCCCCCGATTTTTTTTAAAAAATCAATTTTTTTTTAGCCCAAATACAGCCTTCTCCTTTTCAGAGAAGGTCTAAAACGATTCAATGTAACCGTTTTTGACCCTAACTCAAAAGTTTCAAAAATGACCAAAATCGGTCAAAATGGAAAGGCTAACCCCTTTACTTTTTTTTCCCCGATTTTTTTTAAAAAATCAAATTTTTTTTAGCCCAAATACAGCCTTCTCCTTTTCAGAGAAGGTCTAAAACGATTTTATGTAACCGTTTTTGACCCTAACTCAAAAGTTTCAAAAATGACCAAAATCGGTCAAAATGGAAAGGCTAACCCCTTTACTTTTTTTTCCCGATTTTTTTTAAAAAATCAAAAACAAATTTTTTAGCCCAAATACAACCTTCTCCTTTTCACAGAAGGTCTAAAACGACTTTATGTAACCGTTTTTGACCCTAACTCAAAAGTTTCAAAAATTACCAAAATCGCTCAAAATGGAAAGGCTAACCCCTTTACTTTTTTTTCCCCGATTTTTTTTAAAAAATCAAATTTTTTTTAGCCCAAATACAGCCTTCTCCTTTTCAGAGAAGGTCTAAAACGATTTTATGTAACCGTTTTTGACCCTAACTCAAAAGTTTCAAAAATGACCAAAATCGGTCAAAATGGAAAGGCTAACCCCTTTACTTTTTTTTCCCGATTTTTTTTTAAAAATCAAAAACAAATTTTTTAGCCCAAATACAACCTTCTCCTTTTCACAGAAGGTCTAAAACGACTTTATGTAACCGTTTTTGACCCTAACTCAAAAGTTTCAAAAATTACCAATATCGGTCAAAAAGTAAAGGCTAAACCCTTTACTTTTTTTCCCCCCGATTTTTTTTAAAAAATCAATTTTTTTTTAGCCCAAATACAGCCTTCTCCTTTTCAGAGAAGGTCTAAAACGATTTTATGTAACCGTTTTTGACCCTAACTTAAAAAATCAAAAAAATTTTTTTAGCCCAAATACTAACTACTTATTGACCGAGCGTGAGGTCTGTACTAGTGAAATATTGGACTTTTTTTTTTTTTAGTACGGACCGAGACGAGCGCAGCGAGTTGAGGTCTGTGCAAAAAAACAGAGGTCCGATATTTCACTAGTACTGACCGAACAAGCGAGGTCAATAAATAGTTTATTATATGGCCATATAAAATCTTGTGAACGTTCTGTGAAAACTCGATCCATCTTTCTTGCGAACTAAACGAAAAATATGGCAGACATTTCCCCATTTTTAAAGTACTTTCCGTTGAGCTAGAATCCTGAACTTTCTACCCCAAATAGTAATTTTCAATTGCTTTTGTTTGAAATATTGCTCAAGATCGTACGTTAAGTAGTTTGAATAAAAAATCATCTGGAATTCTAATACTTCACTTGTGAGAAGTAAATGTTATTACGAACAATGTTACGAACGTTTTGGACATTTTAAAAACTTTCACCAAATGTGGAACTCGAACTATACATCAAATCAAAGCATATAAAATTTCTAACAACATACCTGCACGATATATTTCAACAAAGAGTTAGTTCTGAAATTATAATCCAACTTGTTGCCGATATACGACTACCATTTTGTTTATAAAATTAACGTACGGTCCCGAACGGCAGATTCCGCTGTGAGCGGGCGCATACGGGAAATATCCGACCGCTTATGAACCAATCAAATTACAGGATTTCCGTATTCGGACCTCTCAGCGCTGCTGCCATATAATAAAGCCTTCTCCTTTTCACAGAAGGTCTAAAAAGACTTTATGTAACCGTTTTTTGACCCTAACTCAAAAGTTTCAAAAATTACCAAAATCGCCCAAAAAATAAAGGCTAACCCCTTTACTTACCCCCCCCCCACCGATTTTTTTTTAAAAATCAAAAAATATATTTTTAGCCCAAATACAGCCTTTTCTTTTTCATAGAAAGTCTAAAAAGGCTTTATTTAACCGTTTTCGACCCTAACTCAAAAGTTTCAAAAATTACCAAAATCGGTCAAAAAGTAAAGGCTAAACCCTTTACTTTTTTTCCCCCCGATTTTTTTTAAAAAATCAAATTTTTTTTAGCCCAAATACAGCCTTCTCCTTTTCAGAGAAGGTCTAAAACGATTCAATGTAACCGTTTTTGACCCTAACTCAAAAGTTTCAAAAATGACCAAAATCGGTCAAAATGGAAAGGCTAACCCCTTTACTTTTTTTTCCCCTATTTTTTTTAAAAAATCAAATTTTTTTTAGCCCAAATACAGCCTTCTCCTTTTCAGAGAAGGTCTAAAACGATTTTATGTAACCGTTTTTGACCCTAACTCAAAAGTTTCAAAAATGACCAAAATCGGTCAAAATGGAAAGGCTAACCCTTTACTTTTTTTTCCCGATTTTTTTTAAAAAATCAAAAACAAATTTTTTAGCCCAAATACAACCTTCTCCTTTTCACAGAAGGTCTAAAACGACTTTATGTAACCGTTTTTGACCCTAACTCAAAAGTTTCAAAAATTACCAAAATCGCTCAAAATGGAAAGGCTAACCCCTTTACTTTTTTTTCCCCGATTTTTTTTAAAAAATCAAATTTTTTTTAGCCCAAATACAGCCTTCTCCTTTTCAGAGAAGGTCTAAAACGATTTTATGTAACCGTTTTTGACCCTAACTCAAAAGTTTCAAAAATGACCAAAATCGGTCAAAATGGAAAGGCTAACCCCTTTACTTTTTTTTCCCGATTTTTTTTTAAAAATCAAAAACAAATTTTTTAGCCCAAATACAACCTTCTCCTTTTCACAGAAGGTCTAAAACGACTTTATGTAACCGTTTTTGACCCTAACTCAAAAGTTTCAAAAATTACCAATATCGGTCAAAAAGTAAAGGCTAAACCCTTTACTTTTTTTCCCCCCGATTTTTTTTAAAAAATCAATTTTTTTTTTAGCCCAAATACAGCCTTCTCCTTTTCAGAGAAGGTCTAAAACGATTTTATGTAACCGTTTTTGACCCTAACTTAAAAAAATCAAAAAAAATTTTTTTAGCCCAAATACTAACTACTTATTGACCGAGCGTGAGGTCTGTACTAGTGAAATATTGGACTTTTTTTTTTTTTAGTACGGACCGAGACGAGCGCAGCGAGTTGAGGTCTGTGCAAAAAAACAGAGGTCCGATATTTCACTAGTACTGACCGAACAAGCGAGGTCAATAAATAGTTTATTATATGGCCATATAAAATCTTGTGAACGTTCTGTGAAAACTCGATCCATCTTTCTTGCGAACTAAACGAAAAATATGGCAGACATTTCCCCATTTTTAAAGTACTTTCCGTTGAGCTAGAATCCTGAACTTTCTACCCCAAATAGTAATTTTCAATTGCTTTTGTTTGAAATATTGCTCAAGATCGTACGTTAAGTAGTTTGAATAAAAAATCATCTGGAATTCTAATACTTGTGAGAAGTAAATGTTGTTACGAACAATGTTACGAACGTTTTGGACATTTTAAAAACTTTCACCAAATGTGGAAACTCGAACTATACATCAAATGAAAGCATATAAAATTTCTAACAACATACCTGCACGATATATTTCAACAAAGAGCTCGAGTTAGTTCTGAAATTATAATCCAACTTGTTGCCGATATATGACTACCATTTTGTTTATAAAATTAACGTACGGTCCCGAACGGCAGATTCCGCTCTGAGCGGGCGGATACGGGAAATATCCGACCGCTTATGAACCAATCAAATTACAGGATTTCCGTATTCGGACCACTCAGCGCTGCTGCCATATAATAAAGCCTTCTCCTTTTCACAGAAGGTCTAAAAAGACTTTATGTAACCGTTTTTTGACCCTAACTCAAAAGTTTCAAAAATTACCAAAATCGCCTAAAAAATAAAGGCTAAGCCCCGGTACCTTTTAATCTTTTTTCTTGATCTGCTTAACACATTTTTTGCCTCTCGAGCAACATTTATACAACATTTCGAAACTGTTTACCGAACAGCTCTGCAGCCTGCGAGAAACTCTATGTGAATGCATCATTACGCATGGCGGAAGTATTAGTTGCCTATGCCGGAAGTTTGTAGTTTGAAACATTAAATTTCGCTATAATTTTGTCTCTTGTACAGTGCTTGGCTATATAATAAAACAATTATACCATTCGCTCTCGTCGTATATGAACTCATAGCCAGGTACACATGTAAAAACGCACAAGCTGTTACATACCTGCCAGCAAGTTGTTACAAGGCTGTTCAACAGGTTGTCGCCGTCATGTGTTCGCACTGGCTGTCCCAGTCTGTTAACATGTCTGTAACAGGTTGTTGACAACTTGTAACAAGGCTGATGACTCCAACAGACTGATGACAAGTTGTTCCAACAACCTGTTACCGCTCTGCACTTGACAAGTTGTTAACAGGTTGATGCTAACAAGGTTGTAGCAGCTTCTTGAATGAACAGCATTGTTACAACCTGTTAACAGCCTTGCTACAAGCCTGTTGCGAACACATTCTGTTGACAGGCTGTGAGATTTTTACGTGTGTAGTAGGGAACCAATCAGATTACGCAAAAGCTCATATCCGATAGCATGCTATATAATAAGAATATTTAGCCCAAATACAGCCTTCTCCTTCCCGCAGAAGGTCTAAGAAGGCTTTATTTTGACCCTATTTTAAAAGTTCGAAAAATGGCCAAAATCGGTCAAAAAGTAAAGGCTAAGTAGCTTAATTTTTTAGAATTATTTAACCCATCTAACTAACCTGCATGAAGCACTGTCGTTGCTATTTGGTCTTTCTGTAAGAACTAGGATATAACAGCTACGTGAACATTGTTCTTCGTACGTCAACAATAGCCTCTGCAACATGATGAAGATTGGGACTTCGAAGGACAACGATATACCAACGCTACACATATATATAGAGCTTCTGCTTCAATTCACTTTATAAAATAATTTGAATAGTACGTGCGTTTTTACTGGTAGATAGCCATGATTTATAAAACGACAGATGTAGTCCAGAGGCTGGAGGTGGAGTATTGTCACCCGAGCGGAGAATCTACCATACCAACTTTTTTTAGTGTAATTTGGGGTGTAGATTATGATTTTGCATGTTGATCAAGTGTTTGAAGGGGCGTTTCCGAGAAACGGGGTGTTAAAGGGGGGGAGGGGGCTTTACCTTATCAGTTTTACCTTAAAGGACATTGGAAGTATAATTTAAGTTTGTCTCATTTTAAAGAACTCGTGAAATGGTATATAGTAAGACTGTTTACAATTTTCCCATATCTGTCTTAGTTTTCGACATATTTTGGCCAAAATCAGCGTGCAGTCTGCCATTTTGTAGATCGTGAAATATATGACAAAGAGTGAGTAACTGTTTGTACGTGCCTTATTGATCTGTTTACATTCTTTCAACCCATTTCAGCTCAAAAATACAGTAGATGAGGAACTGGATGAACACGTTTCGTGAATCTAAATGATTCAATGTCTATTGATATGAAAAAATTAAATATAAAAAAAGGGAAAATTCATATCAATAGACATTGAATCATTTAGATTCACGAAACGTGTTCATCCAGTTCTTCATCTACTGTATTTTTGAGCTGAAATGGGTTGAAAGAATGTAAACAGATCAATAACTGCAGGGCCGTAGGAAGCAATTTTGTATTGGGGGGGGGGGGGGCTGATTAGCACTAACTCTATGTAGCGAGCGTCGAAGACGCGAGTTCCCGTAGGGGGTCCGGGGGCATGCCCCCCCTGCATGCCCCCCCAGGGTCTCTGAAACAGCATCTCCCGCATTCTGGGGCGAGATTTATAGCAAAATTTATAGCGTAAAAAGCAAAATTTTGTTGTTAAAGCAGAACAGAGTAGGGTACATGTCAAGATATTTTGAGATTTAAATCAAAAGTTGTGAAGCAGTGCAGTCGGAAATTGTATTTCCTCCACGAATTTGACCAGATTTTCCCAACTAAAATATTATTATAAAGTTTAGTGGGCAGTTTCATCCCCCATCAGTTAACATCAGTTATACATTACAACTAACAAGTAAATAAATGATTAATTAGACCCTGGCAACAAAAGGGTTAATTTCTGTCCGCGTTAATTTCTGTCCGTACTCCGTACGAATTTTCACAGGTCATTATTTCCCTTTCAAACTTTACAGATTATCGCTAGTTTACAAATTATGGGGGGGGGGGGCTTCAGCCCCCAGCCCCCCCCCCCCCCCCCCCCGGTGTCTACGGCCCTGATAAGGTACGTACAAACAGTTACTCACTCTTTGTCGTATATTTCACGACCTACAAAATGGCGGACTGCACGCTGATTTTGGCCAAAATATTTCGAAAACTAAGACAGATATGGGAAAATTGTAAAGAGTCTTACTATACCATTTCACGAGTTCTTTAAAATGAGGCAAACTTAAATTATACTTCCAATGTCCTTTAAGGTAAAACTAATAAGGTAAAGCCCCCCCCCCCTTTAACCCCCCGTTTCTCGGAAACGACTCCTCAAACACTTGATCAACATGCAAAATCGTAATCTACACCCCAAATTACACTAAAAAAAGTTGGTATCGTAAATTCTCTGCTCGGGTGACAATACTCCCCCTCCAGCCTCTGGACTAATGCACTAAAGCTTAGAAAACGTCATATATACATGTAAATACTCAAAACACGTAAACTAGATACTCAAAAAACGCATACACTCAGTAGATTGGATACACTGTTTACAATTTATTTGCTGACATAATTCATATTGTGTCACTTTTTTACATGTCTGTCGTTTTATATCTAAAGGGGGGAGCCGCGGCTCCCCCGCCCCCCGTGGCTACGTCCCTGATAGTTGAAGTGGAAAACGGGTCTTATACGCAAGTTCGGCTTGGCTCGATAGGAAAAGTCTACAAATAATCAGATTTTTCACTTTAAAACGTTTCACAGTGTAGATTAGTGCTCTGTTCTAGTTCCTTGCACCACCCTAGTGTTATTCTTGAGTATTGAAAAGTATTAAACAGTCCACCCGGATATTTTGGAGGGGAGAAATCCTTGTTCTAGTGAGTTCAGAAATTTCTAATTTGAATTAAATTTGCATATTACAATAAATGTGATTTGTCCAGATACACAAATGCTACAAGTGTAAAACGTTTCAATCATGAGCTATGCAAGGAACTAGAAATGAATGAGGCACAAATGTACACTCACTGCAAAACGTTTTAGGGGGGGAAATATAATTTTTCACAACTTTTTCCTATCAAGCCACTTTATAGTCAAACCGGATGTTCTCTTGCGTACGACTTTGCCATATTAGTTGATACGCAACATTGCAATCTTGATTCCTCGACGGGTTGCCCTAAAAAATCGTTTTAAATGCCAAACTTTGAATAATGCAAAAATCTACATAAAGTTAGAGCCATTTAATACCTTCAACGGAACCCGTCGAAAAATCGTGATAAAGCCAGGGGCGTCGGAAGCAGGGGGGGGGGGCAGAATATGTTTTCGTATCAGGATATTTCAATTTGTTTAATATGTAGATGAGATTAGCTCTGACATCAGGAACAGGGTACAGTATTTTTACACAAAGCAACATCAGTTATGAAATGTTCAGTGTCACAAGGCGTTTTCAGTGGCGTAACGCAACCTCAGGAGGCCCCCCGTTTTTGTTGCACTCGCAGCATTGTTTATCGCAAAACTATAAGCAACTCAGCTAGAGGTAGGGCTATTGTGAGAATATTTTGGAATTACATATATTCTAACTACTAATTCATGTATTTTAATAACTGCTTTTCTGTTTTTCATTATCCAATTCCTCGGAAATGTACTAGCAAAAATTTTTACGGTCATTTTTGCCGGGGGCCCCCCAGGCTTGCCCCCCCCCCCCCCCCCCCCCCACTTGACACCCGGGCACCCGCCAGTTACGCCACTGGGCGTTTTTATGTGCACCGTTTCAAGTGATTTCGTTGAAAAAATTTAGAGACATAACCGATTTTGCTACGTGTGAAAATACTGTACCCTGCTCATGATGCTCATGACGTCAGAGACCATTCATTTACATATTAAA
The DNA here is from genome assembly GCA_035771165.1 of Paragorgia papillata. Classification (NCBI taxonomy): domain Eukaryota; kingdom Metazoa; phylum Cnidaria; class Anthozoa; order Scleralcyonacea; family Coralliidae; genus Paragorgia; species Paragorgia papillata. The sequence goes on along the minus strand of JAWNZC010000025.1, from coordinate 692,692 downwards.
GAAATTGAAATATCTTGAAAAAGAAGAAAGATACGAAAAAATTGTAATTCTTCTATTACAATTTTACGAGTTCTTTCAAATTAGACAAACTTAATTTTTGTTGCCAATGTCCTGTAACAAATCTCTTCGGATTTCTTCTGAAAATGTTTTGTTTCGGGTACAAGTAATGAAGAGGAAGCAAGAAAAGCTTCATACAATCTTGAATAAGGTATCAGTATATTTTTTTGTAAATAAAGATGTAAACATTAGTTTCGTACATGCGGAGAACAGACTGGAGGGCACCTTTAAGTGTGACGCATTGAGAGGGCATAGCGTAGAGCTAAGATTACATAGGGACGCGTCCTATGTAAATTAAATAGGGAACACACTCGGATAGGCCCATATAAATTATACAAAACTTTGCACAATTACCAACTACCATAATATCTTTAGGATTATGCAGAAACACAGACACTACCAACAATATTTTTATCAGAGAACCACATTGAGAGGACATAGCGTAGAGCTAGGATTACATAGGGACACAGTGGGCTTGTAGGGGATACAATGAAGGGCAAAGGAAACTTTCGTTCAACAGGGGGGAGCAACCGCCAGATACAGAAGCACAGTCAGAAGCACCATGTGAATATCATGAAAGCAAATGATGAAATGTTTGCTATTTGTTCAGTTTCACAAGATATTCTAGATAACATATGGACTATGAACAATGGGGTTTTCCAAGGATATTTTAAAGAGACTATTTCTTTGTATTCTCACACTGTTTGTTTGTTGTGAATATATGGTCTATTATTTAGTTATATATCAGTGTAGCTGGCCTCTACTTGACGATACAGATACTTTTAAGAATGGAAAAGTTAATATTGATAATGCTCAAAGGCTACGGGTAATGATACTGTCTGATCCTCATTTACTGGGCTCGCAGAATGGACACTGGTTTGATAAACTTCGCCGAGAATGGCAGATGAAACGTAGTTTTCAAACAGCAATGACTTTTTTAAGACCAGAAGCAGTATTTGTTTTGGGGGATATATTTGATGAAGGAATGATCTGCAGTGATAAAGTACGTTTTTATCTTAGGCAATATCGTTTCTTTGTGGGTTACATTTATATAGCAGGCTTTCTTGCCATCCTACTTTTCCTACTTTTTCTGCACTTTCCTACTTTTCCTACTTTTTGTTAAAAATTGCTTGATTTTCCTACTTTTTCCTACTTTTTCTCGTAAAATCCTACTTTTTAAAAACTGATTTGGGAAATCATTATGCTTTTGTCTTTAAACTGCCAGGTGAAAATTTGAATGAATTTTTTACATGATATTATTGGTTAAAGGTGGAGTAAGGTTGGCTGTAGGGGAGAAGGAGGCCACTTTTGTATATTTAATTTATTAAAAGTGAGGTTAAATTATATTTTTGTGGTATTGTCATGTGAATTAATCACCAAAAATTCCTACTTTTGTCCTACTTTTTTTGTATATTTTCCTACTTTATTCCTACTTTTCCTAAAATTCTAGTCCTACTTTTATCCTACTTTTTTACATATGCCTGCCAGAAAGCCTGATATAGTCAAATACCCCAATATTATCATACCCAAATTCTGCCCCCCCCCCCTATTAAAGGATCAGAGTGAAGGGGTGTTTGTTTACATGTGGCCAGCCTAAATTCAGGATGAGCAAGGTGAAAAGGTGGTAAACTGCTGAAAATAGTTTTGGTAATGAAACACTGACGTTTTTAGCATAGTAATTAACACCTTTGAACACCAGAGTAACATAACTCTGCTCGAAATGTCAGTATACCACTTTTTTACACTTAAATTCATGTTGGATGGACTTTACTGTATCACCCAATACAGTAAAGTCCATCCAACATGACTTTATAATAGGTCATATTCATGGGTCCAGTCCACTGATCTCAAAAGAAGACTGGATAGCGCAAGCTATTGTCCACTGGTTCATAAAATGAAGCCAGCTAAACAAAAGAAATCCACTATTACTAAGGGACCAAACATGCTGAAAAATGTCTTTATGTCTTCTTAAATGTCTTGTGCCCCCAAAAAATATTGAACTATATTTTCTTTCAAAGATTCAGCATCTCCTTCAACAAAATGTTTATATTGGTGCCAGAATATGCTAGAACGACCATCACTTGGTCCCTCAGTAATGGCTGACTTCTGGCTTCATTTTTTAAACAATACATGTAGATACTTAATCCAGTATTATTTCGAGATCAGTGGTCCAACCTAAGATTCAGTTTACACTGACCTAATCTTGAGTTGCCTACTAGATGGAACTAGAGTTTGGAGTCTAACTTTAGGTTTGACATTCAGAAGTTGGATTCTGTTTCAGAAATGCTAGTATCCACATAAGATTTAATTTCAAACATTGTACCGTATATACCTTACATATCATATAATTATAATAGTATAGACTTTCTCAAAGTCCTCTTCAAACATTTTCAACCTTTCGACATTTTTGACCTTTCGGTTCCTCGTTGAAAAGGACTTTTCCCACCTGCAGCGTGCCAAAATTCACCGGTGAATTTTTCGACCAGTGATGTAATTCGGGAAGTAATTATATTCAGGCTAAATTGCTATGCAATTGCTATCTTTGGAAGTTGGAGCTAAACAGACTCTTGAAAACGTTTTAGTAGGGGTAGAACCACTTTCCGTTGCATGTATGGCAACCCGAAACATGTCAAAACAGGGCGATGTACATTTCAGCGATTTCCCACCAGAATATTTAATTAGATTCAAAAACCTGCAAGCGAAACAAGTCCACCTCTTTCCTCCCACTTTTCCACTCTCCCACAAAAACTAGCACTAAGAGGTGGACTTGGAGCAAGTCTAATAATAGTACAGTATATGACTTTAATATTTTGGTTTTTGTTTCCAAGGAATGGAAGTATTATGTGTCTCGGTTTTGGGATATTTTTGATCATTCAGTAGATGTTCAATTTCACCTTGTTCCTGGAAATCATGACATTGGTTTTCACTACAGGTTTGATAACTTGTATGCACCATATTCATAAACATGGCCACCAATTTATAATTAGCCTTCCCGCCCTCGTTCTTGTGTAAAATTTCTTTTCAATTATAAACACGAGAACGAGGTTTGAAAGGCTAATTTAAATACACCTAAAAGAATATAAATTGAGTCGTTTTTATGAATATGGTGTATGGAATTATATATTATAGTATGGTATAATTATACTGGTGTTGTTCATTGGCCACTGCACCATAAACTACTGTACGCAATTTAAGGGTTCTCCCTCTGACAAGTAAAATTGTCTGGCATTTAGAAGGAGTAAAATTATATAGCATTAAATAGAGCAAAATAATATATAGAAGCTGTTAGGAGGGTGAGATCCTGCTGCTGTATACATGTAATGGCAACTGTTTATATAATACATTTCTCAAACTCATTAATATGCATGAGTTAATTAGCCAATCAGGGGGAAATATTTGGTCATACGTAGGAGTTTTGAAACCTGGTAAAGGTTGCGCAAACTGAATTTATAATTAAGAAATCAGATAATAAACAAAAATCACTCAGCCTATTACCTCGTAATTTTCAATGTTCTCTTGTGTTTGTAAAACGTTTGAAAACAATAAAATCACTCGGCTTGCAGCCTTGTGATTTTCATTATTCTCTCATGTTCTACAAACACTCCAGAACAATGAAAATTACTTGGTTAACTGCCTCATGATTTTCATTGTCCTCTCGTATTTGTAACCCCTGGTAAAACACTCCCACTCGTTTATGAAATATTACATATAGAATAGAGCCCAGATTTTTCCATTGGAAGATTATTGATTTTATCGTGTACATGCATAATGTCTCAATTCCTTAATTAATATGGTATCCCATAAGAATGGAATATTTTGCTTTTGCATGTGACATAATAATTTTTCCTCTTGTTATTCTACTTGTACATCTTAAGAACTTTATTTCAATTTTTTTGCTGCAGAATTCTTAGCAAGTTAAGCTTGAGCAAGAGATTTGAGGAAGACTTCAATGCCTCAGGAGTTAGCCTAATAAATTTGAAAGGGAATACGTAAGTACTCTAACTAAACTTCAATCATCCATATTCACCTACTGAATCACTCAAATGTTTATTTTAGTTTTATTCTTGTCAACTCTATGGCCTTTGAGCAGGATGGATGTTCACTGTGTACAAAAGCAGAGAATGAACTTCAGAAGGTCACTGACAACTTAAAATGTCTCCACAAGGATCAGGTTGCTCTGAATTTGTGGAAGAAGAGATGTGAAATTGCTCCTCCCATGTCTGATCCGATACTCCTACAGGTACAGTATGCATCTGATTTAATTAAATGCTTAACGTGCTTATGAAATGAAAATTAAGTTTTGTCTTATTTGAAAGTATACTGTACTTTTAAAATGACAAAGTAACATCTTTTGCAGTTTTTTTGTTTCCTAGCTTGCTTTGTTTTTAAGATATCACAGTTTGTTTTATAAGTGAAACTAACCAGTAATGTCACAACATGCATAATGACTTACTGGGAAAGGTTATATCTTTTCTATCAGACAGAATGATTCACTTCAAAGCAATTATGTGTGTGTGTTTTTCTCTTACAACAACAAAAATATACTTAGATTTTCAACGGATTCCATTTAATAATGGCAAAGATATATATAAATAACATGTTTGGTCCCAGTACTGTAAATCATTGTGCACATTGTGATGTCACTGGTTAGTTTCACATATCAAACAAACTGAAATATCTCAACAACAAAGCAAGGAACCAAAAAACTGCAAAAGATGTTACTCTGTCAAAAGTACTTTCAAATAAGACAAACTTAATTTTCGTTTCATAAGCACTTTAACCCCCAGACAAACCTAATTCTCATTTTACTCTGTCTAATGATTTCATTTGTCGAGGATAGGCACTGGGCACTCTATACAAGAATGGCTTGATATAATAATTTTATTATAATATAAAAATGATCATTCAAAGGAGGAACTCATATTTTACTGTATAATATGTTTTCTCTTAGGTAATTCACAGGTCATACAATAAAGTTCCAAAATCAACTGCTCCCAAAAGTAACCAACTTTCACTCACCCCAACATTAACTGCCCCTGAAAGTAACCAGTCCTCCAACCCCAAAACTGACTAACCACCCCTGCAATGAACTGCCACCAAAAAGGAAGCCTCTGCCCCCCCCCCCCCCCCCCCCCTAGTAACCGTCGTTTTGGAACATAAGTTCTGATTTTTCAAGATCTTAAATAAAACCAAAAGTAGCTGAAATATTACTGTATGTTCTAGTTCATATAATTGAACTCAAAAAGAAAAATCTTCTTTCAATACCATGGACAACCCTAAACATGGTCCTTCACATTCTTTTCTGTATTATAGCATTTTCCATTGTATCGCTCCTCTGAGGTGAACTGCACTGGTAAAGATTCACCTCCACCTGAACGACGTGCTATGAAGAACAGACCTGGTTGGGAGGTATTGTCGCAGAGTGCATCAGAGCTTTTATTGTCATCATTTCAACCCAGACTGGTTTTTAGTGGACACACACACCACAATTGTCATAGAATTCACAAAGGCAACATTGAAGAGTTTACCCTACCATCATTTAGCTGGAGGAATAGGAATGATCCAAGTTTTATTATGGTAAATTGCTGAATATGTATTGTTGAATGTAAATACCAGAAGGGTATATAATGTGGTTAATACTGGTTATATGTACTATATAGATTATGTAAAGTACATAACACAACTTTGAATTAGTGGCTTTCTCCCTCATATGTAGTTTTAAATTATGACTTATAAATATATTTTATTTTTATCTTGCCAGGCTACACTGAATCCAAATGCTTATTCAATTAAAAAATGTTACTTGCCAGAAGAGAATACTGTTATTTTGATGTACATCTTCCTTGGCTCCTTAACTATATTTTACATATGTTGGATATACTCCAGAAGGCATTATTGTTGTCAGTTATACAAAAGAAGGATATTTTATCATAGAGAACCTGTAAAAATATGGTAAACTTATACATTTTTGAAATTTGTTTGTAATTTTTCACAATTATATTTAATTATACAAAATTATTCGCTGTCAAATAAATATAATATTAAAAAGGTATTCACTTTATTCTTGGACTAAAGTTCAATGGACTAAAGTGACTAACCAGAGATCAGAAACAAATGACAATAAAAAATGAATTGGTTGTACATACTTTATTAATGTGATCTACCTGTATTTTGTTCTTACCATCACTATTTATAAAACCCCATATGTATATTATATTATATCAACTTAACCCATTGAGGGGCCTGCCCTTGGTGAATGGAATATTAAAGCCATCAATGGGTTATTAACCCTTCGACTCCCCAGACAGCCAAAACTAGCCCCTTTGGTATTTTACTCTGTCTAATGCAACAGCAAGATGATTTTACTTAATGCTTTTATGGTGATAATTATAGTATTCAAGATACGTTTTGTGTAAACACCATGTTTAATATTTATTTGCTAAGCTTTTGGCCTAGTGTTGACCACTGTTGACTAGTCAACAAGCTGAAAAGCTTAGCAAACAGATATTAAACATGGTGTTTCCACAAAACTTATCTTGAATGATTTTACTTGTCAAGCAAGAACCTCTTGGTAGTTAAAAGGTTAATACATTCACAATGAACAAACTATAACTATATATAAACTGTAAACATACATGTATATATATATTTAACAAATAGATTCCATTTTGCTGTTGTCTGTTCAGTTATAGATGCACAGAAGACGTCACAACGTGGTAAGAACAAAAAAGTGGCCCACGAGACGCTATGGAATCTATTTGTTTTATACAATAAAAGTTTAAAAGGTTTTTGTCGAAACTCTTGCCGGATTTTGGGGCATGAAAAAGGAAAAAAGCAAGTCAGCTGACGTGATCTGACGTGACCATGCGTCTGTCCTCTAATAGATCATGGGTAACAACCAATGAAAACACGCATAGCAACCAGGGTATTGTATAAATAAAAATAGTGCACCTTACAAGAAAATGAAATATTGAAATTGGATTATACGAGAATAACTAAATATTAATACAATAGTGTACTGTAGTTTGATTAAACTAATGGGTAACTTGCAGATGTAGCGATACCACATTGGTTATTCTTGTTTCTTGACATCCAGATGTATCCCTCTTTACCCCAACTTCCTCCCCAACTGTTCTTGACAATCCAGTAGTCCTGGCCATTATAGGTGCCATAACCAACAACCAGCACACCATGATCTAGTTGAGTGCTGCTGCACGCCGGCTCATTGTAAACACCAGTGTGGTAAAACTGAAATGAGAAGTGGCTGGCATCGATTGCAACAGAGATAGGACCTACAGTACCAGCTGCAGATTTTAGGTCAGCTTCTGAGTAGCGTGTGATATCAACAAAGCCTGTAAATAAATGAATCGACCATTCTTGAAAATTCTCAAAAAATCCACATCTAACAAAAATGTTATTGTTATATGTAATATTTCATAAACGAGTGGGAGTGTTTTACCAGGGGTTACAAACACAAGAGGACAATGAAAATCACGAGGCTGTTATAACAAAGTAATTTTCATTGTTCTGGAGTGTTTGTAAAACATGAGAGAATAATGAAAATCACAAGGCTGCAACTGCTAGCCGAGTGATTTTTATTGTTTTCAAATGTTTTACAAACATGAGAGAACATTGAAAATTATGAGGTAATAGGCCGAGTGATTTTTGTTGTTCTTGAGTACAGTAGCTTATAGTAGAGGGACTTGGTGATATAGCTGCATATTAGATTTATAGACAATGGTTTCACATTGAATTTATAATTAAGAAATGTGGTAATAAATGGTTCTTTGTTTGTGCTGTTTATTATCTCATTTCTTAATAAATAATAAAATCAGTTTGCACGACCTTTAGTTTACCGGGTTTCAAAACTCACACACATGACCAAATATTTTTCTCTCATTGGCCAATTAGCTCATTAATTATTAATGAGTTTGAGAAATATATATAAGTTATAATTGAAGTGCAAATTTGTGGTAACACCAACATTTATTATTTTAATAAATAGTTATACATGTACTTGGTACCTGTATCAGTTGCTCCAACATTGGCTGTGTTAAATCGGCAAGTGCCACCAACAGCTTCATAGGGATAACTTTGCTCCGTATCAACACCACCGTTTGCTTTGATGTATCGGAAAGCATTATCCATCAAACCACCATTGCAACCATTATTACCATAACTTTTTGAACAGTCAACTAAATTTTGTTCGCTAAGTGAAACCAATTTTCCTGTACTCTTAAAATGTTGTCCTTCTAAAGAGCCAGTTGTACTGAATGCCCAACAAGATCCACATTGGCCTAAAAGAATACACAAAACCGGATTCTTTACGTCTTCCAATAAAACCAGGTTACTACCATGAAAGTACATTTTATACAAATATACAGCAACATACTATCTTGTTAAGAGAGTGGTCACTCTTTTTTGGACTTTGGAGTTGGGGTGGCAAATGGTTGGGTGCCAAACAAAGTTTAGGCTGAAGTTTAAATTGGGGGCGAATGTACTGCTGACCAGCCCATTGCCAAATTAGTTTAATTAATTCAGGAGCCAAAGGGTTAATACCGGCCGGTACTACGGGCAATCATTATTTAAATTAAGTTAAAGACTGAAAGAATAAGTACATACTGTATCTGAGAAATTTTAACATGACCTAATTCACCTAACATCAACGTGTACTGTACAGTACTTTCAAGGAGGGGGTAGTTTTTTTAATGAAAAGTTGAAAACTGCATTAGAAAGAGATACTTTATGGAACTACATTGTACTTCTTCAGTATAATGTAAGCTGAGAAGACTGGATCACAGAACTTATTGTTCGATAGACTGATAGAGTCAGAAAATGAAACTTAAGAAACGTTGATTTGGTTTCTTGCTAGGTAATGGTGCCAGTCAGGCAATTGTGTGGGAATATGAAAATAAAATTCGAGACAATGCTGTGTTGATTGATTGTAAAAAAATGAAAAAAACAAGAACAAACTCCATAGCAACATTTAATTCACACAATGTCATACAGTTGATCCCTTTAGCAATGGTGGATTCTGACTTCATTTTTCAAACAATAGTACCAGTAATGCTCAATTCAGTCTTAGAGATCAGTGGTGTATTAATATGTACAGGCGAGGTGAATACATTTATACTTTAAATTATCAAAATAATAAAGTTCAATATACTGTAGCATTTTGTAGGAAAAGTTAATAAAATAATATATTAAATAAAAGTTTGCCGATATTTGTGAGAGGGGTAAAAAAAAAAGTCAACTTTTATCCCCTATATAAAGTAAAGCCTGTCTAAAACTGCAAGATGTTACCTTGGTTCTTTACACCAGTGACATAGCCCTCATTTCTCCAGTCGACCGAATCATTGAGTTTTACATGGGATGGTGGCAGGAATGTGGAACCACCTGATTTAGGCATTTCAAGGTTCACCTTAGCTCCAAGCATAAGATGTTTGTATTCAACATTTGTGAAATCACCCATATGATTCATTACTAACTCAAATGGATGTCCAGCTTTGTTATGATCTTCAATTTTCTATACAAAAAAGTGGGTGGACAATATAGAAATCAATCAGAATGTACCAGCCAATGGCTATTAATAAGGTTGGTACTGTATACAGTACTGCCAAAATCAATAAAATAACACTAATGGTCATATTACACTAATATGGCCAAATAAAATAAATTTTCAGTTTCTGATCAGCACCCATATCTCTATACACAATTTTCATAATGGTAATTAATTTGAAAACAGTGTATTCCTTTATGTGCATCTTAATCAGCCTTTCTCACCTCGTTTGTGTGTCTGCAATTCAAAAGACTTTGTTTTATAATGAGCCCCCCCCCCCCCCCCCCCCCAAATGTAGCCTGGTACCCTGGCCCAATCAAAGAATATGGGCCAGGTAACCACTAAAGACTTCTGCTTTCCTATTGGTTGAAATTTCACACATTTTTAGTGGCTATGAGTAAAAACTGCAATCATCATAAGTGGATTTAGCCCTGATGACATGAAAATGAAATTAGTAGTTACCTGGCCCATATTTCTTTTGAAATAGGGCCAGGGTACCAGGCTACCCCCCAGGCTCCTCATCGCAATAGCCCCAGCACCACACTATGCAGTACAATAAAATAGGAACATAAATGTGAAAACAGACTGTGGGGGATGACCAATTAGGCCCATTAACCATAGTCAACCACTACTGTATATACTGTAGTTCTGGAAACTCAGCAAACTAAACTTCAAAGCACCTATAATGAGCTGTGATTTACTCGTGTAAAGCATACAGTATCAGTACTCCATTTTTCAAAATCAGTATTTTCATTTTCCACAAACTACACAGCTTGCTACTTTTATATTTGAAGACAAAACGTAACATCACCAACTCTAATTAATTAATAAGTAGCAATGATACCACAAACTGCCCCTGTGCCCCCCCCCCCCCCTAACTTCCTTATTAGTCAAACTATCACAAATTCTTTGAACATTAATTAACCCTATGGTATTTTCTCAGGGCCAGAGTACTGTAAACTACCGAATAGCCAGTAAATACCTTGTGTTACCCTAATCACCTAATCACATAAAGACTAAGTCTTTATTTATATTATTATTATTTAACATCTTCAGTATAATTTATATAACAGCTGATGCTGTCAATAATTAGCACTGCATAGACCCCGGGCCCCTCCAAACTTTACATACAGTAATATCAAAGAATAGTCAACTCAAATCAAATCAAATCAACTTAAAAAAACAAGGACTCACCTTTAAATTGTAGACCCATATCGCACGTCTGAAACTCTCTTCGTATTCGTCGTTGTAGGACTTCTTATGGAAACCCTTCCACGCTTCCCACTGAACATTTTCACTGAGAGCTGACAAAGAAGCGGCCTGTGCGCTTGTGGCCAACACAACCAAGCATATCACGGCTAGAACACACTTCATATTGAAATACGGATTATTTGAAAAACGACAGATATTGGTCGACAAGTGTAGCTCGAAGCAACGAAGATCAGAGAAGAACTAAAGTTCGAAGCAACAAAGATTGTGTGTTCCGCTTTCCTCCGCAGCGTCTCTTGAAATGCTAATACATGCGAAACACGCTGGGTTTCCTTTTATGTTGCGACCTCAGGGAAACTCACATGACTGGCGTGACAGTCACAAGACGAAGCCACGCGCTTCCGGTTGTCTAGGTAACATAACATTTCAAAATTGCGACATTACAGGCCACATGACTATGACAAACGTTTACGCATACAATTTTAGCAAACGTTTCGTTGTTTGAAATAGTATTTGCCTTGCCTGATAAGGTACTTAATTAATAACACTAAAGATGGTAAAAGATGTTTAAGTACGAGACATGTAAAAACACGAATTCAAATTATTAACTAATTATTATCTAATTTATCTCAAGTTGGCTAACCTGGTATTAAAGAGCCAACCAAAGAATGTCTTTGTGCCTTTGTGGTTTCAGTCATTGCATCAGAATCCGCTAAATTTACGATATGGCGCCTAAAAAATGTAAATAATTCACAAGTTGGTAAAAACGAATTAGTACGAAACATAATAGTCTGTGAAGCCAGAAGCAGATCTGAGTGCCCCCGACCGCTTAGGAACAGAATTCTTCGTCCTTTATTAATAAGAAATCCCGCTGAATTGATCTTTACTGTTCTTTGCTCAATTTAGCGTTTTCTATGCTAAGATGATTCTATGGACCAATATGCTGGCGGGGGGAGGGGGGGGGGGGGCGTATACGAGAAACATACGTTGTGGAACATATATATGACGAACTTGTTCCCAATTGACGTCAGCATATGGTCGAAAGCTTATGAACCAAAGTAGTGGGTACGTCCTCATACAGTTGGCAACGTCCCATCCAGTTATATTGTGATCAGTGGTATAGATACTTCAGAAATAATGGCGGGAATTTTTAGGATAATTATGCTCGATAGCCGGAAATTCTTGTATCGCATGTGTTCGGCCCCCCTGGGAGGCTAGGGTTGGCCGGGCTATATTAACTATGGGTTGGCTAACATTGTACAAAAATCAGACGTCAATTGATTATCTAAACACACACTTGTTTATTGAAATGTTTGGAAATAATTAGAACTTTCTTTTCTCCCCGAACATGATATATTGACATTTCAACAAGTCGTCATTGGATTAAGTTTGACACAGGAATGGCGGGAATTTGTGGGTTGTTAATTGCTTCCGCGTGTTTAAACTACGTTTGGGAGTGGGCCGAGGAAGACTCAGATCGAAGGCCGAGTGAATGTGGTGCATATATATGCATACTTCACAGTGGTGAACATGTTTATGATCAGGACAGTTGTCAGCCACATCTGATCGCTATTAAACTACAAAGACAGTCGGTCAGTTTCGAGTTTCGAAATCTACCAACAGCGTGCAAGAACACCTTGATCAAAAGGCAAAGCTGTTCACTGACTTTTTGTCCAACTTACTCTAAAAGCGAAAGGAGCAAAGAAGAGAAAGAACTTACAACATGTCTCACTCAGTCACATGGCTAACCACTCACCGAAAGCGCGAAGAGTAGCGGAAGTAAAAAGTGAAAAAATGCAAAATCGTGACACCAAAAAACCCAAGCCGAAAGCTAGATTCGACCTACCATAGTAGCCCGAGTAATAATTTAGGACGACTCAAATCACACGACCTGGTGCCAGTGTGTTAGTGATCATAACACAACACAAACACAACACAACACAACACAACACAACACAACACAACACTAGCACTTCATCGCAGTATCGCATGTTTGATTCCAGCCAGATATGGCCTTGATGTTGCACTTCCGTATAACTGGTCTCGGTTTAATCTTAAACCACGCAAGTCTCAACCCTAGAACAAGCAACATTTCCAAAAGGTGCGTGAACTGAAAGATTATAACATGGTGGAGACCCTGGTGCACGAGTGTGGCAAAATTATGTTTCGCAACCACTGCACCTCTGAATTGAAAAAAGGTCCGTCTGTCCGACGTCATCCCCCAGAAGCCATATATAGTTGCACCACTGCTGCACTGCACATGATCAATTTACTCAGAGTTAGCCTCACGCCATATGCATAAATCATGCATTGTTAATTTGTTATTCTTGTCTTTCAGTTGGTGAAATATGTTCAACAAAGGAAATGAGTGGCTTCGTTGTGTATTTAATTGTGCATCATGCATTGATACTATTGACTGCATGTTTCCCCAGAAGGGAATAAAATCTGGTGTTAGCCAAAGTAAAAAATACTAACGAGTAGAGCAATTTCAGCAGGAAGAGTAAAAAAATATTTAAAATTAAATTGCCCGCAACATGGTGTTTTTGCATGAAAATTATTATTAAGTTTTAATTCACTGACTACACTCAGCACGTTTCATGGTCGACTTTGCGCGCTACAAGCACTATGCAACTAAACTGGGATTAGCTAAAAGCTTTATTAAAGCTTACAATGTGATATCACAATGACCATTATCTAGAAACTGACATATTCACTAATAACGACGCCGTCTTGAATCGCAATGCATTGTGGTCTATCCATGGCAACAAGCTCCTAAAAAGGACGACTCTCTCGCGTAGACTTGTTTTTATAAACACTTTTGTGGCTATAATGGTATAAATATAATCGTTGTGCTATATTGGTAAAAGCAACAATGTTCGGACATATAAGGAAAGTTTCGTAACCAACCTAAGGTTTTCCTCAGTAAACAGCTGGAGATCATGCGCGTTCATTCACACGATGCAGATGTACTCTATTTAAATCGCAGTATATAGGCTGGCTGTGGGTTCATTTTTTGACGAGAAAAATTGTGGTGTGGTGGTAGGGATGGTGTTCTTGCCCTTGCCCCTGCCCCTGTCCCTGCCCTTGCCCTTGTTCTTGCCCTTGTTCTTGCCCTTGTTCTTGCCCTTGTTCTTGCCCTTGTTCTTGCCCTTGTTCTTGAGCACAGGTGGCGTGTGCTGTTAGGGCGCTGCCTCTCACCAATAGTTAAGCCCGGTTAGACGGGGTTAGTACTTGGATGGGTGCTTCCACCCTTCTCGAGCTTGGACCATGTGAGTAGAGTTTAGTTGGTCTCTCCTGTGCTCCGGGTTCTCCGGTTTTCCTCCCTCCGCAAAATCAACACCATCTCAGGATAGATTAACACTTGTAATGCGCATTTGAAAATTTTAAGATTGATAAATGCGCAATATAAATTATTATAAATTATTTGTTCTTGTTCTTGCCCTTGTTCTTGCCCTTGCCCTTGCTCTTTGGTTCTTGTTCTTTGGTTCTTGTTCTTGCTCTTTGGTTCCAACCTAGTCCCGTCGTTCTAAAGCACGCGCGTATTTGATGAGACTGGTACCTAGGTTGACGTCACCGCTCTCGGGCATAGGCGCCCATGCTAGCGTGCAAATATTAAAACAGCGAAGATAGAGAGCCTGGGACTACGCTGCTTTGGTTCTTGTTCTTTGGTTCTTGTTCTTTGGTTCTTGTTTCTTGCCCTTGGTCATCAATATTCTTATTCATTGTTCAATGGATCGTTTTCACTCACGTGATCGGTGACCCCATGGGGGTGGTGAAACAATACGAAATATTTGAATAAGAAAGAGCTAATTCCCATACCGTACACCAATATGGCCGCCATTTCATTGTTTTGGTACACCAATATGGCCGCCGTGACGTCAGGTGAAAACGATCTATAGTTTTATAATATTCTTATTTTTCCGCGTTCATATTCTTCACTATCTTTATTCTTATTCTTAATTGACATCTGTTTGAAAATTTAAATATCCTTCCAAGTCTATTGATATAAACTTATTTGATCCAAAAAGTCTCATGTGTTTGTTTACTTTTCACCGCTAAATTTCATCACATTTTGTTTAGCTCGTAAAGAAGTGACTCCAGTAGGATAACTGGCCACTGTGGCAATACCACACTGGTTGTCCTTGTTTCTGGACATCATGATATACCCCTCCATGCCCCACTCCGCACCCCAGCTATTTTTCACCAACCAATAATCCTCGCCATTCAACGTACCATAACCAACGACCAACACAGCATGGTCTAACTGTGTACTGCTGCAAGCTGGCTCGTCGTACACGCCACTACGGTACAACTGGAAACTTTGAAGGCTGGCATCAATTTCAACAGAAATGGGACCGATGACAGCTGTGGCAGCCTGAAGTAGATATTCTGAACCACTGAGAATATCTGTGTAACCTACATAAAAATAAGAGGGAAAAAGATCGTCTATTAGTTAATTAGTATATTAGTATAGGTAATAGCATGCTTCGAGTGCAATTTGGAAAAAAACATGCACGAGTGAGTTTTTCAAAGACTATCAAAATTGCACGAGTCCGAAGGATGAGTACTGTTTGAGGCCTTTGAAAAACTCACGAGTGCGTGTTTTTCCAAAATTGCACTCGAAACCATGCTATTACTTATTAATAATATACATGAAAATGAAATGTTAGACAAATGTTCTTCCAGCTACAAAGTTTACATACCACTCATTGCTGCACTTCTCGAAGGATAAATGGTTAAAAACTGCTTCGCTTTGTTCAAAGAATACGTAAAACGTTTTACTCATAGCATCTAACCTCTTCTAGTCTTCTTGCAGGAACTTTAATGACAATATTAAAGCAAAATTCACTATGTATTTCATCGAAATGTTCTTCGACAACTCTACGTTTTGGCCGCCATATTGGATTTTCTCGTGAGGAAAAACCATCCTTCAAAATCCGCATATAAGCATTTCATTGGCTTTCCGGTAGTTTCCGGTTGTTTATCAGCCAATCAGAATGGTTAATACTCATTGAAATTTGCACTGTATTACACCTTTTCTGCACTGTATTACATTGAAATTGCACTCCTCTCGACCAATCAGGATGCAGTAATTTTGTCATGTATATTATTAAACAGTTTATCGTATATTTTCTAACCTGCATATGTAAGTAAACGGTTTTCTTGCAACATCCTTTCCTCAGAAAACTGTTTGTTAGCGATTGGATCGAAACGAATTGCAAATGGTATACATCTTGATTTCTGTTGGCCTGGCAAGAATTAAATTTAGACCAATTTGGGTAAAAACTTGGTCCGGAATGGTAAAAAATCCACCATAGTTGTCACGAGTTGTGACTCGTATCATAATTAAACTGATCAACGTACATATTAGTTGATCTTGAGGTTTGCAGCTCATGCAGAATTGAAATATAAGACAGCAAGTACGGATTCAGATTTAAGAAATAACCAAGATACTGTATATTCAGTGTATTGTTACTATTGTAGGTAAAGAATATATAAACAACAGTTTTGGGTATAGTGACAAAATACGATGACGTCACACTAGCGACGTCATGACCTTACAAACTCTATTATTTTCATCATGACGACACACGTTACTATAATGGGTCATCAAACGATAGAACTTCACCCACATATACGATATGCTGGTTGTCATATATGGTTCTTATATATTTGATATCATGTGGTCATTGATTCTATCCTTCCTTAGCAACGCATAGACGTCATTAGAATTAAATCACATCCGAACACCCTAAATAGCTTAAGCAAACATTGGCAAGCAATTACCTGTAAGACTAGCATTATAAGCTGCTGTAGAGAAATTGCAGTTTTTGTCCATTTTATCGAAGTAACCATGTTCAGCATGGACATCATTGTGGGCTATCATGTATCTGAAAGCATCATCGGTTGACATACAACTAGAGCAGCAGTTGGCAAGCTTCAGCTCATCAAGAGAGACAAGTTTCCCTGTATTAATGCAATGTTGTCCTTCAAGAGATCCAGTGGCACTGAATGGCCAGCTTTTTCCTAATGCTAATGCAAATAAATAAATAAAAAACAACATACAGGCAAACAAACAAACAAACAAACAAATAAAATGATTGACCATGCAAACAAGCAAACAAGCAAGGAAGCAAGGAAGCAAGGAAGCAAGCAAGCAAGCAAGCAAGCAAGCAAGCAAGCAAGCAAGCAAGCAAGCAAGCAAGCAAGCAAGCAAGCAAGCAAGCAAGCAAGCAAGCAAGCAAGCGGACGGATGGACGGACGGACGGATGGACGGACGGACAGACAGACAGACAGATAGACAGACAGACAGACAGACAGACAGACAGACAGACAGATGGACGGAGAATCTGCCCAAATCAAATCTCCTATTTAAAATTAAGCAAAAATAAAACAAAGTATTAAGTTAGAACTAACCCCCCTGATTTTTCACTGGAGTCACGCATCCCTTGGTCCGCCAGTCTACAGTTTCTGGAAATTGGATGTAATTACTTGCTGACTGGAAAACAGACCAATATGTCTTAACTTTGTTGCTAAGGAGTCTAGTACCCAACATCAAGTGGTGGTATTCCGTTTGCGTTAAATCTGCCAAGTTGTTCAGTTCCATAGTAAAACTGCGCTCAGAGTTTTGGTCTTGTTTAATTTTCTGTTAAAGAAGAAGAAAAAAAGAAATGTTTAACATAATTTGTGAAATCATGAATAATTAATGAGGTTAAGAAGCAATCAAAACGTAGCATTCAAGTCACATGTATACGTCTGTAAATCCCAATAAAGATCATCTTTTGGACAAAGTGATCTGTATCAAAAGTTAAGAATACTAATTAGCCTTCTTGGTGATCTTTATCAAAAGTTATGAATGCTAATTAGCTTCATTCTATTGTTTCATTTCACAAGTACTATCGATAATGCGCCTTGTAAATTCGCCTCGGTTTTCAACAAACGTCTCGGTGTTTGGATATCCTGATGAAACACCGTCCTCCTCGTGTTGATATATTACATATACAGATCGGCCGCTCATGCTTTATCTATTACTTGTTAAATAGTGACATAGTGTCAGTATACCAACCTCTAGGTTAGCCATCCAGATGGCATTACGGTACTTCTCTTCATATTTATCCTTGTAGCTTTTACCATTGATTTTCTTCCACGCTTGCCACTCTTCATCTCCAAGCTGTTGTGTTGGCTTCGCAACGACCCAAGAAACACTCGCAAAGCAAATCATCAAAACGATCAACATTGTGACGTCAGACATTTCGAACTTGAATTGAAAAAGCACAGAGAGGGGACTATACCAAGTACACCAACCGAAGAACTACAGGAGGCCAGAAGATTTTAGCGACAAAACACTACAACATATCTGATTGATACCGCAAACGGAACTATAAAACGAAAACAAATTATTCAATATTTACTATATTCGACTGTGTCAGTTTCCCGTCACGAGTTTAGTAAACTCTTGGATCAACCTGCCAAATGGTATCATGTGATATGACAATATTTGGTGTATGGTTGCAAAAAAGATTCAAGTTAAATTTTCCTCTTTTTAGCTGACGTCAGCATAAACCGAATTTGAGAGGTTACTCAGTTTTGAGCAATTTTCTGGAAATATACGTAACAGAAAATTCTAAAATATGCTACTATTTTGACCAGTTGCCTGTTCCAACAACGTTGTAGTTTTGTTTGTAAAATTAACAAAAGAAATATCTCTCTGCTAAACTGCTAATGTTTATTTAGCAAAGCAAAAGAGTGGCCGTGAACTGCCGAGATTTTTTAGAACGAGGGGTCCTCCTATGGCAGAGTAAAATGTGATAAGATAAAACAAGGCTTATTTATATACAGTGTGTATAAAAAAACCCGGAACCCTTAGAAAACAACCTATTGTAGTAGTTTGAAAGCCCTAAAAGCGCTGCGTTATAAATTAATCAGCACACAAGTTAAACGAAGCGAAAAAGCTTTTAAATACTTTCACCATGCATACACTTCAAGTTATCTTAATTTCCCAGGTGTGACTGAAGACCGTGTGTTTTACGCATCTGTGGGTTCAGCGAAGTGTTTAGGGCTTTCAAACTACTACAATAGGTTGTTTTCTAAGGGTTCAGGATTTTTTGATACACACTGTATAATGCCAAAACGCCGTAGTTGAAAGTAGCCATAATATGCACGGCGAGAAAAACAAATTGATAATGACTGTAGCGAAGTCACGCTACCTTCGGGTAGTTCGTTTAATCCGCCCCTAAACTGAGGGTTTCTCCTTCCTACAGCTTGCATCAACTCACGCAACTAAATATATCGGTCGTATTTAATTAACTAAATAATGATATACTTAACGAATTCCTAAGAGTTTTTGTCCGTTGTCAGTCGTCTTCTTCGGCTTCTGCCTGGGCTTCTTCTTCACTCTAGAGTCTTCCTTTG
Organism: Paragorgia papillata; assembly: GCA_035771165.1. NCBI lineage: Eukaryota > Metazoa > Cnidaria > Anthozoa > Scleralcyonacea > Coralliidae > Paragorgia > Paragorgia papillata. The sequence continues at coordinate 673,455 of JAWNZC010000025.1, read as the reverse complement.
CTCCGCTTTCTTCCACGAGATACGTTATCTGAACGCGAGGTCTTTTCAGCGACTAACGTTTGCTGGCTTCCGACGTGCCAACTCCAAACTGTACGAGATCACTTGCTCCCGAACTCAAATAATTATCGATGACGACGTTGGTCTAGTGTACCTTTGAATAAGGCTGTCTCTTAACCCAACCGTCTTTACTGTCAATATCTTGCTGTGATATCTGCGAGCTTGGCGGTTTCCAAGCAAGTATAACTCTCGTATCTTCCTTTCGCCTAACAACGATGACCTCTCTCTCCCCAAGACACTTTCGGACTCTCTTTTTATCTAAAGCGTTGGCCATTCATATAAACTTGACGTCTGATAACTCTCTAAGGGATTGTCCTAATTATTATTTTACTTATTTACATGCCTTTTTCTAAACTTAAATATAATTAAAATACTATTTAAATTTCTAATTTTCTACTTCGTCACAATGACCTTTAACTTTTTTTACCTTCTATGCCAAACACCGCAGGTTTCCTACTGTAATAACACTAGACCAATGAAAGTTAGCCTTTACCGTGGACCTCTAGGGAGAACAGTTTAGATAGGACTGATAAAGTTATCCAGTATAACTTGTGGTTGGATTATTTATTAATTTACAAAAACTACTACAAAAAGCAATTATTAATTAAAATCTTTAAAAGATTGGAAAAAGACACCCGACATAAAAAGACAGTTCATTGATGAAACACAATACAGTAAAATGTCGACGATGATTTTCTTTATTAAAAAAATTTCCATAATGACTTCCCCCCCCCCCCCCCCCACCTTCAACAAAATTAACCAAACAATTAAAAACAAGCAAAAAAATTGTTGTTGGTTGTCACCAAACTTCTCCAAAGGTTTATGAAACAACACATTTCATAAATCTTTAGACCAGTGGATAACTTGCTGCTGTTGCGATACCACACTGGTTGTTGTCGTTCCTCGCCATCATGATATATCCCTCCATACCCCACGTGGTAGCCCAGCTGTTCTTGACCAGCCAGTAGTCTTGGCCATCCATGGTGCCGTAGCCAACGACCAACACAGCGTGGTCCAACAGTATAGAACTGCATGTTGGCTCATAATAAACACCCCCATGATACAGCTGGAAGCTTTCGTGGCTGGCATCGATTGCGACAGAAATTGGTCCAACTGTTGCTACAGCAATCTGAAGGTCAGCCTCTGAGCCTTCGGCGATCGAAGTGAAACCTGCAAGACAAATAAATCACAATTATCCAATCAAAACGAGCTTTGATTCAAAGGTCGCAATTTCATTGGATAATTGACAACCATGGTTACAATGTTCCTATAATGAACTTTGCAACTTCCCAAGAAACTTTGTGGTATATTAACTATTAAGTAATATAAAACCAACTGTTAATCAGTACTAACTAAGTCTCATTCTTGTGTAAAAGTCTGAGTTAGAGTGCAGTTATTAAGGATGTATATACTGTAGCTCCCCCCCCCCCCCCCCCCCCCCCCACACACACACACTAGAGGGTGCATCTAAAGAGGCTAATCCCCCTTACAAATTTACATATAGAGATACTTCTACAATCTATTAAGATGGCTCGATTGGAAAAACCTATAAACCATCAGATCTTTCCCTCTAAAACGTTTCAGGGTGTAGATCCGTGCTTCGTTCTAGTTCCTTGCAACACCGCGGAAAAACGTCTGCGCATGCGCGTGTACTAGACGGGTAGTTTGGACATTAATAAAAAGTTTTCTAACATTTAAAATCTAAAAAAATCTTAAAAATTGTCGTTTTAGACGGGAGGCGTGCGAACATTTCTTGAAAAATTGTCGAATACCGAACTTAAGACGCAAGAGTTAAGCAAACTATCAAAGAGTTAAGCATTTGCACACGCTTAAATTGTAGAGTAAATCATTACCCTTAAATATAGTCAACGCAAAAATTATGCATGCTACGCAAAAAAAGTTATCCAACAAAACACAAGGCAAACGCCAAATTCACACACAAACCGAGTAAACTTCCTCAACCGCCATCTTTGAGAACAAATTGGACGCGTGCAATGTGCTCGAATCACGCGCATGCGCAGACGTTTTTCCGCGGTGTTGTTCCTTGCACAGCTCTAGTGTTACTCTTGAGTATTGAAAAGTATTAGACAGTCCACGACTTTCAGGAGGGGATCAATCTTGTTGTAGCAAGTTCAGAAATTCTAATTTGCATCAAATTAGCATATTACAATAAATGTAATTTGTCCAGATACACAAATGCAAATGTAAAACTTTTCAATTATCAGCACTAACACTAGGGCTATGCAAGGAAATTAGAATGAGGCACAAATGTACACTGCAAAACGTTTTAGAGGAAAAAATATGATTTTTTATAATTTACTCCTATCAAGCCACCTTAACTAAACTTACCTGTTGTAAACACTGATATATAAGGTTATGGTTAACTTGTTTTAAAAATTCAAACATTTTGAGAAAAGCATGCCGTAGCTAACGAAGATGATGTGATAGAGTTCTACCAAAACCTCACAGATCTGACAAACGCAATTCCCAAACACAATGTCAAGATGATAGGGGGAGACATGAATGCAAAGATCGGCCAAGATGATGTAAATGGATCCGCTTTTCACGATTCTACAAATCGAAATGGAGAATACCTTCTAGACTTTCAAAAGGAATGCGACATGATAGATTTGAGTGTACGATGCACGAAGAGGAAAGGTAAACTGTGGACATTTACATCACATTCTTATTAAAGTGCCTATGTCATCCTCAGGGACTTTACATATTTATACTAATTGGAACATTCTGAGAAGATTTAAAATATATCTCCTCAGGTGAAAATTTCATCTTCATGGATTTTTTTGCTGTTAATGTTGACGGAAGTGACGTCAAAAGAGGAATCTGTAAAGTGGTTTTCATATAGACAAATTCCTCTTTCGACGTCACTTCCGTCAACTTTAACGGCAAATAAATCCATGAAGATGAAATTTCCGCCTGAGAAGATATATTACAAATCTTCTCAGAATGTTCCAATTAGTATAAATATGTAAAGTCCCTGAGGATGACATAGGCACTTTAACAGCAAATGGAAAAACAGTGCGAGGAATTGTGAAGCTTACAACACTTTCTGTTCCATCAGTTCTGACCACCGAATCATGGCAGCAAAATTCAAGTTGAGCTTAAGGGTTACCAAGAACCTAAGTAAGAACAGGATACGTTATGACTGGGGAAAATTAATCAGTGATACAGAAGTGAGAACCAAATACACAGTTGATGTCAAGAATCGCTTTGAAACATTAGAAAATTTAGGTGATGTCAAGAACGCTAATTCCATCTACAACAACATTGTGAATGCACATGAGGTTGCTGCTGAAGCCAACATTCCAAAAATTGAAAGAAAGGTCAACCGCATTCCATGGGAAAACGAGGAGATCATTGCAAGAAGGAAAGAATTGAAGGAAGCATATGCTGCAAAGACAAAAATGCTTACAAGAGCCAAAAAAGCAGCACTAGACCAAGCAAAACAGAAACTTGATGAAGCTTACGAACAAGAATTTGAAGCATACATCCAAGCCAAAACTAACATCATACAGAATGCGGCAGAAAACCATCAGTCTTCTCTTGCATGGGCAACTCTGAATGAGATAACAGGGAGAAAGAAAACTGATAGAGGAAAACCGAAAGCCAAAACTCCACAAGAGAGAATTAAGAAATGGTAAGATCACTTCTCCAACCTACTAGGCCCCCAAATGTGACAGAACAACCAATACTGAAGGTTGTCGAAGACACCTTACCAATAAACACAAGTGACTTCTCCAAAGGAGAGCTACTGGACTGTATGAAGTAATTTGCAAATGGTAAGACACCTGGTCTTGACAACATACCAGTGGAAGTATGGAGAACAGGAGCACTAACAGACCCATTACTGGAGGTATGTAACAGAACACTGCACCAAGACAAGGCAGATATCTGGTTAAAAGGCGGTCTGGTACCATTACCAAAAAAGGGAGATCTTGCGTATGCTAAACAATACAGAGGAATCAATTTATCTGTCATTGCAGCTAAAATTTATAACAAGATGCTACTCTTAAGAATAAGACCTCATATTGAACCTCTGCTAAGAATCAATCAAAATGGTTTCCGACCTGAAAGATCTACACTATCGCAAATTCTTACAATTCGAAGATTAATTGAAGGTATCAAAGATCAGAATCTAGAGGCTGTCATAACATTCGTGGACTTTAGTAAAGCATTTGACTCAGTCCATCGAGGCAAGCTAATGCAGATTCTCAAAGCATACGACGTCCCGGACACTATTGTAGATGCAATCAGCATCCTCTAGAAAGACACCGTAGCACAGGTTTTGTCACCTGATGGTGACACAGAATTATTTTAAATTCCTGCAGGAGTACTACAAGGTGACACTCTCGCACCCTTCCTGTTCATAGTAGTCTTGGACTACGTGCTGAGAATTGCAACATCGAATGCTGAAGAAACTGGCTTTGTGATAACTCCGCGAAGGAGCAGACGTCATCCTGCTACCATTCTGACTGACACAGACTATGCTGATGATATTGCCCTCACTTCTAATAACATCAAAGAAGCTCAACTTCTTCCTCAACAAGTTGAGGAGGCTGCAAAACAAATCGGACTGCATGTCAACGATGATAAAACAGAGTTTATGGTATTCAATCAAGCAGAAGAAGCCATTGTATCATCGAAAGGGAAAACCTTGAAATGTGTTGAAGACTTTAAGTATCTTGGATCCTGGATAGAAAGCTCGAAAAAAGACCTGGAAGTAAGGATTGGGTTAGCATGGGCAGCTATGAACAAGATGTCAGCAATATGGGAGTCAACACTACCTAACGACCTCAAAATACAGTTCTTCAGGGCAGCTGAGCATCCTGATATATGGAGCGTTGGACACTTACAAAAGCAATGGAAAACAGGTTAAACGGAACGTACACAAAATTGTTGAGAAGGGTGAAAGGCATTTCCTGGAAACAGCATCTTACAAACAATGTACTGTATGGAGGAATACCACTGTCAAGCAACGCAGACTGAAATTTATTGGGCACTGCTGGAGAAGAAAAGACGAAGTGTTACATCAGTTGTTATTATGGGAACCAACACATGGCAAAAGAAAAAGAGGAAGACCCTGTCGATCGTATGTACAGCAATTGCTTGAAGACGCAAGACTTGAAAGAAACGATGTTGGTGAGGTGATGCAGGATAGGGAGGTGTGGGGGAGACTAGTCAAGGAAATCCGACTGCGGTCGCCACGCTAAGCTACCTATGCCCCAGAACCCTTCCCTAGAGTAGCCCTAGCTTATACACTCTTGACCTGTCAGAGCACACCCCTTTCATAAGTGGCTTCGCTGTATAGACCCCCCCCCCCCCACTTTCAAACACATTCCACAACCACGTGCACTGTGGGTGTGTCACACTCACAACACACCAAAAAGCTTAAAATTCGTGCACATCTTGGTATAGGAAAAAAACTGTTTGCAGACTGTTTGTGGTTAACGTAATCAATTACCTGTGTCAGTTGCACCCACATATTCCCTCCGGAAGTAACAATAAGGTAGTTGTCTTGTATAATATGGGTAGCTTGCCTCCGTATCTATACCATTATTGGCTTTGATATACATGAAGGAATTGTTCATCCAGCCACCATTACATCCTTGATTAGTATGGCAACAATCCACAAGATTTTGTTCGCTTAGGGAAACGAGATTTCCTGTTTTTTTGAAATGCTGTCCTTCGAGAGAACCTGTGCTGCTGAATGCCCAACAAGAACCACATTGTCCTTGAATGAAATAAATAAATACTTGTAGATACTACAAGAGTGAACATTTAAGTGAATACAAAATAAATAAATGAAATAAAAAAAAAAGTAATTTATGCATTAACTAAATTTTGCATGAGTCAGTAAAAAATAGCCCCTTATTATTTAAATACGGTTTAATGCCAGACAATTTTACTTATGGAAGAGAAAATAGCCTTAGCCAGATAGCCTATACAGTAGGCAATAATGGATGAAAAAGTCGTTAAGCCTAATTCTGCATGAATCAGCCAAAAACAGTCTCTTTATTAATTGAAAATCCTGTATAATCCCAGATGATTTTACTCAACAAAAGAAAAATTCTTCAACCAGCCTGGGCAACGATGATGTCTGCTGCACAACAAGAACTGTATACATGTTTGAGTAAAAATTATATAGTCAGTATTGAAAAAAACAAACGAAAAAAACAAACGATCTCAAGTGCCGGGTGCTTAAAATCTGCAAAGCATGGATACATGCATGGATATTACATGCCATCCTTTAAAAAGGCCATTAAAAACTAGAAGACCCATTTCAGATCTCACACTATAGAAACTAAAGTAACAGAGAAAATGTAGACTTACCCTGATTTTTGACAGGTGTGACATAACCCTTGGTACGCCAATCTACAGAAACTGGTAGTTTAACATTGCTTGGTGGTAGAAAAGTAGATCCACCAGATCTTGAGCTATTACCTGGGTATTTAGCACCCAGCATAAAGTAGCGGTATTCAGTTGATGTTAAGTCACCTAATTGGTTCATTCCCAATGTGAAAGTGTGTCCAGCTTTGTTGTGTTCCATAATTTTCTGTTACAAGAAAAAATTGGGAGAATCATGACACATTCATCCTTGACAAAATGATATTCAACATTAACATAGAAAAATCGATAGATTTTTTCAAAATATGTTTGTTTACTAGCTCTGTTTTTGTACTATAGGTAGATGATAATTTGCCTCAGAGCAAAAATTTACTGTTTTCTCATTAGTGTAAAAAAGTAAATTGTTGCATGGGCAGTGTCTGTATATGGCAAAGCAAATATAGATAGTAAACTGCAAAATTGTCGGCAGTTTTTGCATATTTGTTGAAAATTTTACAGAACTTGTCTCAACGCCCATCACTGATTGAAGCAATATTTCTAAAGAGTATAAACAATTTATTCTAATAATCCTGTATTTATAGATAAGTTTTGTGGAAACACCACGGAAAATATTTCTTTGCTAAGCTTTCGGTCTGTTGACTCAGGCCTTCGTCAGAGCAATAACAACAACCTGTTGGCTCACGTCATTTATAAACTAAGCAGTTGATCAATTAAATCCAATTTTATTAATTAGAAAACAAAATCAAGAATGTTCTCCGAATAGGGCGCACCACGTGCTGTTTAATTTAATTTAATTTTAATAACTTTGCCATACACATTACAAACATAAATACAAACATTAAGACAATAGGCTGGGTAACCGCAACAGCTAGTGCCAATTACTGCGGCCCCAAAACAAGTTCGATTTAACTGTTACTTTAAAAATACATAACGATATACAACATATATTAAATACATTAAATTTACTACGATATCTACTAAAAGCAACACGATGGTGGGTTCATAAGGCTTCGAGCTGTGTTGCATTTTAAACATATGCTTTTCCATGTTCGTGGGTCGCCTACGAGTGCGTTAATATAGTAGTTAAATAGTAACTTCTTGAAGTTTGAGAGTGTGATGTTTTTTGTTGTAATCGTTTTTGGTAGTATGTTCCATGTTCTTGTTGTCCGAATTGTGTATGATTTTTGGTATGTCGAAGTATTACATTTTTTGGTTTGATATTAGTCGCAGTCAGGGTTGGATGATCTTGTTTGTTTGTGATGTTGAGGAGTTGGTAGGGTGGTCTTGTTGAGGGTGGTCTTGTTGAGGATGTTGTGATGGCTGTCCCTCCTGAGAAATAGTGCGATGTTTTGCAATCTCAGTAGATTCCCTTGTTCTTCGTGTGAAGTATTGCTTGTCGCTGGCTAAGAGTGACCACTCTTCCCACTTAACACGATGGTCATACTTCCATCGTATGGGTATTCGGGGAGGTTAAAGGCCCCGTTCACACTATACCGGATAGCAGTTGTGCCGGCACGAAAACCACACCGGATCTGAGGCCTTCTGTACAGTGTCGGGGAGCCGCTGCGCCGCGCCGATCTCGAAAGAGGTACATCTTTTAACGGATAGCTTTTTGTGCCGTTTCAGCTCCAGTGTGAACAGAGTTCGAAATCGTTTCGGAATTAGTGATTAATAGAATAGAGCGTGGTGATTGGTTGTATCGTACGGCATACAATACGGATAGGTTTTCGTGCCGGTGTAACAAGACCAGATGCCCCCATTTCAGAATGCCCCAGGGGCACCGAATGCGAATACTGAAATTGTGAAACATGGCGAGTAATATAAACCTCGAAGACGTCTTACTTCTGCAAGCATATGATGATGACATTATAGACGAGGAAGAGTTTCTTCTCAAATTCATAATTAATAATTCATGAGAATTTTACTCAATCAGACAGCTCCATTCCGTCACGTGAATGGGCTGTGAAACACCGGTAAAGCACTGCATCAAACACTAGTGTTTGATCTGTTTCTTCATCAAACACTAGAGTTTCATTTATGTTAATTAAACAGGAAACACGATACGATTGAATCCAAAACTCATTAATAATTCATGAAGAAAACACAAAGGAAATCAGTACCGTGTTGGTGGTTTGGATATCGGAGGAAGAAATTACATAAATTAAGCAAACTTTCATCTTGATTTTCTCTTAAAATACTGATTTGTTTTAGATGCTATATCAAACACTCGGAGGAGTGTTTCATCAGGATATCCAAACACCTCGAAGTTTGTTCAAAAACCTCGGCTTCGCCTCGGTTTTCAACAAACGTCTCGGTGTTTGGATATCCTGATGAAACACGCCTCCTCGTGTTTGATATATTACGTAAAATTGTATCACAAAACATCCACAAGTCCCACAACGGTGGCTCATTGGTTCATTGTCTTTCATTTGAGAAGCCATTTCAAAAACTTGTTCTGCGTGTTTGATTTCGCCCCGAGAGATTCATTAGCTTTCGAGTGTTTTGATACCGTGATCCGAAGCCCCGAGAGATTCATTAGCTTTCGAGTGTTTTGATACCGTGATCAGGCACTTGAACTCGTTTTTGAAATATATAGTACTTCTCGCCCTAGAGCTAAGAAAATTAGAGCGACCAGATCCTTCAGTATTAGTGCATCGGAAGTCGAAGTCTGACGAAATCTCAAACCCGACATAAAGATAATAATCAAATGTCAACATTAGTTTACAACAACCTCAATATAATCAATACAATCACAAGGTCGACGGGTTGGGATTAGCATTATGGTCAGGCTTGGTTAGGCTATAAAGTGTTTTGGCCAACTATAAAGTTCATAACCAACTCTCCCGTCTTTCGGCCTGTCTGAATTTTCTGGTTTAGATCGATGTGCCTTGGCAATAGAAGCGTTCCGAAAAATGTTGAGCAGTTCATTTCCTAACTTTTACCAATTCATTTGATAAGTTCCTCGAAAAACTGCTACTACTCAAATCAGTAGAGCGAGACATAGGGCGCTTTCCAATTGACAAGGTCTGACCGGTCAGTCCGGCCAGAATGGACTTGCTTTTGATTAGGACCAAATTTTCCAGTCTGACCGTCCTAAGTCTCAAACGAATCGTGTTCCATTTAACCGGACTGACCGGTCTAACCGTGTAAATGGAAAGCCCCCATAGACGATGTTTTCATCGCTTCCGAAGCGACAGTTTCGTTAACGGCAGATCAATTTCAAAGCAATCACGAGGTGTATTCTTGTGTACCACGTGATAGCTTGTTTACGAGTTAACAATGGGATTCAATAGGATGTTTATCACGTGGTACATGAGAATACACCTCGTGATTGCTTTAATATTGATCCGCGGTTAATAAAACTAACACTTCGGAAGCGATAAAAAAATCATCCATGTCTCGCTCTACTGATTTGAGTAGTAACTTCCTCGAAATGTTGGCAGCTACCTGGTATTCGCTTGGGAATTGACCAACCACGTTCTGCTTAGTAATTAAGCAACCAATAGGATGAAAGCAGGAAGTGTAAAGTAGTTTGAAGTGTAAAGTAGTTTGAATTGGCAATTTGTCAACGAACTTCATCATTGGTAGAACTTACGAAATGAATTGTTGAACTTTTTTCGGAACGCTTCTATTGCCACGACAGTAATAGTAAACAGGCTATCAACTCTATAAACTACCATTGTGTTCGCTGCATGTTATATGACGTTATTGACAAAATTATGCCGACTGCAACATCACGTGCATACTGTTGCCACTGTTCTACGATAAAGCCGGTTTCCATTTGGTCGTTGCCGGGTCACTAGCTAGCGGTCGTTCGCGGTCACTGGGATATTTAGAGACTTTAAAATGCGAGGACGACAACGGTGGTTAAAAAGCAAGACAAGTTTTACAATTTAAAGAAGTCACCGTTAACTGACTATTATATTTGATATTTGATATAAAACGCCCCAGTATTGCTAAAATGATTATAGTGTCTATATTTAAGGTAAAGGTCTTTAATTAGAATACATCAAACGTGTATCTTTACAATCAAATTACTCCTAACGATTTTTCAATGTGGCCGTGTCGAGGCATATATATCAAAGGTGCTTTAAGCAGCCGCATACGACACAGTTCGTTGACGTCGTCTTGAAGACGTGAAAATGCGTGGCGTTGTATAAAGAACGAAGACGGCGTTGTGATTACTCTTAGGACTAAAAATTATTCATTCTCTTTGTTTTGCAAAAAGAATTCTTATCTTAAAGTCCATGCATCCCAGCGACTCTGCCAACGACGGCCGCTAGCGACACGCCAACGACCAATAAAACCAGGCTTAACTTCGAAGTCTTCTAATAGTGCTTGACATTTTTATATTAAATATAGTGACATAGTGTCGGTATACCAACCTCTAGGTTAGCCATCCAGATGGCCTTACGGTACTTCTCCTCATATTTATCCTTGTAGCTTTTCCCATTGATTTTCTTCCACGCTTCCCACTGTCCTTCGTCTCCGAGCTGTTGTGTTGGCTTCGCAACGACCCAAGAAACACTCGCAAAGCAAAACATCAAAACTAACAGCATTGTAGCGTTAGCCATCTCAAACAGCCAGTGAAATCACAAAAGAGGAAAGTAAACCAAGTTCAACTGACCACAAAGAAATTGAAGAACAACAATTAAAAGAAGTCAGGAAGTGAATAGCAGCAGAGCACCACGCAACAGAGGTGTCGAGACAATTATCTATAATAGCGGACTAAAAAATGCTTAAAAGGAAAGTAAACGTTAATCACATGCATGCTTGGCATTTGTTTATTATTCAGGTGTCAAGTGTGTCAGTTTCCCGTCACGAGTTGAGTAAAACTAATAGCATCATGTGACTTGTTTAACTTTCCGGGATAATTGCGCTCTTTTTCAAGACCCCAACAATCTCGTTCCCAGAGCCCACGTTCCCCACCCGGGAAACGAGAGACTGGGATAATCCATTTCAAATCACAGGATTCTTGTTATTCCGGTTGAGGTACGCATGCATAAATATCCGAGCGGAGTTCTGGATAAATGTTCTCCTTGTTTGACTTTTCCCCAAACAAGTCAATGGGGTTGCTGGCAAATCTCGAATTACAGCATCTACACACATACGGCGAAGATATCGATCGCGGCAACGTCTTCACTGGAGTATTGTCGTCCGACATCTTTGTTATTTTGGTTTTATTAATTCTACTTCCGGTCATGCACTTCAGACCAACTCATGCTCACTATTCAGCCAATAACGTAACGATTTGAAAGGGATTATCCCAGAGTCCCTCGTTTCTCGAGTGGGGAACGTGGGCTCTGGGAACGAGATTGGACCCCCAATAGACCTTCCGCACAAAGTGCGTGGATAACGCGTTGAGAGATTTGATTGGCCGCAAAACGTACTTCGGACAACTTTGGACATTAGCCAATCAGATTTTTCAAAAAGAAAGATGTCTATTAGGTCATTTAAATTTTAAAATAAATTCCCGGTTTATCGTCAGTATCTGGGCAGCATCAGTATAGCTAGGAGCAAAAAAAAAATCCGTACGGGCGGGCGATTTTTTAAAAATTTTTTTAATAAGTTTATTTTGAGGAAACTATAGACCGATCTCTTTACTAAGTGTCTTAAGTAAGATTTTAGAATCTGAAGTAAACGACTCCCTCGTACAGCACGCTTATAAGGAACATAACAGACAGTGGGCTTATCGAGCAGGCTATTCAACGGAGCTACTTCTTGTTCATCTCACTGAAACATGGGGAATGGCCATGGACTCAGGATTAATTGTGGCTGTGGCCTTTATAACTTTAGAAAAGCATTTGACAGCGTATCTCACGATGAATTGCTATCCAAATTGCAATGGGATTTTGGTACTTGTGGACAACATTTGCCCTTTGGATTGGGTAAAGAGCTACTTAAAAGATAGACGGCAATTTACCGTGGTTAATGGAGTTTCCTCGGACGCACTGCCTGTATCCTTTGGTATCCCGCAAGAGTCCGTCCTCGGACCAACGTTGTTCTCTTTGTACGTTTACAAACGACCTGCCAGCTGATGTTAAATCTGGATAGACATACATGTATGCGGATGATACTATAATCTTTTGCATAAACCAGACTGCAGACGAAGCTATCGTCAAACTTAATTTAGCTTTAAACGAATTATATATATAGTTGGTGCCTGCTCAACCGGCTTATTCCACATCCAAGTAAAAGCGAAGCAATGTTAATTAGTAAAAGAAGCTGCACGGGTCCTATCGCACCAGTTCATATTGGTGATTCCATCGTTAAGTGGGTAAATGAATCGTATTTGCTGGGAATGATAGTTGACGACAAGCTGAGTTGGATACCGCATATGCTGAACCTGAAGAAGAGTTACGCAAGGAAACTGGATCTAATTAAGAAATCTAGGTTTCTTCCTAATAGTGTTCTCAAAACATTTTATTTTAGGGTTATTATACCATCTGTAACTTACGGCCATATTATGTGGGGTGCGTGCTCGAATGCAGATCTTTTAGCTTCTTTAGAAAGACTACCTTGTAGGGCGGCCAGATTAATTTATAGCTTACCTAAAGACATGGCATCAAATAATGTATACTGGAACACGCCGACTGGCAAACTTTATATTATTATTATAAAGTGGTTTTGATTAAACATATGCACAAAGCATACAATAACAAACTTCCAGAATTATCTAACAAAATTGCAATGAAACGTGAATGTAACCATTATTCCTTTAGATCACGTGACTCGCTAACCGTGCCGCGTTTTAATACCACTTATAGCAAGAATTCCGGCAATGGCATACAGAGGTGCAATACTATGGAATGCCATTACTAGTAATGACGAGAACTTTGCGCATTCTAATTATAAGAACATTGAAGAAAGACTGAGTTCGTTAGATATTTTTTGTAATTTTAATTTTAATATTATACTTCAGCCTCAACCGCTAATTTTAGATTAGACGAGTATATTTATGTTTGAATTAAGTAATTTGTTATGCACGACCCCACAAGCTTATAGCTTAAACATTTATCGTGTCAAAATAAAGGATATCTATCTATCTATCTATCTATCTATCTATCTATCTATCTATCTATCTATCTATCTATCTATCTATCTATCTATCTATCTATCTGTCTGTCTGTCTGTCTGTCTGTCTGTCTGTCTGTCTGTCTGTCTGTCTGTCTGTCTGTCTGTCTGTCTGTCTGTCTGTCTGTCTGTCTGTCTGTCTGTCTGTCTGTCTGTCTGTCTGTCTGTCTGTCTGTCTGTCTGTCTGTCTGTCTGTCTGTCTGTCTGTCTGTCTGTCTGTCTGTCTGTCTGTCTGTCTGTCTGTCTGTTTGTCTGTCTGTCTGTCTGTCTATCTATCTATAAAGCCCGGGTCGCTCGCTAGCGGTCGTTCGCGGTCACTGCTAACGACCACTAGCGACCCCTCGCCAAAATATTAAATAGTGACAAAGTGTCGGTATACCAACCTCTAGGTTAGACGGTACTTCTCTTCATATTTATCCTTGTAGCTTTTCCCATTGATTTTCTTCCACGCTTGCCACTGTCCTTCGTCCCCGAGCTGTTGTGTTGGCTTCGCAACGACCCAAGGAACACTCGCAAAGCAAATCATCAAAACCATCAGCATTGTACTGTCAGACATTTCGAACTTGAATTGAAAGCACAAAGAGGGGACTATACCAAGTACACCAACCGAAGAACGACAGGAGGCCAGAAGATTTTAGCGACAACACTACACGATATCTGATTGATACCGCAAACGGAACTATAAAACGGAAACAAATTCTTCAATATTTACTATATTCGACTGTGTCAGTTTCTTGGATGAACTTGCCAAATGGTATCATGTGATGTGACAATATTTGGTGTATGGTTGCAAAAAAGATTCAAGTTAAATTTTCCCGCGCAACAGTTGAGTTTTCAAGTGTTGCGCGCGCATAATTCTGGCGGGCTCCATTCTAAGCAAGCTGGATCGAAACTCAACTGTACTCTATTGTAGTTCTTGCATAGTTACAGAAAATTTACTTGTAACAGTGTTATTTGGCTGATCTTCTCCCGTTAATCCGCCATTGTTCGAGTTGGCTGTTAATGCGGGCGAAATTTAATATTAAAATATTCGATCTCACAACCAGTCAAAACCACAGGATTTTTCATTTTTTGTTCCCACACCATAGGCCATAGCTGCCAAGTTTGAGTACTAACAGGCGAGTTGTTCAAATTTCAGTCTAGTAACTGTATCAGGTGTGCATATTAGAACATAAAGAACAACCGCGACCCTGCGATGCTAGTGCAGTGCTCTGACCACTAAGCTACGGAAGACGTTGCCAAGAGCTTGGTCACGAGTTCTGTATCATGTGGTAATGCCGGGAGTAAAATTGGGTATATTACAAGTAATATTTGGCATTTCACTCGATTAAACTGCATGGATATACTAGGTAATTTTGGTGAAGGAAAATTTTGAGTGTATATTCTAAGGCCTAATTGATGTTGCATTTTTCGCAACTGATCCCGGGTTTGGTCTTATAATGTATATATTCTACACTCGCAATTTTCCTTCACCAAAATTTCCTAAACAATTACAATTGCCTGCGAATGCAGACACATATGCGCACCCCAAATGCGCACCCCAAAAATCTGGGCAATTACATGACAAAAATAGAACGCCGGTCTGTGACGCAAGGCTAGAATAAATTTCGATTCACTCAATAAATACTTGCGCTTGACAAGAAATCGTGGGCAATCGTACATTTTTGTTGCGACTATTTTACTCTCTGTCCAAGCCAATTATTTTATTTTCTACAATGAGGATAGAAATTAATATTTTAAGCAGTATCTCCAAACATTACTCAATGTATTTTCTCAACTACCATCTAGACAATAAAACAAAAATTCTGCAATTTAAAGCGGGTAGCCAAGATGAAATAGTAGAATTTATCAACACCGTACACGAACAAAAGTTAGTCGTTCAATTGCTCAAAAATCATTTTAACTGTATTTTCTCAACTATCAAATGACCTTTCAAGGTATTTGTACTCAATTACAACATTAAATACCTGAATAGTGATTTGAAGTGGTTATAACCAAGCTGGAATATTTCTGTGAAGTTTGAGTATTAATTTCGACCATTTTGTTTTATTCTTGCCGGTTTTCCCGCCTCTTTTTAGCTGACATCAGCATAAACCGAATTCGAGAGGTTACTAAGTTTTGAGCAATTTTCTGGAAATATACGCAACAGAGAAAATCTCTTCTTACAATAACTTAGAATTAATAGCAAAAAACTTTCTTATAACATCTAAATTCTAAAATATGCTAAAATATTGCCGACCATGCCAGTTGCCTGTTCCAACAACGTTGTAGTTTTGTTTGTAAAATTAATAAAATAAATATACTCTCTGCTATCTGCTAAACTGCTATGTTTATTTATTTCGCAAAGCAAAAGGATAGTGAACTGCTGAGATTTTTTGGAACGAAATACTGACGGCATTTCAAGACTCCTATGGCATTGGAGTAAAACGTGATAAGATAAAACAAGGCTTATATATATAATTATGCCAAAACGCCGTAGTTGAAAGTAGCCACTAAATGCACGGCGAGAAAAACGAATTGATAATGACCTTTAACTTTTTTTAACTGACTCTACCAAACACCGCAGGTTTCCTACTGTAATAACACTAGACCAATGAAGGTTAGCCTTTACCGTGGACCTCTTGGGGGAACAGTTTAGATAGGACTGGTAAAGTTATCCAGTAATATAAGTACAGTTATTCAGTTAAGTTTTAACTTGCGGTTGGATTATTTATTCATTTACAAAAACTACTACAAAAAGCAATTATTAATTAAAATCTTTAAAAGATTGGAAAAAGACACCCGACATAAAAAGACAGTTCATTGATGAAACACAATACAGTAAAATGTCGACGATGATTTTCTTTATGAAAAAATTGTCCGGAATAACTACCCCGCAACCTTCAACAAAAATAACCAAACAATTAAAAACAAACAAAAAAAAATCATTGTTGTTAATTGTCACCAAAATTTTCCAAAGGTTTATGAAACAACACATTTCATAAATATTTAGACCAGTGGATAACTTGCTGCTGTTGCGATACCACACTGGTTGTTGCAGTTCCTCGCCATCATGATATATCCGTCCATACCCCACCAGGTAGCCCAGCTGTTCTTGACTAGCCAGTAGTCTCGGTCATCCATGGTGCCGTAGCCAACGACCAACATAGCGTGGTTCGACCATGTAGAACTGCATTTTGGCTCATAATAAACACCCCCTCGATACAGCTCGAAGCTTTGGTGGCTGGCATCGATTGCGACAGAAATTGGTCCAATTGTTGCTACAGCAATCTGAAGGTCAAGCTCTGAGCCTGCTGTGATCGAAATGAAACCTGCAAGACAAATAAATCACAATTATCCAATCAAAACGAGCTTTGATTCAAAGGTCACAATTTCATTGGATAATTGACAACCATGGTTACAATGTTCCTATAATGTACTTTGCAACTTCCCAAGAAACTTTGCAACACATTGTGGTATTAACTATTAAGTAATATGAAACCAACTGTTAATCAGTACTAACTAAGTCTCATTCTTGTGTAAAAGTGTGAGTTAGAGTGCAGTTATTAAGGATGTATATACTGTAGCTCCTCCCCTCCCCCCACAGCCCACTAGAGGGTGCATCTAACCTAAAGAGGCTAACCCCCCTTTGAAATTTACATATGGAGATACTTCTACAATCTATTAAGATGGCTCGATAGGAAAAACCTATAAACCATCAGATCTTTCCCTCTAAAACGTTTCACGGTGTAGATACGTGCTTCGTTCTAGTTTCTTGCACAGCTCTAGTGTTACTCTTGAGTATTGAAAAGTATTAGACAGTTCACGACTTTCAGGAGGGGAGAAATCTTGTTGTAGCAAGTTCAGAAAGTCTAATTTGCATCAAATTAGCATATTACAATAAATGTGATTTGTCCAGATACACGAATGCGACAAGTGTAACACTACACTGACACTAGGGCTATGCAAGGAACTAGAATGAAGCAAAAATGTACACTGCAAAACGTTTTAGAGGGGAAAATATGATTTTTTTATAATTTATTCCTATCAAGCCACCTTAACTAAACTTACCTGTTGTAAACACTGATATATAAGGTTATGGTTAACTTGTTTTCAAAATTCAAACATTTTGAGAAAAGCATGGCCTAGAACCACCCTTCCCTAGAGTAGCCAGTAGCTTATACACTCTTGACCTGTCAGAGCACACCCCTTTCATCAGTGGCTTCGCTGTCTAGACCCCCCCCCCCCCAACTTTCAAACACATTCCACAACCACTGTGGGTGTGTCACACTCACAACACACCAAAAAGCTTAAAATTCGGGCACATCTTGGTGTAGGAAAAAAACTGTTTGCAGACTGTTTGTGGTTAACGTAATCAATTACCTGTGTCAGTTGCACCCACATCTTCGCTCTTGAAGTAACAATAAGGTTGTTGTATTGCTTGATATGGGTAGCTTGCCTCCGTATCTATACCATTATTAGTTTTGATATACGAGAAGGCATTGTTTATCCAGCCACCATTACATCCTTGATTAGCCTGGCAACAATCCAAAAGATTTTGTTCGCTTAGGGAAACGAGATTTCCTGTTTTTTTGAAATGCTGTCCTTCGAGAGCACCTGTGCTGCTGAATGCCCAACAAGAACCACATTGTGCTTGAATGAAATAAATAAATACGTAATAGATAAAGCCCGAGAACGAGGGCTGTATATCGCATACAGCCCTATGAATACTAATTAGATAAGAAATGAAGAAAAAACTAGGAAAATCTTTGTCCAGGGTGGAAAAAATAGACAAAACTTTGTTGGAAAACCTCCTCAATCATGAAATAAGTAATAGATAAATCCCGAGAACGAGGGATGTATGTTATATAAAGACCCGAGGACGCGCAGCGTCCGAGGGCTTTATATCGCATACATCCCGACGTTAGAGGGATTTATCTGACTTAATTTATTATTGAGGAGGTTTTCCAACAAAGTTTTGTCTTTTTTTTCCACCTTGGACAAAGATTTTCCTTGTTTTTTTTCTTCATTTCGTATCTAATTATTATTCAAGGTCTTTATGCGATATAAAGACCTCGGAAGAACAAAGAAAACCGACTCGATAAAACCCTCGAACGTCGGGCTGTATGCGATATACAGCCCTCGTTCTCGGGTTTATCTATTACATACTACGTACAAGAGTGAACATTTAAGTGAATACAAAATATATAAATGAAATTTAAAAAATCAGTAATTTATGTATTAACTAAATTTTGCATGAGTAAGTAAAAAATAGCCCCTTATTAGTATCTATGCAGATTTTAAGCACCGGGCACTTGAGATCGTTTTTTTTTTCAATACTGACTATATAATTTTTACTCAAACATGTATACAGTTCTAGTTGTGCAGCAGACATCATCGTTGCCCAGGCTGGTTGAAGAATTTTTCTTTTGTTGAGTAAAATCATCTGGGATTATACAGGGTTTTAAATTAATAAAGAGACTGTTTCATGCAGAATTAGGCTTAACGACTTTTTCACCCATTATTGCCTACTGTATAGGCGACTTTTTCACCCATTATTGCCTACTGTATAGGCTATCTGGCTAAGGCTATTTTCTCTTTCATAAGTAGAAGACCCATTTCAGATCTCACACTATAGAAACTAAAGTAACAGAGAAAATGTAGACTTACCCTGATTTTTGACAGGTGTGACATAACCCTTGGTACGCCAATCTACAGAAACTGGTAGTTTAACATTGCTTGGTCGTAGAAACGTAGATCCGCCAGATCTTGAGCTATTACCTGGGTATTTAGCACCCAGCATAAAGTAGCGGTATTCAGCTAATGTTAAGTCACCGAATTGGTTCATTCCCAATGTGAAAGTGTGTCCAGCTTTGTTGTGTTCCATAATTTTCTGTTACAAGAAAAAATTTGGAGAATGATCATCACACATTCATCTTTGACAAAATGATATTCAACATTAACATAGAAAAATTGATAGATTTTTACAAAACAATTTTCGTTTACTAGCTTTCGGGGCAAAAACTTACTGTTTTCTCATAAGTGTAGAGAAATACAGTATTGTATACTGTTGCGTGGGCAGTGCTAAATAGATGTGGCAAGGCAAAATGGTAGTAAACTGCCAAGTGTTTTTGGAAACAAAATACTGATGTTTTGAGCAGAGCCTTTCATCAGAGCTGAAGATGTGTTGATCCTTCCAAATTTTGGGCATCTCAAGAGAAATTTGGGCAAAGGGTTTTTAAAAAGTTTCCATTTTTTTCAAAAGATAAATATTTTTGATAATCAAGAAGGTGAGACTCAAAGACCTTTGTTTATGTCTAAACGGGATAAATTACCTTACTGTCGGTTAGTCACTAAACAATAGCTTTATTTTTGTCAAAATTTTTACATTTTTCATTCTCAATGCCGAGAAGCATTGTGGTCTTGTAGAAATTTCATTTATGTACGTAATCACACAATTTTTTCCCTTCCTCTCATGCTGTTGACCAAATTTCATGACAAAGAGTTACAAAGAGTGCTTAGTGAGTTGAAAATTAAAAGTTTCTAAAACGCAACATGCACGGCACTTAAGGTGAGGTAATACGGGCAACATTTTTCTTCAACTTGCAATGCAACATTGTTGCGTTGCAAGTTGAAAAGCGTTGTTGCACGTATTAACCCCCACCTTAAGCATTGTCACGCAACAATGATTTTGTTGAAATTTGAAAAAATTTGTTGAAAAAAGTAGACTCCAGTTCTACTTGCAGTGACAATGTTTGAGGTGGAGCGCTATTCAAACGCTATTCAACTTGCAACACAACAATGTTGCAGCAATTTGTTGCTCGTATAGTAAGTACTTCACCTTTATTGGCTTTAATGAACTTTTAAAAATTATTAAATTAAAACTTGTATGAGTTGTATCGAAAACCGAGGTCGCACTTGAGAATAAAATCAGTAGATTCGAGTCACGTGCTAGGCAACATGTTTTTCAGCATGTTTATAGTGCATCGTATGACAATCGTTTGTTTCGTAAAAATTTGGGCAACTTGCGTGACTTTTTTGGGGCAAATGGTTTAACGCCCTCCCTGGAAAAAATTGCCATTACCAAAACCGATCATGGGCTGCATCAGGCGAAAAAAGCATGTCATGATTTCCACCCAAAACATTTACGAATCCGTCTGCATTCTTTAGCTTTTGAAATTGACACAGTGAGATCACTGAAATATGATTGGTCCATTTTGCATTTTTGAATTCTCCAGCCAAAAAAGTTCAGGAATGCAGACGGGTTCGTCATTGTTTTAAGCGGAAATCGTGACATGTTTTTTTTTTCACCTGATGCTGCGCATCATCGGTTTTGGTAATATTTAACGTAAATAATAAACGCAAAATTGTCAGTTTTTGCATATTTGTTGAAAATTTTACAGATCTTGTCTCAACACGCATCACTAATTGAAGCACTTTTGCTAAAGAGTAACAACAATTTATTCCAATAATCCTGCATTTTTTCACAGTAATAATTTATAATGCAGAATTTCAGCCGATTCGTGCATACATTATTTTCAACAGATATCTAGAAATTCTAATTCAGTCTACAAAGATATGAATATTGAAAGTCTGACGAAAACCCAAACCCAGAAAAAAAGTCTGAAAAGATGATAATCAAATGTCAACATTAAATTACAATACCTTGTGATTGTATTCGAAAGGTTGGGATTATAATTATGGTTAGGTATTAAAGTCAGCCTAATATATAAGTTGCACTAAGTGTTTTGGCTAATTATTATAATATCTGGTTAACCGGGCTCACGCGATTGATTAGAGTCTTTCCTCGGCCGAAAAAGGAGATTTGAATTAATGTTAAGATTTGTTTACATCTAAACTAAACCAATTCTTCTTTGTAAATTTAGTTTACGCGAGTTTCAAAACCACAGTGAGATCCTAATCAATCGCGTGAGCCCATGGCTCATTGAAACAGGCCCTAAAGGCATGGCCAAACGGTTTCAACATTTCATGCAACATCGTTCAACATTGTAGTTTAATGTTCAAATTTCGTTCAACATCATTCAACACCATTCAACAACGTTCAACATCATTCAACAACGTTCAACAACGTTCAACATCATTCAACAACGTTCAACATCATTCAACAACGTTCAACAACGTTCAACATCATTCAACAACGTTAATGTTGAAAGCGTTTGGCCAGGCAATTAAGTTCACAAAACTCTTCCCTTCTTTCGGCTTGTCCGAATTTTCTGCCGTTTAGATCGATGTGACCTAGTGCCTTATTAGTTTCCAATATTAATAATAAACAGGTTATCAACTCCATAAACTATCGTTGTGTTCGCTGTTATACGACGTTATTGACAAACTTCATAAATTATGCCGACTGCAACATCACGTACATACTGTTGTTGCCACTGTTCTACGATAAAGCTGGGTTTCCATTTGGGCGTTGGCGGGTCGCTAGCTAGCGGTCGTTCGCGGTCACTGCCAACGACCACTAGCGACCCGCCAAAATATTAAATAGTGACAAAGTGTCGGTATACCAACCTCTAGGTTAGCCATCCAGATGGCCTTACGGTACTTCTCTTCATATTTATCCTTGTAGCTTTTATCATAGATTTTCTTCCACGCTTCCCACTGTCCTTCGTCCCCAAGCTGTTGTGTTGGCTTCGCAACGATCCAAGAAACACTCGCAAAGCAAAGCATCAAAACTAACAGCATTGTAGCGTTAGCCATCTCAAACAGAAAGTGAAATCACAAAAGAGGAAAGTAAACCAAGTTCAACTGACCACAAAGAAATTGAAGAACAACAATTAAAAGAAGTCAGGAAGTGAACAGCAGCAGATCACCACGCAACAGAAGTGTCGACTGTCGAGACAATTATTTATATGATTCTATAATAAGCAGACTAAAAAAGCACTGCTAAAAGTTTTTGTTTATTATTCAGGTGTCAAGTGTGTCAGTTTCCCGCCACGAGTTGAGTAAACTAATAGCATCATGCGACTTATTAGCAACGCTTGGTTTAACTTTCCGGGATAATTGCGCTCTTTTTCAAGACCCCCAATAGACCTTCCGCACGAAGTGCGTGGATAACGCGTTGAGAGATTTGATTGGCTCTCGCAAAACGTACTTCGGACAACTTTGGACATTAGCCAATCAGATTTGTCAAAAAGAAAGATCACGTGATCCATTCACTTCATGCGGAAATGTCTTAGGTCATTTAAAATAAATTCCCGGTTTATCGTCAGTATCTGGGTACGAGACAGCATCAGTATAGCTAGGAGCAAAAAAAATATTTTTTTAATAAGTTTATTTATATCGTAATCACGAAAGTGAAAGCAGGGATTATAAAAGGACTGAATAGGAAACTAATAGTCATGTGGGGTGTTTTGAGCCTTTTGATTGGTTAAATCGCATTCACTCAGTTTGCAAAATGGTTGAAACCTAGTTGCAAATTGTGATGTCACGAATGGCGTGAGTATGCTTGTTTTACTGAGGTTTTCAAATGAACTTTTCTTCAAATTCTTCATGTTCTCACATTCATACGACTATGTTGACGTTTCAAATGATTTTATCGCCTTAAAAAACCTGCCTAAGCCACAATCGAGTGTTCGAGGCAAACGTTGTTGATCTTTGTTTTCATGTTTTCTGCGTTGTTTCAAAGAAACTGGCGTCACAAAACAGCACTTTGTTTTGCTGTAATTTGTGATGCATATTTTAACTGGTAAACCTTGATATTTTCTTTTAAATGAGCAAGAATAGATGGGAATTTTATCGTATTGTGGCTTTGTCGTATTTACAGACAGTTCGATTTTCATTTTAAGTTATATTAATCCTAAACTTTGAATATACAAGGGGTTTTTAAGCTTGTCAATTTCAACCACGTCCATTTCTTGTCTGTCATCTGAAAACATGGGCGTCAGGCCGCACGAGATACTCATGACTGTCGGCCATTTTGAAATTAAATTAATAAACGGAATAACAATAATCTCGTTACATCCTGCATGCTAACAGTGACATTTTCTAACTTTCACCATTTTTTTTTTTCATCATTTTTTCACTTTCACAGTAAAAAGACTGGATAAGAAACTTGATGGCGTGAGCATAACAACCTGGTAACTGATAAACTAGTAATTTTAGTCAAAATAACAATTTTTATTAATAATAAAAAATAAAATAAAAATTGATGCGGCAGAAAAAATTGATGCGCTCTCTCCTCCGCAGAAGCTCGGAGGCGGAGAAGACGCGCGAGGAATGATGGGAAGAGGGAAAGCGCCGTTCTCCGCGCGCTTACGATTGCCCGCGTGCCTGCGAATAGAAGCCTCTGCGGAGGAGAGAGTCTTAACGAAATAATTTGCGACATAATTGAGCTATCTGTGGCGGAATTTCGTTGTAGTTCTAGCTACTGTACTACAATAGCCCTTAAATCTTCGACATTTATGCAAGAAGTTTCAAAGATATAAATTTAAAACCTTAAAACTTGAAGATTTTAGAACAAGTGTTGCTGAAAGCAGTGAGAAAGCGGAAGACGCTGAGAAGATCTGAAAGAGATGTCAGGACAAGCAGTTTAGGGAGCCAAAGACAGTCAGGCACGAACTGATGATCACGTGCACTTGGATCTACGTTAAAAAACGAAAACCACATTGAACAGCGGAAAGCTGATTGGAAAGATGGCATGTTAAAGGGGGTCTACAGTCCGTTGTAAGAAACGTCTACATGTAAGAAACTAATGTTTACATCTTTATTTACCAAAAAAATACTGATACCTTATTCAAGATTGTACCCAAAATAAAACATTTTCGAAAGAAATAGAAATCCAAAGAGATATCTTCGCCGAATCGCTTGGTTTTCTGCCATGTTGCTCCCAATGGTTTACATTGAGCTGAGTACTTCATGTAATTATCTACGAATGTCATGTTTTGGGGACTCCACGCCAGTCATGCGCAGAACGGACTGTAGACCCCACTTAAGGACTCCACTATAAGACCATATTGTGATAACCACGTTAGTTTCTCATATTAAAAGAGTATCTCTCTCTCTGTATTTCAGCTTTCGAGTTTATTCTATTCACGAATTCTTGCAGTACAACACACGCGAAGAGAAAAATTAACACAAATTTAATCAGTTTGATACAAAGCAGTTTACAATCACAATCACAACGGTAGTGGCACGATGGCAACGACCATGACCATGAATCCATGACCATGACCATGACCATGACAATGACCATGACGATGACCATAATCATGACCATGACCATGAGTTCATGACCATGGCGATGAGACCATGACCATGACCATGACGATGAGACCATGACCATGACAATGACCATGACGATGACCATGACCATAAGTCCACGACCATGACCATGACCATGTCAATGACCATAACCATGAGTTCAAAACAATGACCATGACCATGACCATGAATTCATTACCATGACCATGACCATGAGTCCATGAGTCCATGACCCTGACCATGTCAATGACCATGTCAATGACCATGACCACGTCAATGACCATGACCATGAGTCCATGACCATGACCATGACTCCATGACAATGACCACGGCATTGACTATGTCCACAACAACCACAACAAAGACTACTACAATGACCATGACTTTGACAATAACACCAAAATCACAAACCAAACCCCATTCAGTTGCAATCTCGTCCCACATAAACTAGTCTAAAACAAGCAAGTCAAAACAAAAACAAACAAACTTCGTAGAATATCCAGTGTCTTTACACCAGTGGATAGCTGGCCGACGTAGCAATACCACACTGGTTGTCCTTGTTCCTGGACATCATGATGTATCCCTTCAGTCCCCACTGGGCACCCCAGCTATTCTTGACCAACCAGTAGGCCTTACCATCCGAAGTACCATAACCAACGGCCAACACGCCATGGTCCAACTGTGTACTGCTGCAAGCTGGTTCGTCGTAGACGCCACCATGGTACAACTGGAAACTTTGGTGGCTGGCGTCAATGGCGACAGAAATGGGACCAACCGTTGCCACTGCAGATTGAAGATCGGATTCAGATCCTCTCTGAATGTCAGTATATCCTGTCGAATAAACAATAAATATAAACGAACACAGGCCAGTTGTATAAAATGTCCTATAATCACGATCTAATTACTGATTAACCATGCACGGAGTGCACTGTAGACTTTTGTGCATAAACCGTCAATTTATGTTTAGACTTTATAGTTTGTACAATAACAATTTCTTAAAAAAACTACTACATAACAACGCTCAACTTTCATTGTTAAACGTCAGAACAAAACTTCTCAATGTTTCCCCGTATAGCTATGTCTATATGTCCATGTCCATATCTATATGTCTATGCATATATCTATGTCTACATCTACATCTACATCTACATCTACATCTATATATCTATATCTACAGTTAATTATTATACCTGTATCTGTCGCACCAACGTTAGCTTTGTTAAACTTGCATTTCCCGTCTCTGGCTGTGTAAGGGTAGCTGGCCTCTGTGTCAACGCCACCATTAGCTTTAATATATCTAAAAGCATTGTCCATCAAACCACCATTGCAACCTTCGTTGCCAAATTTACCAGAGCAGTCCACCAGATTCTGTTCGCTGAGCGACACAAGCTTTCCAGCTTCCTTAAAATGCTGTCCTTCGAGTGAACCTGTGGCGCTGAAGGCCCAGCAAGAACCACATTGTTCTGAAACAACGAAAAACATCAGTACAAATGAAGAAATAAAAAACAACAACGTGCACTTCGGTGTGCAAAGCGTGGAAAGACAAATTAACCTTGTCATTGCGAGGGGGTTACCAAATTTCTATTGACCAATAAAGTCAACTAATCCATTCTAAGACGAATCCCTATACGATTTCTTGAAAAGTGGGGGAGAAAAAGACATTTAAAATGCACTTTAAAAATGCACATTTAACCTTTTGGTACGGTTTAGTGTGTTTTAGTATGTTTCGGTACGCTTTGGCACGCTCCGGAACGTTTTAGTACTTTTTGGTACGTTTCGGAACGTTTTGGTATGTTTTAGTACGTTTTGGTATGTTTCGGTACGTCTTGGTATGTTTCGGTACGTTTTGGTATGTTTCGGTACGTCTTGGTATGTTTCGGTACGTTTTGGTGTGTTTGATACGTTTTGGTATGTTTCGGTACGTCTTGGTAATTTTTGGTACGTTTCGGTACGTTTTGGTATGTTTCGATACGTTTTGGTATGTATCGATACGTTTTGGTACGTCTTGGTATGTTTCGGTACGTCTTGGTACGTTTTGGTATGTTTCGGAACGTCTTGGTATGTTTCGGTACGTCTTGGTATGTCTTGGTACGTCTTGGTACGTTTTGGTATGTATCGATACGTTTTGGTACGTTTTGGTAAGTTTCGGTACGTCTTGGTATGCTTTGGTACGTTTTGGTATGTTTCGATACGTTTTGGTATGTATCGATACGTTTTGGTATGTTTCGGTACGTCTTGGTATGTTTTGGTACGTTTTGGTAATGTTTCGATACGTTTTGGTATGTATCGATACGTTTTGGTATGTTTCGGTACGTTTTAGTACGTCTTGGTATGTTTTAGTATATTTGGTACGTTTTGGTATGTTTCGATACGTTTTGGTACATTTCAATACGTTTTGGTACGCCTTAGTATGTTTCGCTACGTTTTAATTGGTATGTTTTAGTACGTTTCAATATGTTGCGGTATCCCCTGAGCATGAGCATGATTGTGAAATATGGCAATTTGTTCTGCAAAACAACAACATAGCTACTAGCTGAGCTAGCAACAACCAAGCTGAGCTGCGCTTGGGAATAAAACTTACTTTGATTTTTCACGCCTGTTACATAACCCTTCGTACGCCAGTCAACAGTAGGTGGTAATTCCACATTGCTAGGCGGTAGGAATTTCGAACCATTGGCATTTGTCACACCATCCTGGTACATAGTACCTAGCATGAAGTACCGGTATTCATTTGCAGTCAGATCTCCAAAATAGTTCATTGCCAAAGTATAGCTATGTTTACCCTTGTTGTGCTCTTCCACTCGCTATTTCGTAAAGAAAGTTAAATTATTAAAGGTTTGCATTGTCATAAATAATAAGCAAACAAACATGCAGTGAAATAAAAGTAGTGTGCTGCGTAGGCAATGTTAAACACAAATCGAAATATAGTAAGGTTGGAGTACTGCCGAAATTATTGAACGTAGATTTCTAACATTTCGAGCAAAGGCCCTTCGTCAGAGAGAAACAAGTAGTTAGACAAATAAATAAACTAAATGAAATGCAATAAATGAACGAACAAATGAAATAAATGGCATAAAAAGAACGAAATTAGTAGAATTAGTGAAATGAATAAAACAAGCAAAATGAATGAATGAATGAATATAATGAATGAATAATGAATGAATGAATGAATGAATGAATGAATGAATGAATGAATGAATGAATGAATGCGGGGATGAATGAATAGAATGAATGAATGGAATGAATAATGGAATGAAATATGGAATGAGTGGAATGAATGAATGAGGGGATGAATGAATGGAATGAATGAATAATGGAATGAGTGGAATGGAATGAATAATGGAATGAATGGAATAAATGGAATAGAATGAATGAATGGAATGAATGGAATGAGTGGAATGAATGGAATGAATTAAATGAATAAATCGAATGAATAAAATGAATGAATGAATGGAATGAGTGAATGGAATAAATAAAATAAAATGGGTGGAGTGGAATAGAATGGAATGCAATGGAACTGCATAAATGAATGCAAAAATACATACATAAATGAATAGATGAACAAATAAATAAGTAGATAAGTGAGTAAGTAAATATTTATCCAGAGTGAAATACATAAAAGGAAAAAGTCGCACGCATGCACCTGAACAAAGTTAAACTTTGTTAAAAACGATTATTTTTATCATTAGAATCGACCCAATCTATTCCAGCTGTCATGTCACAAGTTACACGACTTATTAGAACTTTATTTGATGTCAAACCGCAGTTTGTTTTTCAAATAAAATTTATTATAATGCGAAACAATTATTTCGCAATGCAATTCATTGGGCGGCAATGACCCCTGCAGGCACGCTTAAAAACCTCAAACGTCAACGACTCCATTAAATGAGATTGTTATCAAAAACGCGTCGCTATTAAATTGCGGCCTTTTTTTAATTAAACGGAAATTGTATACAGCCAGAAAATCCTTCAATTTCACTTTCACTTTTATGATTTTATCTAACAGGTTTGAATTAAAAAGTAGAGTGCTGCGCAGGCAGTGTTTTGGATAGAGCGAAATAAAATTCAAAAGATGGTAAACTGCCGAGATATATTTGTTAGAAAATTTCAGAGGCAAAGCTTAGTGATGTATACAGGTCCACAACAGGATTATCGGGACATGGGATAACGATTAGTTTGATAACGATACAAGTGGGAAAAATGGACGAGATTCGGGATTTCGAAAAATGTTAGGGATATATAATAGAAACTTTTCCTGACGTGATTCGGGGAAATAAAGTCATAAGGAGACTGAAGAACGGGATTTCGAAATAACGAAGACGTTGGTTGGGCCTAACGTGTTGAGATACGGAAAGAGTAGCAAATATCGAGCGGGATATTCGGGATTTGAGGGGCTGTTCACACGAGACCGGGTTATCTCGGGGGGTAGGGATAACTCGGGGGCTAGGGTCAAAGTTGACCCTATTTCACATGATAAAACGCAACTACCGAGTTGTCCCTGGCCCCCGAGATAACCCTAGCTTCATGTGAACGCTTCACCTCGAGTTATACCGAGCAACAGCATAAATACGCATGCCTAAGTTGACCCTACCCCCCGAGATAACTCGGGTGAAAGCGTTCACATGGAGGTAGGGATAACTCGGGGGCTAGCGTTACCCTATCGCTCCAACCGAGTTATCCCTGTCCCCCGAGTTATCTCGGTCTCATGTGAATGGTTTACTTTTTTAACATGGGAATAAACTAACACCCGAGTTATCTCGGGGGATAGGGATAACCCTACCCCCTAAGAAGCCTATTGTGGATCCTCTGTATACAGTTGAGAACCTTTTATGAGCCAACGTTTCGTTGCCGACTGAAGTCTGTCTTGTGTCGTGCTTCAAAGTTATCTGATGGGCTCTGATATTTATATTTATATTACGTTTCCCGGAACTCCGCTCGAAATGTTGTATTGCTACCCCATGACAAACTGCCGAAATTTTTAGCAATGAAAAACCTTTTCAGGTTAGATCATTCAGTGAATCTTGTAGAATTAACTAAGTATTAGATTAACAATGGTGTATTTGCCTTTTTTTTTTACTAAATTAGCTTTCAAGATAAATATTTACTTAAGTCGCTACTTCGTAATTAAAACCAAAAAAACTCGTGACGTGTACATGTGTGTGTTATTTCGAGCGTAAAATGAGACTAAAAGACATGCAGATGTTAGCAAAGATACGAGATAATTCACTCAGCCTTACTTACTTTCAGGTTGGATCTCCAGATGGCTTTTCTGTAATTCTCTTCATATTGGTCTTCGTACTCTTTCTGGTGAAGGCTTTTCCACGCTTCCCATTGCTCGTCCGTGCCGAATTCTTCTTGCGCTGCGCTGCGGACGCCGGCAAGTGTTGCGCAAACAAAGACAGCGATCACCAAATAGTTCATTTTGAATCGAGAGTCTGAAGAACTGTGATTCACAAGACGAGTTTTGTGAATTTATATGAAAAGAATGACGTGCTAGATCTTGTAAGGAACGTGACAGCGACAAGCCAGTGTGCGTGTTTAGCACGAGCACGCAATCCCGGTTTGGCAAGAGGTTGCAGTTCGTCTCGTCTGACTGTTATTTGATACCGAATACAGTCACATGAATCAAGCATGATGCGATCACTGTGACGTAATCACTGTGATGTATTATGCAATGGCCAAAGGTTACTGAAGGATATGTAAGACAAGACTTTTAGTCTACACTGATTTCATAATACAAAATTCTTCAAGATTTTTAAATAGGTTTAAACCTATTTATCGGGCAATCTTTTCCGTATTAGCCTTCACATACCTCCAGTTTGAAATAAACTCGTAGTAATTGTAACTTTTCTATTACAATTAAAAAATGAAAAAGAATTAACATATGTTACAACTTATACTGTCGGATAAAATATGTTTATGTAAATAGCAAAAAGCATGCCAAAAAGAATCATATCATGTAAAAATATAAGAACTGATTTAACACGTAGAGACTAGTTCGTTTTACGTAAATAATTGGAATTGTATTAGTAAATTAGTTATAGGTCAAGGTAAAACTTGTATTTAGTTACGATAAGCCATGCATGTATGTATAAATATAGATCGGATCGAAGAAATTGTAAGGGAAGAAATGTAGAGGGGAAGAAATTCGATGGGGAAGAATTTATACGGGACGAAATTCCATAATAGTTGTTATTGAGATGTAGTTTAGAATGACATTTAGCCAAATAACTTCACATTGGTTAGGTATAAATAGGAGTGCACGATAAGTGTTTAGGCAGATTGCAGATTGCAGAGTGCAGATCGAATACAGATTGAATATAGTTTGGCCGGAATAGAGTGATTAATATAGAGTGTTGACGATTCTTGAAGATGAAATAAAGTATAGAAAATACGCAGGGTTTCTACGACATATACAAACCCAAGGTTTATTTTTGGTATAATATGTATTATTATTATTATTATAATATCAGTATATAAATATGTATATATATATATATATATATATATATATATATATATTATGTATTTTTCAGCTTATATTTTGTGAAGACTGAAGAAGAAACTTGTGTCAGATAGAGGAAAGGAAAGGAATATCTTGATGCCTTAACCTTTTTCAGTGACATGTTTTATTGTTTTTAGCAAATGAGACATTTCGTAACATGCATGCACATTTTGTCCCATTAACGATTATTTATTTATTTATTTATTTTTTTATTTATTAACTTTGCCTCAATACAAGACACACAATTAAGATATGAAACTACAAAGTTATACTATATGAGGCTGGGTAACCGCAACAGCTAAAGCCAATTACTGCGGACCCTTAACAAACGAGTTATAAAATATGAGATACTGGACAATCAATCAGACGAAACGGTACGACTAACACACTAATAACAACACGAAGGTACAGTAACGAGATTACGACTACAGTTACATTTAACACACACGCCTTTCCAGGTGCGTGGATCGTTAGAGGAGTACGTGTCCTTTAAAGCTGTAAGGTAGTAGTTATAGAGTTGTGACTTAAAAGTTGTGAGTGATAGAGATTTCGAAATTAGAGTTTTTGGTAGAGAGTTCCAGGTTCTTGTTGTCCGGCAGATATAAGATTTTTGGTAGGTAGAGGTTTTGCATTTCTTGGTTTGGTAGAGGTAACAGTTTGAGTCCAATGATCGTGTATTTCTATTAGCTTGTGGCGTTGCAATAGCGTTTTTGTCGAGGGTGATTATACCGTGATTAATCTTGTAAAAGAACAGCATATCCAGGTACTCATGCCAGTATGACAATGGAAGAATTTTGCAAGCCAGAAGCCTTTGTTTATAGATCATATCACAGTTAAAGGGTAGATTGAGCATGTATTTGGAGGCTCGTCGTTGTACGTGTTCGACTTTCCTAATTAGTTCAGTGGATTGAGGAGACCAGATTTGCGAAGCATATCCCAAGTGTGAGCGAACCAATGCAAAGTACAGTTTACGCCGGATAGAGAAGTTATGGATGTTATGTGTGCACCTTCGTATACGTCCTAACATTTTGTTAGCTGCACCGGTTTGGTTTGAGACTTGTTTTGACCAAGTAAGATCTTCATTTGTCAGAACACCTAGGTCGCGTTCACACTTGGTTGTCTCTAGGTTGTTGTTATTCAGGCTGTAGGTATGGATAGTTTTTGCATGCTTTCTGGTGATATGGAGGACTTTACATTTTTGAGGGATGAACATTATTAGGATGAACACGACGCCTAGGTCAGACGTTCACTCAGGCTACTGGCCAAGTGCGGAGGTCTCCTCCACAGAGTGGGGGTTAGACTTGGATCAAGTCTAAGTGGGGGTGGACCGAGGAAGATCAGATCGAAGGATGAATGTGGTGCACATATTTACGATCAAGACAGTTGTCAGTCAGTGCAGCCACATATCTGATCGCTGTTAACTATAAAGTCAGTCAGAAATCTACCAACAACGTGCAAGAACACCTTGATCAAAAGGGAAAGCTGTTCAACTTTTTGTCCAACTTTAATACACCAAAAGCGAAAGGAGCAAAGAACTTACAACATGTCTCACTGCCTCACTCGGTCATACGGCTAACAACTCACCGAAAGCGTGAATAGTAGCGGAAGTAAAAAGTACAAAAATGCAAAATCGTGACACCCAAACCGAGACTCGGCCTACCATAGGGCATAGGTAGCCCGAGTAACTAATGTTTTTATGTTTTATTGCCTGGTTTTGATAAAAAATATTCATATAAGTAAGTGGTACACACACACTTATAGTGAACTAAATTCGAGGTGTGGCCAGTATGGTAATTAGGTGTAGGCAGGTATGGTAAAGTGGTGTAAATAGTGAAAAACTAGTGAAGTTATGCGATGAAAGGTGAAGTGAGGTGAAATGAAGCCGATCGAGGTAGAAAATCGGCCACTTTCATGGGGCAGTTCGCAGTCCACGTGCGTGCTGGCTCAAGTGAGTTCTGAGGACATTTGAAACTGATGAATTTGAGAAGGGTAATGGCTTCGTACATCGCGAAAATTCCACGAGTTGTCAACAAACCGTATTCTATGGCAAGCCCAACATTCGTGCTATGCGCTCGTGGAAGAATTATGGTCGAGCGACGATTTTGAGCGGAGATGTTTGACTTTGAGCTCGGGGTGTCCTCGCTGAAGTGTGCAGCCTGTCGGCCGTGTATTGATGACGTTTACACGCAAGATATTCGTTCTACGCATGCGTAGCTAATACGGGTCAGTCCGTATTTCGCGAGCCTCGACAGCCGCCATTTCCGATCGTGAGATGAGGCAAAGTGGTGTGGATTGGGGCGGAGTGAAGTGAAAAAAAGTGAAGTTATGTGATGTGAGGTGGTAAGGTGAAGTGAGGTGAAATGAAGCCGATCGAGGTGTGGCCGGTGTACTGTGGTGATTAGGTGAGGCAAAGTAAAGTGGTGTGGATTGGGGTGGAGTGAAGTTATGTGATGTGAAGTGGTGAGGTGAAATGAAGGCGAGGTGTGGCCGGTTGCGAATACTATAGTTCTTAGTGTTGTAGTTAAATCACATACATCAGGAGGAGAATCGGATCCGATTAATCGGATCGTGTGAATAGGCCGATGGACTAATAAATTATAAAACAAACAAGAAGCGGCGACGGGGGGAAGCATGCAATACAGTCTGGATCACAGACAGAGAGAGCAGATGTGTGTGTTCTTTGCTACAGTCCAGATTATCCATTTGTTGACATACATGGCTGCTATATTGTCTGATCACAATCAGGAAGCGGCGACGGCATGCAGGAAGTAATACAGCCTGGATTGCAGAGATAGCTGGTTTATGTGCTTTCTTATGAACTAAATCCACAGTCTAGCTTAAACAACATTTTACAACAAGTGTTGCTACAAGACGCTCAAATGGATCCTACAACCCCAAGATCGGGGGCATGACATACAAGGAGCGGCTATTGGCTCTTAATTTATTACCCTTGTCTTACGACAGGAAATTAAGGATTTAACTTTTTTCTATAAAGCTTTGATGGACTTTCTGATCTGCATGTTTCTAACTTTGTTTCGTTTGTTAGTCATAGTCGTGTACCAAAAACCCTAATCTTATACTTCAAGTTCCGTCCTGTAAAACAAGTACTTTTCAAGCATCCTATTGTTAGGAGACTGTTCACGAGCCGCGCACGTGAACAATATGACGTAACAATGACGAACAGGATACGAGACGAACACGTGAAAAGACTGAGTTGTTCTATAGTCTGAAGCCGAGCTGTAATGTACATTATTTGTCGTTGGTCGAGTCGAATCGAAGAAGCCGTATTAAACTATCTTATACCTTGTAGCCGTTGTGTGTGTTATTATTAAAGTTTAAAGATTACCCACAACAGACGGTGGCGTAACTGCCGTAACACTACTTTAACCGAATTGTCCCTCTGGAATTTTGTTTGAAAAATAGCACAACCTAATAGCCACATTCAAATCATTTTTATCGGCTACATATATTCATCTTTATTGACATCTACTTTTGACATTCACTCGATCTGTACAGGGTCACTACATCGTAACTGTTCCTGTCACTAATGGAAGTTTGTTAATGCAGCAACTACTTATAGTCCATGATACATCACCTTGCGGGCCAACCGCCTTGGTTCCTTTTTTGAATTCTAATCAGTTATATTGTTCTTAGCTATGTTATTCTATGAGGTTATGTCCATGGTGCGTTTTGGTGTTTATGTAGTTGGTATAAGTCTAGTTGATTTATATATTTATGTATTTTTAATTTCTACGGGGGAGCGCCCCGCATGGGTCCTAGTGTCTCGTTCGCGCTCTTCCCATGTGGATATTAGTATATTATTATAAATCCATTAAAGTTGTTAGAAAAAAAAAAAGCAGCCAGGAAGCGGAACACGTCTGAGAAGATCTGAAAAAGATATATACCAGATTGCCAGGGCGAGCATGCAGAACGGGAGATCATTTAAAAGATCAATCACTCAGCAATGATTATATAGATAAGCAAGGACTGATCAGTATCGGAAATAACATATGTTGAGCCCATTGAAACAGGTTTCCAAAAAGACTTTGCGAAACACAATTTTAGAAAAGTTTCAGAAAATTGATGCGCGTGAAAATTGAACGGTGATCTAATCAGAGAAAGCTAGTAGTTTAGGAAGCTTTTCAAAACACACTATAAACCTTTTGTTTCAGAAACCGTGTTATCGCTCCTGTCTTCCCTATAGAGTATATATAATGTATGTCCCGTCCATTTGGAACTGCATGCAGAAAACAAATTAGACTGTAGACTGAGGTCACGCTAACTAGAGAGAAGAATGCATAGTTTTACATGAATTTTGAGTGCATGGTGAGGAAGCCGTCTGAAGTGAAAACGAACTTAATACGAACATAAAACTAACATCAGAGTCTGAGGAAATTACGGACCTCTCACCACACTAAGATCCGATCCAACTTAATTGGATCGATTTCCAGGTTCGCTTTGTGAAAGAGTTGACACTCGTTTAGATCGATCTCAGACTCGTTTAGATCGATAGTTTGGTTTGCATTCGAGCGTTTACATTTATTTCGCTTTTGACTTAGATCGTTATCAGATCCATTCAGGTTCGCTTTGTAAAAGAGCTCACACTTTAGCCTTTAGGTTAATCTCAGACTCGTGTTAGATCGATCGTTCACATTCGACCATTCTCACTCATCAGATCACTAGGTTCCCTTTTCCTCCAAAAGATCGTTTACACTTCACGTTTAAATCGATTCGTTTATATAGATTGATCTTGGTTCAAAAGACTCGTTTAGATTCGATCTTGGTCAGTCGCGTTCGAGCGTTCACAATTGTTTCGCTTTTGACAATCGAACGATTCTCATGGACTAAACTCAGATCGCTATAAGTTCGCTTTGGTTTTAAAAAAGCGATTACACTTGACTTTTAGATCGATCTATGCAGACTCGTTCAGTCGATCAATCTCAGTTTGTATTCGCTGGAGCGTTTTCATTCAGATCGTTTTTGGCTTTAGATCGATCTTAGATCGATTCAGATTCGCGTCGTTTAGATCGATCTCATACTCGTTTAGAACGATCTGACGACCTCACACCACACGTCAGCACTTTCGGGGGGAGGCAACTGGTTTAAATGTTCGTCAGGAGCCAAGGAATAAATTCATGATTCATTAATTTTGGTTCAGTACTTGTCAACCAGCTATATAGCATCAGAATGCATTCGCATGAGCGCTAGTGCCCGCGGTTTACTGCCACTAATATATACTATACAACAAACTGTAACGAGTTGTAGTGATCAACATTACAAACTTGTCGCAGGTTGTTTCAGCATTCAGCAACGTGCTAAGACGGCATTGTTTGTATAACCGGTTGCTATATATATATGTGTCAAGGTTGACAACAATCTTGTACCAAATTCATGAGTGATAACGTCATTGGTTAGTTACAAGTTAAAAGTTGTGAGATTTTCGCATGTGGTAGTACACGGGTTTAAGTTTTAATCTATAACGTCGCAAGCACACAATACGGCTAGACAATGAGAACAATGAAATTATGAAAGAATCAAGTACTGACCTGTTTGCTTTGCATGCGCTAAAAATAACGCATTGTTTACGTTGGTATTTCTTTCATATTCATGTTAAAACCTGAAATGAAATTAAACCAAGTTAAAATGCCGTGCATTGTTAACATAATTATATGTCATCTATTCTTCCGAATTTTCCCCCGACGGGGTGCGAGGGCTAAGTGTCCCTAACAAAGAACTCGCTGCAAAATTATACTGGTGAACATCACAATGCACGTATACAGCATCACCATATACACAGCGTCGCCATATCCACAGCATCACCACACGCACAGCATCACCATATCCATATCTACAGCATCACCATATCCACAGCATCACCATATATCCACAGCATCACCATATCTACAGCATCACCATATACCACAGTATCACCATATATCCACAGCATCACCATATGTCCACAGCATCACCATATGTCCACAGCATCACCATATGTCCACAGCATCACCATATCTACAGCATCACCATATCTACAGCATCACCATATACCACAGCATCACCATATCCACAGCATCACCATATCTACAGCATCACCATATCCACAGTATCACCATATCTACAGCATCACCATATCTACAGCATCACCATATCTACAGCTAGCATCACCATATCTACATCATCACCATATATCCACAGCATCACCATATCTACAGCATCACCATATCCACAGTATCACCATATCTACAGCATCACCATATCTACAGCATCATCATATCTACAGCTAGCATCACCATATCCACAGCATCACCATATCCACAGCATCACCATATCCACAGCATCACCATGTCCACAGCATCACCATATCCACAGCATCACCATATCCACAGCATCACCATACGCACAGCATCACCATATCCACAGCATCACCATATCCACAGAATCACCATATCCACAGCATCACCATATCCACAGCATCGCCATATCCACAGCATCGCCATATCCACAGCATCACCATATCCACAGCATCACCATATCCACAGCATCACCATATCCACAGCATCACCATATCCACAGCATCACCATATCCACAGCATCACCATATCCACAGCATCACCATATCCACAGCATCACCATATCCACAGCGTCACCATATCCACAGCATTACCATATATCCACAGCATCACCATATCCACAGCATCACCATATCCACAGCATCACCATATCCACAGCGTCACCATATCCACAGCATTACCATATATCCACAGCATCACCATATATCCACAGCATCACCATATATCCACAGCACCACTATATCCACAGCATCGCCATACCCACAGCATCGCCATACCCACAGCATCGCCATACCCACAGCATCACCATATCCACAACGACACCATATCCTCAGCATCACCATATATCCACATCATCACCATATATACAGAACAATTTTAAGCTAATTTTGTTTCTGTAAGAAATGCTGAAAATAGAGTGACATTCAGGGGCGGATTTAGGGGTGGTGGATTGGGTGGCTAGCCACCCCCCTCTTTTGTCTAGAAAAAATTATTAAAAGACGCTAAATATAATTATTGCAGGTCTAACAGCTCTAGTTGACCGTGAAGTTGCAGTTTTCATTTTTTTTTTTTAAGTGTTTACATAAATATTTTATACTGTAAGTACATGTAACCAGGGGCGTAGGAACCGGGGGGAAACGGGGCATGTGCCCCCCCCCAACTTTGTCACGAAGTGCCCTTACTGCAACAGAAAAGTGCCCTTTTTATGATAAAACATGTGTTTCAAGTGTCCTTTTGAAGTCCTACCCCCTGAACAAAGTGCCCTTTTGAAGCTGTGTCCCTCCAAGATCAACTTGCTTCCTACGCCACTGCATGTAACCTAAAAATACAACCTTTTTTCTATACTGCGGAGTGCTCAAACGTGCTCTCAAATTGCTGGAAGTGCCATTTCAGAGACCCAATAACTCAAAAATTTCCGGGGGAACCCCCTAGAAGGCTCGGCTTCGCCCTAGGACACCCCCCTTTCAACAAGCCTAGATCCGCCCCTGACATTGCCCCTTTAATACTGGCTAGACAAGTGGTTAGTCAGGCTAGACACGGTGCTGCCCTGTTTGGCGCCAAAAACTTAGCGTTTCAGATCTTTATATCCCCCCATTGAAGACCTAGCTATACAAAGAAATGGGTTTATTTTGTTAAGTTTTGGCGCCCTTGCTAGTTTTGGCGCCCCTTCTGCAACCCCAGCTGGGGGGGGGGCTTGGCCCCCCCTGCCACCAAGCCACTGTTTATATAGAGATCAGTGCTGACAACCCAATGGCCCTCGCCACTTTATAGAACTTTTTCGTAGTACTGACGAAACTATAATGTTGATCTTGCGAGGAAAACCGGAGAACCCGGTGAAAAACCCTCGAGGCACTGACAGAAGATAACCAACAACTCCTTCAACGGGGCTTAAGGTGGCTCCCTACGGTAATTTCAATAGGGGACTGGTGACTAGAAATAGTATCGCTACGCATGCGTAAATAGCGATGTTGTCGATTCGAAATTCTATGACCGCGTCGACATCGATGTTAGATTGTAGACGTTTTCTTCGGTGAATTTTGCTAAAATTGTAAATAAGTAGCTTATAAAAAGTTCTAAAGTATATATAATTTTTAAAAATTTTCATGAGACAGAACTTTTTTAAATCGATAATTTTTATAGCGAAAAATCTGTCCATACAACCCTCTCTGATTTTGGGCATGGATATTCTCCACAACAGTATCTATCATCTCAGTAATTTTTAAAAAATTTCACGGAAGCAAACTGAAGACATGCCGCTTCAATTATGCAATATTTGAAAATATACCAAAGTTCCAACGTCATTATTACCATGGTAGCAGCAAATAATTGAACTTTTTTATAGATATTTTATATCTGCGATAGTTCTGCTATAGTAAGGTCTACTTAGTATTTATCTAACAAATTTTTAAAGTTGTGAATAACATTAGATAATGAGCGTATGAAATGGCGCGTATTTATTGAAACTATAGGGAACCACCTTAACTTCAGCGGTGAGAGGCAGCGCGCCAACGGTTGTTCTATACCCATGCCTCCTTTTTTAACCACATACTGTACCCTCCGATGGCTTAGGCAAATACTTTGCACCGGCCCATCCCCTCCCTCCCAGATCTAAGGCCCCGTTGACACTATACCGGATAGGTTTTCATGCCGGCACGAAAACCTATCCGGTATAGTGTGAACAGGAACGATATTTGAAAATCGCGGCTGTTTCTTTTAATTCCGGCGAATAATAATGCCGT
The DNA here is from genome assembly GCA_035771165.1 of Paragorgia papillata. NCBI lineage: Eukaryota > Metazoa > Cnidaria > Anthozoa > Scleralcyonacea > Coralliidae > Paragorgia > Paragorgia papillata. Next base: position 633,445 of record JAWNZC010000025.1, on the reverse strand, counting down.
ACGATACAACCAATCACCACGCTCTATTCTATTAATTTACTTCCGAAACGATTTCGAACTCCGTTCACACTGTAGCTGGAACGGCACAAAAAGCTATCCGATAAAAGATGTACCTCTTTCGAGATCGGAGCGGCGCTGCGACACAGAAATTGTACCAGGCGTTTTGTGTGTGAACAGAAGGCCTATCCGGTGTGGTTTTCGTGCCGGCACAAAAGCTATCCGCGGTATAGTGGGAACGGGGCCTAAATGTCAATGAGATATAGCTGTATGTTTGGCGGCCCCAAGGCTTCAATGTTGGGCTGCGCTTTTCAAAAGGCGAGGCTGAGATCTCTTTCAGACCGGAAAAATAGGCGTGTGAAGTACACGTATAACCACTTCAGTGTTGGCCACTTCGCGGCTTAGTAAATATCCAGTGCTATTCGGCCCCTTCACTACGATGAATAATTGTTAAATATTAATGTATTAACTAATATGGTTTAATAACCACTTCCCGTTCGGAGGGTCTTCCTGCATGCAGTGCATGATCATATTATCTGGAATTATAACCAAAATAAAACGTTAAAGATCCTTTAGACTGAAAGAAGTTAATAACGAATTTCGTTATCGTAAAAGTTCACGCCAATCTTTATATAGTGTCTCAAGTGTCCGTTTCCAAGGGCTTAAGAAAATAATTTTTGCTATGTCACTATAACGCTCCAATTTTTGCTATAACGGAAACATGCCCTCAAAACTGACAACTATATACCCATGATCATATACTTCCTATACGTTCATAGCTTTTGGAAATTTTCATATTTCGTTATGTTTCTCTATACGTTCCAAATGCACTTAAAACTTATAAGCTAGATAATGTTTAGAAATGAAAAGGTTTGGAATGGTATACGTTCAAAAATGTTGTCAGTTCAAATTTCACGAGGTTTTCTTTGTTATTCATAATAAGTCTTTATCTCCCATACAAACTGAATTGAATTGTCATTATAAATGCACGGTCTTTATCTGTATAAAGCCCAGGAACTCGGCCCAACGCGCCTTGGGAAGTACGTGGCTTAAAGTGCCTATGTCATCTTCAGGGACTTTACATATTTATACTAATTGGAACATTCTGAGAAGATTTGTAATATATCTTCTCAGGCGAAACTTTCATCTACATGGACTTTTTTTGCCGTTAAAGTTGACGGAAGTGACGTCGAAAGAGGAATTTGTCTATATGAAAACCACTTTACAGATTCCTCCTTTGACGTCACTTCCGTCAACTTTAACGGCAAAAAAATCCATGAAGATGCAATTTTAGGAAAAGAAGATATATTACAAATCTTCTCAGAAGGTTCCAAATATCCTAAATATGTAAAACCCCCAACCATGATATAGGCACTTTAATCACTGATCTCTATATAAACTAGCCTGCGTAACAGGCATTCTGTTCTGGGGGAAAGGGTTGAGAGGGGCAGCGGAAAGAGGCTATACAGTCGAAGCTCTCCTTGCGACCACTCCCGTAAGCGACCAGCTCTAGTTGCGACCACCCTCACGAAACTCCGTTTAAATTCCCTATTAAACTCTGTTACCAAAAGCTCTCGTAAGCGACCACTCCCGTAAGCGACCGCGACCACCTTTCAGATTCACAAACTGAGCTTTTTCTTTGTTTTTAAGCTCTTGTAAGCGACCACCCTTGAAAAACCCTTTGCAATCAGTCAACACTGCGCTAAAAAGCAATTTGATAACTTTTAATACAGTAAATAAATGTGATTATAAAATGCATAACAATGATTGAGTATTGCTGTTTCTGGCTGGTTGCCAGAATAGAAACGCTGCAGTATTTTTCTGGTCCAATCTCTCGTAAGCGACCAACTTCAGCCATTTCAGTGGGTGGTCGCATACGAGAACGAATTCTCGTAAGCGACCAGTTCTAGTTGCGACCACTTTTTACAGTTCCCGAGGGTGGTCGCTCACGAGAGCTTCAACTGTATATAAACTGGATAGGGGCGTAGGAAGCTTGATAAACTTAGGGGGGCCGACTCCAACGAGGCGCCACGCCACCATGGTTGGCGCCGAGCGGGAAAATTTTCAGAGTCTTCTCTACCTCTTTCGTTAGGCCCTTTCATTAATTCTTTCATTATGATTTGTGAGTCTGCGCTATCCGTTAGTCAGGATGGATTATTATTATTATTAATTGGCCGATCATTGAAATTATATTAAGTATTCTGTACTTGGAGTAATTATTGTGAGCGAACTTAGGTGGATGATGATATTAGCTGCTGCTCTGAGTGACAAACCCGACCGTGGCTGGGATTCCAACCCGCGACTTCGGTTTACAAGTCCGACGCTCTACCGACTGATTTATACATGCCTGCATCATCATATTAGTCAATCTGTACTTAAGCCCCGCACATGCAGACGACCAAGTTTTCCTTGACAAGTTCCTTGGTAACTTTCCTTGCTCGTGTGTACGATGAACACGTTTTTCCCCCAACAATTTTCCTTGACAAGTTATAATTGCTCGTGTGTACGGTTGGACAAATTTCCTTGTTCAAAAGCTGGCATGACCACGAACAAATAAAATTTGTCAAGGAAAAACCTGTCAAGGAAAACTTGGTCGTCTGTGCGGGGCTTTATTATAGCAAGCAAACCATGGAAACAATATCGATTGAGGTATAATCTTTGTCTTTGAATTAAAAGAACGCAATGGAATATTTACCTTCGTGTACGCTAATTGCAAAGATATATCTTTCTAATGACTGTCCTTTTCCTCTATTAGTCGATATAAGCAACATAGCTGAGACAAAAGGAAGAAACAAACGAGCTATCGATAAGCATTTAACAATATTGTATAATCTTATTAAATATTCTATTATTGGACCTTATCTTGTTGCATATATAATAGCCGCAAGTATATATTCTTATATAGAATTAGGAATATTTATTACAAGTATATTTGGCGTTTCACTCGACTAAACTGCATGTTTTAGAAGTTTTTGGTAAAGGGAAATTCGAGTGTTAAGGAGCAGTTGTGACAGTGCAACATCAAGGACTTCCGCTTGAATTAAATGACCTAATTAAGAGTTAGATGAAGGGCTCCGCTCGAAACGTCAGTATTTCGTTATAAAAACTATTCTTGGCAGTTTACCACCTTTTCACATTGCTCTAAGGGTCTATTTATATGGAGCCGAACTACCCAGTCAGCCGAGTTACTCGGTTTGCCGGGATAAGCATTACGTTCTGTTTATATGAAACTGAGCGAGCTACCAGGTGACATAAAGCAACGAATATAGAAAATTCCCGGTATGCCGAGTTAGCCGGGAAAAAGTGTTTACATGGGGAAATGTTTATCCTGCCTTACCGAGATCCCGGCTGCCAGTGCCGAGTTCTCGCCAAGGCGAGTTACTCGTCTGTCTCATATAAACACTGCGGTGGAAAAAACAGTGTTTGTTCTACCGACCGGGAACTCGCCATGTGCCGAGGAACTCGGGCCTGGCTGGCCGGGTAACTCGCCTCCATATAAACAGGCTCTAAGAGTATAGAATAGTCGCAATATACCAAATTCTTTACCAGCATGCATTACCGCCATTTATATTATATACACAATAACACAACTCATTAACTAAACCCTTGGCATGCAGCGACCTCTGTATACTCGGCGATCAGAACACCGCCATCGCACTAATCAGTACTGCAAGTTCGATTCAGGCTGGAAAATGACCTTGATGTTGCATTCTTGCAATTCACATAGTCAGTAAGTCATTCTCGGGTCTTTCTCGAAAATGTTAAACGGCAGACATTGAGGAAAGCACAGAAAATAGTGTTTCAAAACCGAAAACAATGGTCCAAGCAGATCGGATTCTCCATGCATGTAAACATGTGCCAGGTGTCACGGTCTCAGCGATCCCCCAGTCTGACTTATCCCCTAAGACCAACTGCGCAGTTATCCCCTGCTTTTCTTCATTGATATTGTCGTTTATCTAACTCAAAAAATACGTATAATCATGGAGACCATACTTTTATCACGTTCTTTTATGCTCTGATGAAGTATCGAGTTTAGCGAGGCGAAAGCTTAGCGAACTATTATTTACATGAGTTACTTGGTATTGACATTCGTAATAATCACAGGCGTTTTATATTTATACTTACGATATTGATTACCTTGCGACCAAATGTTTAAAAGAACGTGATAAAAGTATGGTCTCCATGATTATACGTATTTTTTGAGTTAGAACAACGACAATATCAATGCAGAAAAGCAGGGGATAACTGCGCAGTTGGTCCTAGGGGATAACTCAGACTGGGGGATCACTGAGACCGTGACACCTGATTGACTTCACTCGCGTTTTTCGATCCGATTGGACATTTGGATTTTGGACTGCAAAGCGCTGCGTAATGACACGAGGCGTATCAAGTCAAACCGTGTTTATAGCTGAATCAGATTGGAGACATCCTTGCTTGAATCTCAACCCACTTCGTGGATTGACTTCAGCCATTCGCGATTTGGATCAGATCGAAAACTTTCAGTCTTCTTCATGTATTAAAACACAACAAGGAGAAACAACATGGGAGATTTGACTTGAACACTCAATCCGCTTCATGTAAACAGGGTCAAAACGTCGCAAAGCAGTCACGTCCAAGCTAAAATATTTCAATTTGTTAGCAAGGCTGTGTCACAGCCCTCACTCAAACTCGTTATGGAACTGTGAACACTTGTATGATAACTGATAGCTACCCTATTAAAATGTCTGAAGTACAGAATATAGAACTCAGCATGTGGTACTTTGTGCTTTGGCGAATTTGATGGCGTTGCATCATAGTATGATAATTATAGCATAACCTCCACGCAGGCTATCTCTCAATAAGAACAAGCAATCGCGAAAGTGTTCGCATGCAGACATGTCCTTTCTCGTACAAAATTCGAGTCAGGTCAGTCAGGGTTGTAATCGTCTTCACAAGGCTGTGAGTACTCATGCAGTCTCAGAAAACAGCAAAAAATCTGTAAACTTGAACGTGTTTTTCATATGTGGTGATAAATGCCCATATTAGTGTCGATCCATATTGTTCATGGATGTCATGTTGGGTTATAAGGCGTATAATAGGTCAAACTTATTAATTCTGAAGTCGTATAGTCTATATACGACCAGGCCTGTCGCATTTAATATATAGCTCTGTCAAACTTAATGCAAATTCATTGTTCTATATATCAAATGGTTATAGACGGCATATTTTGACACGAAAAACGGAAAAATCGTATGACAAGTCTAGTATTAAACAACCTATAGCTCAGCCTTGTTACAACTTGTCACTGCATGAAGTTGGTATCAGAAAAAGGCATTCGCACAACGCTTGTTTCGGTTTGTCGAGACAACCCTGCATATGCAACAATTAGTTGTTTACATGCAATTTGTAACAAGTTGTACACACGTAAAAACGCACAGTCTGATCAGCTCTGATATCAGATCTGTTCATAGTAATGTAGCGACCCTTGATACAGCCTGACAGCTACAGAATGTACCAGCGCTGATGTATAAACATTTAGTTAGAATTTCTAACAGACTGCGACAGCTCCGTAGACAACATACCTGTTCAGTCTGTTATATCAAACTGATACAGCACTGACCGTGTCAGGCTGATACAGTTTTGACAGAATCTGTTCGGAACAGTCTGTTGTAGCTGCAGGTATGATACAGATATGATATCATAGGTGTATCATCGCTGATACTGCAACAGGCTGTATCAGGGGTCGCTACATTTCTCTGAACAGATCTGACATCATTCTGCATCAGGTCTGACACAGAGTGTGCGTTTTTGCGTGTGTACATGGTCATGTCGCGAGTTCGAATCCCAGCCGCGGTCAAGTAGAGATTTTCTCTATATACTTACCAGGTATATATGGTTCGTCACTCGTAGTAGCCTAATATCATTATTCTCCACCCACAATAATGGAGAGCTTAAGCATATTAGGCGTTTTTGAGACACGGACGGTGGCCGGAAGAACAGGAATACAATACAGAACTACTGAACCGCGTATTCTTTGAAAAGACTTTTTTAACCCAAAACAAAGGCTATGAATAATCACATATCTAAACTGTTAGCTCACGAGCTTAAATTTCATCTTTATATAAAAATACATATCCTTTATTTTATATTGTAATGTAATGAAATTATCCCCCTTAAAATACAAAGTTTTCTACTTTAAAAGTATGTCTCATTGTACATAGTACAACAACGATGACAGGCCTCAACGTTCTAGAAGTTCCCGTCGTCTCAAGAACGTGAAAATGCTCTCAATGACGTCTTGTGGAGAACGACGACGGCGTTCACTTTGCTCTTGGAATTCTAAATCGCTCATTATCATTGTTTTGAATGAAAAATGCTATTGAATTAAAACGCCGTCCGTGGCTGTGAAACGTCTGTTGCTTAAGCTCTCTACTTATGAGAACGCCATTGTTACAACTCTATACAGGTTTGCTATACTCAGGCCCCGTTTACACTAGAGCAAAAGTATCCGGATCTCTCTCCTCCGCAAAGGCTTCTTGAGCTTTGTTGAGCTCTTCAATATATAGGGGTTTAACATTGCAGGGGTTTATAGACTTAGAGCATAGAGTAATGCGGTAGAGTGTAATGGGAAATAAGGAAAACCGCTGAAATTCCAAATTTCAGCGGTTTTCCTTATCGCCCATTACACTCTACCGCATTACTCTATGCTCTATAGTCTAAACCCCTGCAATGTTAAACCCCTATATATTGAAGAGCTCAACAAAGCTCAGAGAAGCCTCTGCGGAGGAGAGAGATCCGGATTCACATTGTTTTTCATCCTCGTGGGAATAAAAAACAATGCGAATACGGATACTTTTGCTCTAGTGTAAACGGGGTCTCAGTCTGTTGCGAACACATCTTGTTCATGCATATACGAACTGGGATTTTACGCGTGTATAAACGTTTCTGGCAAAGTGTCTCGCTTTACTTTACTATATAGTTAGAATCACTGATTGAATAAAATCGTAAAATAGTTAACACTTTGAAGCCTGACGACGAGTCTTTAAGGTTTATTCTGGCTAAAGCCTGGCTGCGGTAAGGGGCGATGGTCCAATCATAGACAGTGTTGAATTAGCCAGCAATAAAAAGCTGTATGCGATTGGACCATTGCCTCTTGCCGCAGCCATGCCGCCGGCTCTTACGGCTATATGGAAACCAGGCTTAATACAAGGAGCGGCCGCTGCTTATTTTAGTGTGTTACATAAATTTGAGTGTTACATAAGCAGGGTTTTAGGCAACCTCGTACCCAGAGGTTTTAGGTAGAGCAAAGTGAAAAGGTGGTAAACTGCTGAGAATAGTTTTGATAACGAGAGGTTTCAAAGTGCCTATTTCTGGCTAACGCCAGACGATTTTATTCAGCACAGGGAGAGGACCAGGCCTCAAAGTGTTAATAATCTTGCGGGCCAAAATTCGTGTTGGTCTGTGTCACATATGTGCGCATTTTATGAAGCCGCTGTTACACGATGCAACAATTTGTGAACGCTGTTGCGAGACAGGATTCATCTACAGGTTTCAAGACAGCACAAAAAAATACAGATTTCGGAGAAGGACTTTGACCCGTATTTTTAAATACGACCCATATACGGCGATGAGAGGTTACAAAACAAAGCGAAAAGGTATGAAATGCCGATCGGAATTCTTTTAGGTTTTTGCCACAAAATACGGATGTTTGAGTCAGTGCTGTTGCTGAAAATCTCGACAGATCACAACCTTTTATCCACAACACTGCCTACGCAGCACGTAGGCAGCACTAAACTTTTTTTCAGATGGAAAACAGACATTTTTCTGTTCTTGACAAAAATCGGCGTGAAATGTGCACGTTCAACATATAGAGGGTGATGAAAGTACATTGATATACCCGTTGCTGGATCATGCTATTAACACAAGCTTAGAAATAAGGTTGGTTTAACACAAACTATATGTATTGCCAGTGGCAACTAGACTATAAAAAATCACGTCACTCGACACAATTGATACTAATTCGTGATATCATTTCATAGTTTGTCACTTGTGTTACACGTCTAATAAGACAGTAACACAAAGAACAAGAAATGATTAGCCGAGTACGACACGTTTTTCAAACAATGATCGCCAATTAGAGATTAAAACCTGGTCACCTGCATCCTATACATCTGCCGACAATGCAAACAGTTAGTTTTCGTAACCAAACAACGGTCGACAGAAAAATGTTTTTCAAAAAAAAATTGTTATTTCCCGATGACGAACTGATGTTGACGAAAATAGCCTCAAAGAGTCAAACCGGAATTATTATAAGCTCCTAAATAGAACCGAGGGTCCTTGGTTATAGAGACAAAAGCAAAGTATATTATAATATAGGATATGGTATAATTATTACGAGTTCTCGAACGATCGTTGAAAACAATTAAAATGTTAAAGTCACCACCCTTCGTATATTTACATTAGTTGAACGAAACAATAATATGCTATACAATTAAGTATTGTCGAATCACTGTCTTACAATGTTGTCATATCTTAAACAAAATTCCCGAGGTTTCGTTTGGAACGGGGTTTTTTTTCTTCTCTCAAACCTCATGCACGGCTTGGTGTCTTTATATACACGTCTTTATACGTCTCTTTGAGATCGGAATTTTATACTTGTACATTATAACTACGTACTTGACCCACCCAAACAAGCGCCAGTCCATGTGAAAGCTCTTTGACGTCGATAAACTGTTGCTTGAAAACACATCCGATGTACGCAAGCTTTACACGAACTGCATGTATAATCAAATATACAGTTGATCCCCAACTATTGTCAGAGACTAAGATCAAATCTTCGCTTCGAGTCTTGGACTGCTTTTGTCTTGATTTAAAAAGGTGGGACGCAAGTGTCTCAGCGTGTGCCACATTTGGACTTAACAATTATTTCCTGTCTCCATAATGGAACTGCGGTCTAGCTATCACAGGGTCACTTGGTTTTGTGAGAACCAGCCATTTAAGAGTATAATGGTCTCAGTAATCACTCTCTTGACATTATGAATACCTTAAATAATCGTTTTCTGAATTATAAATATGCCGGCCGCGATCATCATCTCGCGATTATATTGATCCTTGGCAGAGACGTTGTTTTGTCCGACATTTCCTTCATGCTTTCGGGCTTCTCAGATTTATCGTAGTAAACGCTTCGCCTGGTCTTTCTCACCGACAGAGCGAGCGCGCTACGAAACGTAGGCAGTCGCCACGCGTAGACAAACGGGTTCGCCGCGAAGAGAATCAGGTATATGCCTTCGCTTAGATACGCGAACCGTAGGTAGTGCACACTACTGGTACAATGTGGGCATAGTCCTTTCGTGAGTTTGATAATCATGTAGATGGTATGCGGGGTGACTGTGCACATTAGGATAATCATGGTTAGAAGAATAGCCACGGCGAACTGCTTTTCCGATTTCAAATACTGTTGCTTTCGCTCCATGTTAACCCTGCCGCTCGAACGAAGTTTTCGGCCGTGCTTTCGTAACGACTTAAACGACAAAACGTAGAGGACGGTGACAGCGATTAGGACCAGCACGATCTCGATATGAGAGAAAAGATGCATGTAGGAAGCGACGTCGACGAGCCTTGGTTGGCTTTTCTGCTGGTCAAGAATGTTCACGATGGTCGTGAAGACAAACGAGTAGCCCCAAATGATCATAGTCCATATTATAAGTTTCTTTCTCGTCACGATCTTCTTGTAGCGTACGGCGTAGACCACGGCGATGTATCGATCCACAGACAAGGCCAAGACGGTCAAGAAAGCACACTGGCCCTTCACATGAACGAAATTAATAATGAAAACCATCGAGATGGAGGTCCTAACGGGTGACCGAGATAGATTGGCAATGTACCACACAGTGTACACAAATCCCGTGAGCAGGTCGAAGGCCGCCAAACTCAAGGTAAAAACACTCGATGCTCGGGTCTTGAAGCATCGTAGAGGATCCCTACAGACGGCGAAGAGTAAAGCTGCGTTGCCAAAGAACGCGGTAAGCGAGATCAACATACAGAATGTCCACGCGAATGTTTTGAATCCCTCGGTAACATCTGGTTTCTCGGTAGTGACACCGGAGACCGATGTTGAGGTAGAAGGAAACATAAGAAACACTTCTATATGGTTTTAGTTGTCGTCCTTCTCGGTCCCTTCTTGTATTGCGTTCGGACCGACTATATAGATGGACGAAGTTCCCGTGGACAATGCTCGCACTACAGGAAGGAATGAGAAATGTCTTTCAATACTCTCAGGTGACGCAGCTATTAGAAGGAACTCGCCCAAGCGTATCCGAGGCGATCGAATGACAACCACAGGTGTGGGGAGATTTGATTACGACAGCGAGACGGAGGTGACTAGGCAAGAAGCGGCCAAACCCTAGCCTATAGTCGCGGTAGACAGAATGCAGGTGATGTAAACCGAGCTCGCGTTCCTTATATCTATAAATTTCAAACAAAAACACTTGAGACACCAAATACAGCTTTGGGGGAATACATATATATTGCACGGTTACGTGGTGAGCGTAAATAAAAAAAAAACCCAAAACAAGGTTCTTTAATAAAACGCGATTAAACGAGAGAAAGTGTATTATCATAATTCTCTATATTAAAAGGCTAAAAATGCGTCACATATCGCGATTTAGATCTCTTAGACTCCGTGCGGCATAATACGAAAACCGCGGCAAACTCTAATTAAAACATTAATTAAATACGTGGCACGAACAAATATTGCAACGAGCGTTTTTTTAGGCTTTTAATAATTTTTTTAATAATTTGAAATCGTAAGAAAATTAGTGAACATATCAATAAAACAAAACACCAGACAATGGTCTAGAATTTGTTTCAAAAAAATAAAGAAACTGCTCAAGCAAACGGGATTTTTTTTTGTTATAAATCAACCCCCATCCGAAGCACATCCGATGAAGACGTTGTATATAAACATTGGTGAATATAAATCCGGTTTAGATATTTTTAATCTCGGGTTAGAATGTTCACAAATGACGAGAAGATCTGTGCCAGTAATTGCGCGAATTATCTAGAAACTGGAAGTTCAGGAATCGCGGTATGAGGAAAGGTATAAAGAATTAAATTCAAGGCCGTCGAGGGCTAGAATTAAGAATGGGCCACGGGTCTAAATTTGAGTATGGCCACTCCGTCCGAGAGTTAAGGTTTGCAGTGCTGCATGGTCAACTGGATCCAGATCTTAACAAAAGCGTTTTTATAGGGATTTAGCAAAAATTATTAGCGATCTTGGGGGCGAATCATCCTTACTTGGAGCCGGTGGGCGGTGGCTGAATTGCGAAGGACGCAGATAGATCAACGTGATCGAGACGAAAGCATAACAAAGGCGCTCCACGCAGCACAGCAAAGATCTAGAAGTTGATTTCGAAGGAAAAACCGGCAAAAACAACTCGAAGAACAGGCGACCAACTACAACTCCTCCACTCACACGAGTCTCGCGCTCGAGAACAGTGTTAATCCCAGGCGGTCACCTGCATCTAAGTACTAAACTCTTACAACCGGCGGTCTTAGCTTTGGACTGTAACGGCGAGAGGCAGCGCGCAATCAGCACACGCCAGTACATGCACGCGACTCTACTGAAGTATATGTGTTAAGCGCCCGGCGTTTGCTGGTCACATATAGCGCGGAAATGAACTGGAAACCAACACAGGGAACAAGGTCACGAGGAATTAAGACCTGCAATCATATGCATATGTGGATCAACTCGTATCTGACTGACACAACAGGCCTATCAAAGAGAGACATACAGAAAGCTATGGAGAACAGGGAAATCTGGGAAGGAGTTATTAAGAGAAGCATTCGGGCGAGTTCGATCTGACGAGGATCTTTTTGACTCAGTTATTACTACAGTTCGGAAATCACTTGGCTACGCATGTCAAATCTTTGCCTTGCGGCCCTTGCCAATTGTCCAGTATGTAAGTATAGTTATAATGGGGTATTCATGGTTTCCGCATGGTCATGGATACCCACCCCTTATCCATTGTACGTAATAGAAAAATGCGAACGCAATGAACCATTTAAGACGAACACGCAATTTTCAGCCTTGGCTCTCCATCCTAGCCTCGGTAGCTCAATGGTTAGACTGTCTAACCGGTCATTAGAAGGTTGCAAGTTTGATCCCGGAACGAACGAACGAACGAACGAACGAACGAACGAACGAACGAACGAACGAACGAACGAACGAACGAACGAACGAACGAACGAACGAACGAACGAACGAACGAACGAACGAACGAACGAACAGAAGATAAAGCGCTGCTAACTCAAAATTCGTTACTCCCAAACAGATGAATTCACGAACATTTGTGGATAACTGAGGAACAACTGCAATAAGAAAGTGAAAAAGCGATTTGCGATTCTGGGGCTGGCGTTTACATTTATTCGAATTTGCTGATATCTAAATTCAAAATATTCACATACGTTACGTCACGATCTCGAAAGAACAGGGAAAGGATTCATAAAAAATCCTTTTCGGAGTCGACGTTCGGCATTCTCACGTAAACAGCAAAATGAATCCGGTTGCACGGCTCAGTGTGAGCCTTGACTGTCTTCAATTCTCGAGTAAAACCTTTAATGAAACGTCATCGTCATACAATTCTGCAGTTCTTCTACAAGACGTACTTCAAACCTATTGCCGCCATTTTGTTTTTATGAGAAGAATGTGTAGACTTCTACGCAAAACCCACGACAGGTGCGTCTAAAAATAACTTAAGAGGACTTAAGGCTCTTTTCCACTCATCGTAGAAACTTAGTTCGCAGCTTGATGCGAGTACTTGTATATCTCATTAAAAAGAACTCACAACGAGAAAACAAGCACTGCGAGTTGTTTTAATTAGATGCAAACACTCGCAGCGAGCAGCGAGCTTGTTTTTGCGACGACAGGAAAAGGGCCTTTAGGATAGAACTAGAACCATTATATACTATCCATTCCCTCTCTCACCTTTATGCATGCACAATTAAGGTTAACCTTATACTCCCATGCACGATTAAAACCTTTCACTCCCACGGCACCACTGTTCCTCTTTGCGTGAACGCGTGGCGACTTAACGTATTACGACAGACACACTCCCACTAAGTACGCTAGGTCTTTCACCACTCGATCAGGCTACAGTCAACTCTCGCCTTGCGGACACCCCGGCCGAAACTACTATGAAATGTATTGAAATAACTCTCGCTATTACGGACTCTCGCTGTTACGGAATTGCGGACACTTCATGTGGTCCCCAACAAACATTTTTATTGTTCTACTCTCGTTACAACGGACACCTTGGACGTATTTTTCTCTCGACACATGAAAGTGAATGACTTTTTAATTTATCGAGTGATATATTTATGTTACTGATTCATGTTACCGTTGTATTTTTGGTTTTGGAATAAAAAAAATTAAATATTTGAATACAAATTTTGTACTTGTATTTTGACTTGTACTGTGTACTTATGTATCACATAGTAGCATGCCATAACGTACGTGAAAGGGTTTATAACGTTCAGTTCCGAATACGAAGTGAATAATATAGAGTACAATGAATAATATAGAGTACAAATGGTCTTTTTTCTTCACAGACGGTGACTGGAAAGTGCTAGCTAGCAGCCCGCGCCAGTGGCGTGCTGGGCTTTGTTCGTCAGGGGAGGCCAACAGTGAATTTGGCGCCCCCCCCCCCCATGGTTCAGGGGTGGCGCCGGGGATTCCCAACACAGGGGCTAAGGTCTCCGACATGTGGGCTAGTAGGGGGATCTGGGAGAAAAAAAATTCAAAATTTGAACATCTAAAATAGCTTTTTCCAGTCTTTTCAGCGTGAAATTATCGCAATAACCGACAAACTACATAATCTATTTTCAAGCCATCAACAGACGAAAAATCTGTTGAACACCTAGTGCATGGACAGGTCATTAACTTTTGACATTTTCGTTCAATTTTGCAGACAGAAAATGGAATTTTGTGTTGTAATTATTATTGTCAGCTTCTACACAATATAATATACCGTATACTGTATTTCAAAAAAATCTGGTGTATTGGAATTCAGAAGTCTTGTCAGCTTGTCAGAACGACGGAATTCGGAAAGGTGTTGCAGGGCGCGAGGTGTTGTGTTACTGTGAACTGCAAATTTTTCCACAGGCACTGAGATCTCGATAAAAGACAATGCATTGTCTCCAAGCTGACAAGCTTCTCCACAATCTCAAACTCTTGTTTCTCTTTTTGGCTTATCAGATTCTGACAAAATTCTGGCTAACGTTTTTGTGTCATTTGGGGCAATTTTGGCACCCACTTTAACCTTTGGCGCCCCCTAAAAAATTTTTACTGGGGGGGCCATGGCCCCCCGGCCCCCCCTGCCAGCACGCCACTGGCCCGCGCGCTAAACACGGCTTTTTACAGCCAAAATGGAAATACCTTCCCACTTCCGCTTGTTTATTTATTTATTTTATTTACAAGCTTTGCCAAAAATGGCAGGGAAGTCCCACAGAGCTTGTGGCTCCATTACGGGATCCCCAAAATACAAAATTAATATGAAAAACATTAAAACATAAATATTAAAAGTAACTTCCAACCTAAGACTCGTGAATACATAAATTAACAGCACATTTTAACAAGAAGACCGGACAGAGGACGACAGGAGTGACATTTTACACAGACGGTTTTAAAAGTTTGTGGAGTTTCAATATTGTATACGTGTTCGGTTGCGTGCTGGTAGTATTCTAACAGTTTAGATTTAAATTGTCTAATAGAGAGGTTGACATTTCGCAAATGTGATGGCAAGGAGTTGAAAATTCTCGGGTGCTTCTGTAGTTTGTTGTGTTTTACTGTAGTCGCTACTGAAGCGCGAGGAAAATATTTTGTCGAAAAATGTGAATAAAAAGTATAATTTAGCTTTCATGGAATTTAATCATAATATAACGAATGTTTCTCCCAAATCGATACCAACAAACAAATATAAATCAAGAATAAGCGACTTTTATATCGCTAGATTTTTCTCACGTTTCTGCATGTAGCGGCTACAGAAATACAGTAATACACAACAAACTACAGAAGGAGAGGTGGGAAGGTATTTCCATTTTGACTGTAACAGGTGATAAATATGGTAATAATTTGGACAGAGGCGGATCTAGGAATTTTTATACCTTAGTCGCGTCTGACTTATTTGACCGCCCCTGCTGGATGCGGGGCAGTTCTATCGCAATATGGCAACCTCCACAACACTCTTCAAGTATGGAAGAATTCTTGTGGCATGAAACTGAGAACGAAGAATTTTTACCCCCTTTCATAGAATGCCACTCAGACGAACTTTTAGTTTAAGTCGTTTTAATGACAAAAAGAAGTCAAGGTATAAATTAAATCAAGTTGTCAACACAAGGAAATGTTTTAACACGATTATTGCCTGCCTCGTGTTTCACATGCATCTCTCGTTCTCTAATAACGGTTTTATGATATATATATATATATATATATATATATAAATAGGCACGCCCAGGCGTGCATGTATCTACTGCGTTAATGCATATTTCAGTGTGACAAAATTGATGGAATTGTATATATACTTGTAACTACCTTATTGTATTCAATCGATCTAGAGCTGAACAAGATTTTTGACAAAATTGTCTATGCTCACAGGCCATGCTGTGTTTTAACTTTAAAAAAAGAAGAACTCAGAGTAACGCCATCAAGGCACAGGAGGCCAGTTCAGTTCAGCTCAACTGGGGCCAGTTCAGCTCAGCAAAGAGATACTAGAAACCTGCACAGAAGTATACGGATGGTCAAAATTAAAGCGAGATTGAAAGGGATTACAAATGTGACATCCTGGTTTCTGTTGGCACGGCGGCAATTAAGGTTGGGCCAATTTTTGTAAAAACTTGGTCTTAATGGTTCAGAAATCCTCGAAATTTGTAAGGTGACTCGTACTTCATAATCGAATTATCGTACAGCTTAAATTTTGAAGTTTGCAGTTCAGAATAAAGAATTAAAATGGCGTGCCATAGCCCTTTTAATGACCGACGAAATATAATTGGATCAACCGGACTTTCTAATTTGATAGCGCTATCACAAGAAAAAGAACCGACTCTTTTTGAGCCGCCTCATACGAACAGGTGTTCCTTTTGTGTGTCTTTAGATGGGAAGATACTCTTTTTACGGTTTGTGATTGACCTGTCGGAAATTAAAACGTCAAAAAAAAAAGGTGCTGGGCCGTTATGTTTGTGTATTAATTTGGTTTTTAATTAAAATGATTATAGGTTTTGCTTTAGAATGCTTGAGACGTCAATTCAGTCTACGATTTAATTCATTCTGACACCAGGAATAAGGTTAAAAAAAATTCTTGGCAATTCTAAAACATTTTTTTAATATACTTGTCACAAAAGTAACAGGAGGAAGAAACGGGGCATAATACCCCATGCAATTGATATCTAACTCGCAAGATTAACTATATCGTAAAATTCAAAACTCAGTAACTAAAGAACAAATTTTTGTAACCTCAAATATTTAATGCAGAGTTATTGAAAATAATACCACATGTGATACTGTAAAAGAATATATTCTTTCAACAAAATTAAAAATAATTAGACCAAAACGTACATCAATCGGTCACAAAACTTCCTTCCTCCAACGTTAGAGAGATAGTTTATAACTCATTCCTGTCCGAGGGCTTCCCCAGAGATGAATAAAATCGTCTGGCGTTAGCCAGAATAAAATACTCTGGCGTTAGCCAGAATAAAATACTAAAGACCAATTCGGACAGGAAAGAGTTAAACATAGATATAATGTAGTTCATTCAAAAGTAAACAACTGTTAATAAGAACTTTTATTAAAATTTAAAAAAGAAATATTATAATTTTAACCGTTGCATGTTCTGAGTGAACTATTTAAATTTATCTGCTCGTAGAAAATGACGAGGGCGAATGGCTCACAAAACACGAGTTTGTAATTACTTTAATTCTTTGAAAGTTTGCATGGCGATAATAGTATTCAAGATACGTTTTGTGGAAACACCACGTGTAATATTTATTTGCTAAGCTTAATTTCGGCCTGTTGACTCAGGCCTTCATCAGAGCAATATAATAACAACAAGCTTTATAATTTGAGCCTTTATGTATGGTATTGAGCACTTTCCAACATTCCGTGAACAAAATCACACGTGCTCGTTTGTATATATATATATATATATATATATATATATATATATATATATATATATATATATATATATATATATATAAATTAATAAATATAAATATAAAGATTGTTCTACACTGATGAGCTGCAGTACAGCGAAACACGCGTTACTGTATGATTGAACTAAATTAATATGGACATGAATATAAAAGACAGATATTAAAAAAAGAAAGGTATTGCATTATACATTACATGTAACTTCGACGTTAAATATAGACGTTAAATATATATTTTCAACGTCGAAGTTACATGTAATGTAATGCAATACATTTCTTTTTTAATATCTGTCTTTTATTCATGTAAATTCATATATATATTTGTAAATATTTCTCACGATCGCATTTTGAACGAGCTTTAGTAGCTCATATAGGCCAAACGTAGTAAAATAAATTAAAATTATAAATATATATTCCTATATCAAGCTCTGTATACAACTTTGTTATGAGCACTCTATATATAGATCTTTCATATTTTTATAACTGAGAAAGTTTCACTTTAGTTAAACTTTTTCAGTTGCCTGATGATCTCTTAACGCGTGAAACTCGGAGTAGCAACGTTCATTTTTTAAATATAATCTATCTTGCTCTACCTTCAAAAGTATATCGAGCACTCTGTGGTCTATTGTAAACGACTATATACTTTCCTGATCTATTATATCTATATATACATATACTGTATATAAATTTGTATAAATTTCAACTATTCGACTATGGAGTATTTACTTCTCTATACGTTTGGCTCGTAAACTCAGTATTTCGTTCACGAAAATCTCGGCAGTACACCACCTTTATAATACGACTTATAATACATTAATCGAAATATAGTAAGGTTAGATATACTGCCGAAACAGAGAACGTAGGAATCTAACGTTTTGAGCGAAGGCCCTTCGTCAGAGAGAAACGTGAGATACGAAGGGCCTTCGCTCGAAACGTTAGACTCCTACGTTTTCTGTTTCGGCAGTATATCTAACCTTACTATATTTCGATTGTTGTTTCTACACTGCCTACGCAGCACGCCACTTTTATAATACATTACCTATTTTCATATTTAATACAAAAACATTATATCAACTGACCTTCCTAATCCTGACCCAAGCCCACTAACGTGATTTTCAAAATTTAGCGACGTCTGTGTGAAGCACGATTTTTTTATTAATAAGCTCGGGAAACACGACACCAAGGTCACTTTAAAAGCTTTAGATAAGTTTATCTTGCTTTGTTTTGTCTTTTTTTTTTTTTTAAATCCATTAAAATAATCAGACGTCGGTCGTTCTACATCAAGATTCCGGGCAATCGAAATGACAGGAAGAGCATGCATTTTCTTAAATTCTCACGAAAACTTAAACAGAACGGCCACTCATTCTGTAAATAGTATATATATATATTTAATTTATTATCGAGTCGGTTTTCTTTGTTCTTCCGAGGTCTTTATATCGCATAAAGACCTTGAATACTAATTAGATACGAAACGAAGAAAAAAACAAGGAAAATCTTTGTCCAAGGTGGAAAAAAAAGACAAAACTTTGTTGGAAAACCTCCTCGATAATAAATTAAGTCAGATAAATCCCTCGAAGGTCGGGATGTATATGCGATATAAAGTCTTTATATAGCATACACCCCTCGTTCTCGGGATTTATCTATTACATATATATATTATTTAAAAAAATGCAACTCCGAGTTTCACGCGTTAGCGATCATCAGGCATCTAACTTGCTCTACCTTCAAAAGTATCGAGCACTCTGTGGTCTATTGTAAACGACTATATATATATGTAATATTTATAAACCGCGCAGGAGGGCTTTATCGGATATAAAACACGAGGCGATAGCCGAGTGTTTTAGAGCCGATAAAGCCCATACTGCAAGGTTTTTAAATGGCTTCTAAAAAGAATCACTTCATACGTTCATTGGCGTAGTAATTTTGAAAATTAAGCTTATCTCAGCCGTTAAAAACCAGCGAGAAACTTAGAGCGAGTCTATATCACATATATAGATCCGATACGCTCATGATTTTTCTTTGTGTTTTCCTCATGAATTATTAATGAATTTTAGAAATATATATATATATATATACAAAGTATAAAGTATAGTTTTACCTTAAAGTCTTCGCTACCAGAGGTTTCACCCTAAACGGGATCATCAGGCGACTCTGATGATCCCGTTTAGGGTGAAACCTCTGGTAGCGAAGACTTTAAGGTAAAACTATACTTTATACTTTGTATTTTGCTCTATCTATATATGGTATTGAGCACTCTCTAACATTTCGTGAACCAAAAATACACGCTCCGCCCGGGCGGGCTTGCAAAGCGGACGTAATGGAAAACAGCCTTTAAGCATCTAGCTCGGGCTAGCATTCGGAAGGTTGTCGGTTCGAGTCCCGTCTGGAACTTAGAGTTTTCCGAGTTTAACAACTTATACAGCAACATATTACAGCTTGTACAGCAAAAACACACGAAACAATTTGTAAGCATAAATTTGAAGTGAACATTGAACGTCTTATAATTAGAGCTTTATAGGGTTCATTTTAATTTTGAGACGCTATTTCAGTGTAATAAAATGCGGGGGATATGTTTTTATTACTGTAATTAAAGATACCTGAACGGTGATTGGCACGATAATAGTGACCACTAATTACCTTTCAACCCCTTTAGAGTCCGCGCGCTTTGTTCTATACATGTCCGGCAAAACCTTTTACTCAGTCTATATATAGATTATATGCCGATGTATATCATGTACAATCGATCTCGCATCTTGTATAGGGGCCGTTTACACGAGCCGCGCGGGCTCGCCTGGTTAACACTTTGAAGCCTGACGACGAGTCTTTAGTATTTTATTCTGGCTAACGCCAGACGATTTTATTCAGGACAGGGAGAGGTCCAGGCCTCAGAGTGTTAACTGACTCGCGTATAGGATCTTACTGTAGTTGAGTTTAGATCGAAGTAAATCACTACAACGTTTTTTCGTTTGTTTTTGCTGTACAAGCTGTCGTAAGTTAAACTCAGAGAAAAACACTGAGCCACAGACGGGACTCGAGCCCACAACCTTCCAAATGCCAGCCGGATGCTCTAACCATTGAGCCACTGCAACTCAGATGGTAGACCGAGGTTGTATGTTGATTCGAATATCCGCTTGCGACCGATGAAAGAATTTCGCGAGACGAACTTTATAGCTCCTTAGTTTCCCCAGTTAACTCTGCGAACTAGTTCCATCAAGGGGTGATGGCCATTCGGTTATCAGTATCTAAATACCGTCATATGTTACCCTCAATGAGTAAAGTCACTTTACTTTACTTTACCTCACCTCACTTCACCTCACTTCACCTCACTTCACTTTACTTCACTTCACTTCACTTCACTTCACCTCACTTCACTTCACTTCACTTCACTTCACTTCACTTCACTTCACTTCATGAACTTCACCTCACTTCACTTCACTTCACTTCACTTCACTTCACTTCACCTCACCTCACTTCACTTCACTTCATGAACTTCACTTCACTTCACTTCACTTCATGAACTTCACTTCACTTCACTTCATGAACTTCACTTCACTTCACTTCACTTCACTTCACTTCACTTCACTTCACTTCACTTTACGGTGTAATGAAAATTGCGACGTTATTATATTAACATGCATGTTCAATTTAAAGGGCATATGACTCGAAAATTAAGTTTGTCTGATTGAAAAGAACATTTAAAATGACAAAATAACATTTTTTGCAGTTTTTGGTTTCCTTGCTTCGTTTTTGAGATATTCCAGCTTGTTTGATATGCAAATGACACAACTTTTTACGTCACACGTGCATAATGAGTATTATGAGTTACCGAGAGAAGGTATACATATCTTTGCTATTGTGAAACAAAATCACTTGGAATTCTACATGTTTGGTGTTGTGCGTAGAAACACGCACATGCTTCCTTTGAGTTAAGCCCATGTTTTCATAATAGCAAAGATATGTAACCTTTTCTGATAACTCATTATGCACATGTGACGTAAAAAGTTGTGTCATTTGCATATCAAACAAGCTGGAATATCTCAAAAACGAAGCAAGGAAACCAAAAACTGCAAAAGATGTTATTTTATCATTTTAGATGTTCTTTTCAATAAGACAAACTTAATTTTCGAGTCATATGCCCTTTAAGCATTTCTGACAATGCGGCAAAATCAATTATCAATACCGTATATAGTTTCCCCAGTTCTGAATGCTACGAACTATAGTTCCATCAATGGTTGAGGGCCATTGGGTCATCAGTATCTAAATCTCTCATATAATTACCCTCAATAAATAAAGTCGCTTTACTTTAATACAAAAAATCGAGCACACGACATGTTATTCTTACGAAATCCAAGTTTAGTGCACTCGCGGACTGTAAAGTTGATTTTTGTACATATTTTATATAAAAAAATCACTAT
This sequence comes from Paragorgia papillata, assembly GCA_035771165.1. Lineage (NCBI taxonomy): Eukaryota > Metazoa > Cnidaria > Anthozoa > Scleralcyonacea > Coralliidae > Paragorgia > Paragorgia papillata. The sequence goes on along the minus strand of JAWNZC010000025.1, from coordinate 611,852 downwards.
AACCAAGGCTATAAGTTACTTTGCAGATTGGCTAAGGGTTATTTTTGGGCGAGCCTTAGCAAACTTTATGGGGTCCGGTATATTTCTCGACTATAGTCTATAGACTATAGTATGGGGAGCACGGTTGGCGCGTGCTGTTAGGGCGCTGCCTCTCACCAATAGTTAAGCCCGATTGGACGGGGTTAGTACTTGCATGGATGGGTGACCGTCTGGGAATAACCCTATTCTCGAGCTTGAGACTCATGTGAGTAGAGTTTAGTTGGTCTCTCCTGTGCTTCGAGGGTTTTTCACCGGGTTCTCCGGTTTTCCTCCCTCCGTAAAATCAACACCTAGGTCTTAGCTGTAATTCGTGGGCCGATATGTGTCGTATGGCGGCTGCCTGAGCGCCTTTAATAAGCCTTCGACTCGGCCATGTCAAAAAATATTGTAAGGCGCATTTGAAAACCTTAAAGTTGAATTTGCGCGGTATAAATAAATGTTATTATTATTATTATTATTATTAAACAAGAGTGTCAAAAGTAGAGTGCTGCGTAGGCATGCAGTGTTTTAGCAGATAGAGCAAAGTGAAAGGGTGGTAAACTGCTGAGAATAGTTTTGATAACGAAATACGGACGTTTCGAGCGGAACCCTTTATCAGAGTAAAATGTGAGCGGGATCCGTTAGCAACGTCAGTACTTCGTTATCAAAACTATATTCGCGGCAGTTTATACCACCTTTTCACTTTGCTCTATAATCTATAGATCAGTATAACAAGGAGCTCTCTTTAATATTAGTGTAAAACAAATCCAATAAACCAGAACTACACACTCACCTCAGACATGAAAGCTATGTTAAAATGAGTATCTGACCAGGGACTATACAGATCAAGCAAGTGTTTCGTTGCCACAGAGCGTAGGCTGCATGTATGCTTAAAGGTGAGCAATAAACTTAATGTAACAGGTAAGCGGATGTGCTATTTATGCAAAAAGATCGCGAAAAACAAGTTTAAAATAGCAGTACCGGACGTACGAGCGTGAATTAATAAGCATTGTTATCAGGTACTGCATGGCAATAAAGGTGTGCTCAAAATGACCCTTCTATACTTCAAAATTCATATTCTACGGATTTTTGGCGTTGGAAGTATTTATTTATATATATATATATATACAAACGAGCACGTGTGATTTTGTTCACGGAATGTCGGAATTTTAAAAGCAAACTGGAACCAGTTGCAAAAATGCATCTATTGAGTCATCCAAGGTCGTTTCGACTGATACCAATTATAGTTTCCGCCTCGTTACTTTTAAAGTTAGATGAGTTGAATTACTAGTATTGTTCTTAGGGCCAAAAAAACGATTCGAAAGTGAAAATCGGAAACTACGAGGAAGAGAAGATTACACGGAAGATGAACAATATCTGGCAATTTGGCTTGTTCAAAAACTAAACGTATACTTCCACCTGCTTTGCTAATAGAGCAATTATCCAAGCTAATGTCATTAATAAACGCTTTCAGGTGGCTGCTATTTTAGGCCTCGTCCATTAAAAGTTGCGTTCGTAAACATGCATATGTTCTTCAATACGAAAGTGTAAAAAAGAAGAGTGCTGGCGTAGGTAGTGTTTTGGATAGAGCAAAGTGAAAAGGTGGTATAAACTGCTGGGATTTTTAGCAACGAAAAACTGACGTTTCGAGCAGAGCCCTTTATCCATTCTTGGGACGCATTTACGAACTTAACAGGCAGGAATGCTGCCTGAGCCGGCCCAAAACAGTCCCTTTAGCTACTGTTTTACTTTGTTTAACACCAGATGATTTTACTCGTCAAAGAGAGAAGCCTCAGACATCCTAGGCAGCAAATGGGTTAACAAGTGATTAACCAATCTCGTACCTGAGGGGGCCAAAAACGGCCCCTTTATTGTTTTACTCTGTCTAAAGCCCCAATCAAACGAGAACGCAAGCTGGCAGTCACGCTATCTCAGTCAGCCGCTATGAATAATTTCCCGAAAATATCATGTACCGTGACATAGTTAAAACTTGTTTAAAACACGCATGAAACCTTTATTTTGTTAATTTGGGTGTTCGAACGACCGCCACAGAAATTCTGACTGCCAACTTGCGATGACTTGCGTTCTCGTTTGATTAGGGCTTAACGCCAGACTATTTTACTCGTGAAACAGAGAACCCTCAGACATGCTAGGCAACAATGCATGGTTAACGGTGTTCCTAACCTCAGAAAGCCACAAGGTTATTAGTGTTTACACTATTAAGGTGGCACTGGAGGCTGATTTTGAAAATCTTTAAATTCGCTTTTAAATATGGATTTAGTAAGATTTAGTGCTAAGTTGTAAAAAATACTAAAAAAAATTTTTGAGACCAGGGGGGGTGGGGAAATGAAATTTGATCTCCATATTAACAATTTTAAATGGTCGAATTTTGCTCGTTTCATGCGTCACAACCGTCGCGTTTTGTGTAACGGTTCCATTGGGCAATATGCTATAGCCTATAAACCTGAACTCTTTTCCGGGTCGGTGGATTGATCAGATCCTAACAGACACAACGTCCTAGAACTTAGACGAATTTTGCTCGTTTCATACGTGATATACGTGATAACTGTCGCGTTTTATGCAACGGTTGTGCAATATGCCACAGACATGAACTATTTTCCGCGTCGGTGGATCGATCTCATCTTAACAGATACGTTATATATATACGTATTGTTCCATACACAAGTCACAAGCGTTCAGTTTTATGCAAGGGTTGTGCCATATGCTATATTAGCCGCTAATCATTTCCCGTCCATGTTTTCTCTCTCGCCTAATGTTAACCAGAGACTTAAAATACACGAGACTTAAAAGTCAAATCTGCCTAGAAAACAGTAACTCGGAGAAAATTAATAAGATAACTTATACATGTCCTATGATATAATGTATTTTTATTTTTAAATGTCTGAACAATTTTTTTGATTCAAGATTTGAACCACTACCAAATAGCAATTTCCACCAATACCATACTAGAAACAAGGCCAAATTCCACTTACCTAAAGCTAAGACGAACTGGGGAAAACATAAATTAATTTATCACGCTCTGAACGATTTTAACAATTTAACTCCTGACTTTCATGACATTAACTCTTTCCTGTCCTAATTGGTCTTTAGTATTTTATTCTGGCTAACGCCAGACAATTTTATTCATCTCTGGGGAAGCCCTCGGACAGGAATGAGTTATAAACAGTGGCGGACACTAGGGGGGGCGAGGGGGGGGGGGGGGGGCGATCCCCCCCCCCAATAATTTTAGCTGAAGCTTTCATTTTGAAAAGTGGAAGCACAAGAAAGTTTTCATTTCAAGAAGTGGAAGCACTACTTATTAGTTATTACAATAACAACAGCAGCAAAATGGCGTGTTTTAATAAAAACAAGCGAAAGTATTCTAATCCCACAAAATAAGTGTTATGAAGTAAGTAAGTTTGGATAAAGAAATTTCTTACAAGTTACAACATGCTTGATGCTTCGCATTTTTCCATTGTCATTTGAATTTTGCTTCGCAAAATATTTTCTCTGAAATGTTGTTTTTTTATGCTTAGCATGTGATTTATAACAAAATGCTTTAGTATTTTATGCTGGCTAACGCCAGACGATTTTATTCATCTCTGGGGAAGCCCTCGGACAGGAATGAGTTAAGTCACTGTCATTGTTCAAACTTAAACCTCTTAACTGCCACTATATGTAATCATGTCTAATTTTTACTACCTTATATATTTACGTATTTCATTTATGTTACACAGCGCTCCATTGAAAAACACTTCGGTGACATGGGCTCCCTGTTAAAATATTATTATTATTATTATTATTATTTAGTAACGGTTACAAAGCAACTCTTATTCAAATTCTCCACAATAAAACGTCTACGTGTGTCAGTTCTCGTCACTTTACTCACCGTTAAGCGTGAAAATGATTTCAAACAGAGAAAAACTGCAATCTTCTGAGCAGCAAATGCACGGTTGTCTTTTTTTGTTATACGCGCTGTCTAAAACCCCGACTATTATTAGTCTAAAATGCACGATTATTTTTCAGCTCCAAGACGACCAGTTCCTCGACGATAATGCATGCTTGTTCTTCCTGATACTAGAAGTAGCGCGAGATCAAAACTGAAGATAAGGACTTTAGAAAGTGATACCGTTTGTCAAAATTGCACATGGGGTGCTACAAACAGAAGCCCTGATTGGTCAAAATGTTTATTATTTACTTTCCGTCTGGCACAAAAAAACGTTACCTAAATGAGTAATTAGAAAATCACTTTCATCTATGTCGTGATAAGTTAGGATTCAATTAGGCTTGATCCCAGCGCCGACAGGTGCTCTGTGAGCCTGCAGTTTATTGTCCTCATCCAACGGCTGGTCAGTGGTACAAAACAAAGGAGCGGATGGCTATAATCATATGAAGAATCTGCAGTCTCTCTTTACAAGAAATTTCACCTATCTTTAATTTTAAGATCCATCTTGTAGCGCATCTTTGAATTCTCTTAATTTTGGTTTTGATGTATTCGACGGAGACCAAATTTCGGCACCATGACATAACTGTGACTCGACAATTTACAAGTATAAGTACAACGTCCACCAGAATTTTGTTTCAGTCAACAGAGGACAAGTTCTCTTGAGCAGACCTAGCAGCTTATTAGCTCAAGATACTATCGTACGAAGATGAGAAAGATTACTGGTCACAATCACACAGAGATCTTTCTCCTCTTGGACGTGAAGCAATGGGGCTGAGGAATGGTAGTTATCTAGGTACTGTTGGTAGTTATAGGCCACAAGACTTTTGTCAGCACCTTGCATTTAGATACGTCGAAATTGATGTTGCTGTCGTTGCTCCAAGTGTTGAGGTTTAAGGTTGTAGGCTCTCACAATCACTTGCGGATTTAATGTTTCTATACAGCTTTGTATCATCTACATACAGGGCTCCATGATGCATAGATCCATCATCCTTACTTGTTGCAGCCGGTGGCTGAAGTGCGAAGGACGTATAGACCAACGTGCCGGAGTCATCTATAGGCATATTTACATGGCAGACTGCAGACAGACCTGGAAAAACGTGGGATTTCGGGATACTGAGAAACATTCGCCTTGACCAACAATATTGCAACTACGTTGCTATGCACACAAGTGTTGCTATGCACATAGAGTATTGCTATTCACAATAATTATATACGCGAATACCAAGACAACAACCCGGTCTTCGTGATATTCACAGCAGGACGTAAGTTGTTTTCGTTGAATGATTTATCAGTTTGGACTCTGATGAGAAAACCGTTGGCTTTCATGAATATAAGTCATTTTGATGTTTATTGTCGGAATCGCACCATCGCGGGTTTGTTTGTCGTGTCGACGCTCTAGGATATGATCTCAATACCGAAGAAGCCCACAACATATACAAAAGGAGTTAGATTCGGCAAGGTCAACCAACTGAATCGTGCAACTTTTGGGAAGTTTCATTTATTTCCTTCGTGAGTTCGTGCGAGAAGAAGAGGAGACGAGTTTGTGGAACGATCGACCATTTTGTGTTAAAACTATTCATTATTTTTAATGAAATTCTTACAAGAACTTTAATAGGGTAGTTAGTAGTTACTGAACGAGTCGCAGAATATGATAATTTTAGTGTATTTGGCTCGATCTTTATACGATCTACTGCTACTAGACTACGAGCATAGGCGAAAAGCTATTTCTAATCGGACTATTTTATTGGTTGAAAGCCATCACGTGCTCGGTAGTTGCACTCCCCTTCTCTTTTCCCTTCCCGCTCCGCCCTCGCGTATCTTCGGAGAGTATTCGGCTCGCTCGTCGTGGGCTCATATCGTCAGCGGTTTTATCGAACTCGGCGACTCGCACAAAACGTCAACAACTTTAGGTAAGTAAAGTTTAGTTTATTTAGAAGACGTATCACATTCTAACGTGCTCCCTTGGTCATACTGGGATAGATCCTGACTATATTTCCATGACCATATCCCTGGCTGTCTTATGTTGTCATCAGCTGTCCTACAAAGATAGGTCCTGACTATTGTCTAGGTCAAAATCTTGGTCTCGGACTAACGACACTTGGATTGAGACCACTAGGTCAAAATTTCGATATTGTCCAGACTAATGGGTCTCAATCTCAAAAGTCTCAACTACAACACCAGTGAGTAAACATCGAATAATTTTTGTTTCTGACCAAAATAGATTGTTTGGAAAGTGCATGTGACAAGCGTGCAAACACAGCTAACGAATTAACAAAGAAGTTTTGCAAAATGTACCTGTATGATTGAATTTTCTGAGCTGAAAATGTGTCTGAAAGTTGTGCTCATACATTTTAATGATACATATAAAAATTACAAAATTCTCTATTAGTAACGTCATACCTTGGTAACAAATGGAGAAACTTGATCAGCACTATCTGGGTAATCTCAAGAATGTTTCTTGGCACTCAATTTTTCCTTATCCTTGTCTTCAAAAGCACCATCTGGTGTTTTCATATTTTTGTTGATTAGAAAAAGTCCAAGTATAATAAACGATGCCCCCATCCACCAACGAAGAGATAATATTTCACCAAACACAACCATGCCAAACAAGGCCTGCAAAAGTAAGGTAAAACAATTTTATTTATTGAGGGTAACATTTTGACAGATGCTTAGATACTGATAGTACTACCCTTAAATCTGAAAATTTTGTATATTTGACAGTGGTACCAATCAAGCAAAAATCTGAAAATTTTTTAAGCTCAACAGTGGTGCTGAGCTTACAAAAAATCTGAAAATTTTGTACACTTGGCAGAGCAATGGCCCTGAGCGTACAAAAAATCTGAAAATTTTGTATGCATATTCAGTTTCATATGATCGGCAGTGGCCCCGAGCGTACAAAAATTCTGAAAATTTTGTACACTTAGCAGTGGCCCCAAGCGTATACAAAAAATCTGAGAACTTTGTACACTTGGTTCAAGTGTACGATCCCCAGTCAGCTGGAGATCGTACAAAATTTCCAGATTTTTTGTACGATCCCCAGTCAGCTGGAGATCGTACAAGATTTCCAGATTTTTTATACGATCCCCAGTCAGCTGGAGATCGTACAAAATTTCCAGATTTTTTGTACGATCCCCAGTCAGCTGGAGATCGTACAAAATTTCCAGATTTTTTGTACGATCCCCAGTCAGCTGGAGATCGTACAAAATTTCCAGATTTTTTGTACAATCCTCAGTCAGCTGGAGATCGTACAAAATTTCCAGATTTTTTGTACAATCCCCAGTCAGCTGGAGATCGTACAAAATTTCCAGATTTTTTGTACGATCCCCAGTCAGCTGGAGATCGTACAAAATTTCCAGATTTTTTGTACAATCCTCAGTCAGCTGGAGATCGTACAAAATTTCCAGATTTTTTGTACAATCCTCAGTCAGCTGGGGATCGTACAAAATTTCCAGATTTTTTGTATGATCCCCAGTCAGCTGGGGATCGTACAAAAAGTCGTACAAAAATTTGAAACTTTTGTATTCTCAGCAGAGGTGTCAAGCGTATAAAAAATTTTTTGCAATGCACTTTGGAAATGTTAAATTCAAATCCTGAAATACTGTTTCTACTAACTGCAACTTACACTAAAGATGAAATTTGAAGCACTATTAGTTATCATTGCTTGAGCAGATGAAGATGAATTTCTCAATGACTTCACAAACAAGGTCCACATCAAGCCATTAAATAAAAACATTAAACCAAACAAGAGGATTCTTGATAGGAAAACAACCTAGTAAAAAAATTAAAGATATTCTTAGCTGCTTCAACATTTCCACAACAATTTACAATGTCTTTTACTTGCTGGAAAGTAAATTAAAACGCATTAGAGTAAACTGTTCTATTTTTGTCCCGACAATAGGACTATTATTTTTTATTAAGCCTGGTTTCCATATAGCCGTATGAGGGGCTAGGGCAAGGGGCGATGGTCCAATCATAGACAGTGTTGAATTAGCCAGCAATAAAAAGCTGTATACGATTGGACCATTGCCTCTTGCTGCAGCCATGCCACCGGCTCTTACAGCTATATGGAAACCAGGCTTTATATAAAATAGAGGGCTCATTTCATTGATGTTTCCACCACTAATAAAAACAATAATCTCACATGTGTGATTATTTATGATAAATCTCACACGTGTCGATCATTGTGAAACATATTAGAGTTTACTGCTCTATTTTTGTGGAGAAATAGAACTATTTTTTTTAGTATAAATACACTTGTGATTATAGAAAATCACACACGCTGATTGGTCGAGCTACTTCAGATTAAATAGAGAATAATACATGGATGTGTGGAAATATGAAATTTATTTCGAGTGTTGACCAGGATATCTCACGAGTGAGCTAAGCAAACGAGTGACATATCCTGTTCAACACGAGAAATAAATTTCATATTTCCAAGCATCCATGTATTGTTCTGTTTATTATATAAAAAATTGTCCTATTGCCTTGCAAAAATTGCATTAAACTATAATGCTGATTCAGCGATAATCATCACATGTGCAATTATCATAAATAATTGCACATGTGAGATTATCACTTTTATTAGTGGTGGAAAAATCAATAAAACACTCTATTTTATATAATAAGTAATAAATCCCGAGAACGAGGGATGTATGCTATATAAAGACCTGAGGACGCGCAGCTTCCGAGGGCTTTATATCCAAGGGCGGCGGAAGGGGGGGGCTAGGGGGGCTATAGCCCCCCCAATATTTCTGACGAGGGGGCTAAGCCCCCCCAATATTTTTAGGTCTAATGTTAAAAATCGAACCGGTTCGCACCTGTAAAGAACGTACTGCGAAGCGTGAAATTAAAAGTAATCATTTAGAAAAGTTAAACTAAGAACGCTTGTTACAATACAAGAAGCGCGTCAAATTTAATTTGCTAATCTTGCAAGTTGCACTGCCAACAGTATTCAGCGAAAGATAAAATGTTATTGAAAGGTCTGGTAGGCGTAAAAATGTTTCCTTATTTAATAATTTAATCCGACAAGGAGACAGAAAAAACTCCCACGGTTACTGATGGTTTATATAGCTGTTGCGTGTTGTGTTGCATGCACGCAAGTGACGTAACGCGTTCAACGTTGTTCGGCTGTTGTGCAATTACTGTAGTTGGAGAAGATTGGAGAAGATGCCAACGACGAACCATCAAGAAAAGCATCTGGTTTGTTGGCCCTGATGGATAACTTTCAAACATTCTTCGGTCTGAAACTCTCATTCATGGTGTTCAGCGCAATGGAGCAATTGTCTAGAACATTGCAGAGCAGTGACATCAATGCACAAGAAGCTTGTTCTGCATCTACCCAAGCCGGGCATTTTCTTAAGAGGCAAAGATCTGATGAGCTGTTTACGGCTTTCTATCGTGACACGGTCAAAGAAGCAGAAGATCTTACCCAACCTCCAACGCTATCAAGACAAAGGCGAATCCCACGGAGAATCGATGATGGTGCGCCCAATCATCATTTTGCCACGCCACAAGAGTACTACAGGAAACAGTACTTCGAAGTTTTGGATCTACTCGCTACTGAGTTAGAGCGGAGATTTGATCAGAACTCATTCAATACCCTCCAGGAGATCGAGAAAGTACTGGTGGAATCCTGTAATGGTGAAAATGTCCAGTTTTCTGAAGGCTTCGTAAAAAAGTATGCAACGGATTTGAAAGTTGACCGCCTCGCAGTGTAACTGTCAATGCTTCCCGACCTTGTCAAGACGACCAACGAGCTACACCAAATGGGGATAAAGAGAGTTACGTCCATCAATACCATATGTGAGATGATGAACACTTGCATGCTAAAAATATGTTAAGCGAAGTTGATCGCCTCCTGCGAGTGTACCTAACCATCCACATGACGTCGGCAACAGCGGAAAGAACTTTCTCTTCACTTCGACGTTTGAAGAATTACCTGCGCTCAACCATGACACAAAAGAGGCTCAACCATGTCATACTGATGCACACCCATAAGCAAAGAACGGATGACCTTGATCTCGACAGCATTGCAAGAGATTTTACCGAAGCAAACAGCCAACGCAAGGCATTTTTTGGCAACTTTTAAAATTGTAAACGATATATGAATAGCACTAAATAAATGTTCTATGATAGTTTTGTTTCTATATTTATGGGACATATTCATATTGTGCGCATATACCTTAACAGTGTTAATTACTCACTCTGGAACTAGAATAATGCTTTTAAGTTTAATTATTGCTTAATATGTTAATGACATTTTATTCTATGTTATACATTTAATTATTAATAAAATCAAAGGTCTAAAATTTCACCTAATCTTTTTAACTCTCTGAAATTTTGCCGGAAGGTCAGAATGCCACGCCCCTGTCCCACGATTTTCTTTGTGAATTAGCCCCCCCAATATAAAACATCTTCCGCCGCCAATGTTTATATCGCATACATCCCGACGTTCGAGGGATTTATCTGACTTAATTTATTATTGAGGAGGTTTTCCAACAAAGTTTTGTCTTTTTTTTTCACCTTGAACAAAGATTTTCCTTGTTTTTTTCTTCATTTCGTATCTAATTATTATTCAAGGTCTTTATGCGATAAAAGGACCTCAGAAGAACAAAGAAAACCGACTCGATAATAAATTAATTCTCGATAATCACCTACAGCGTTTATTCGAAATGGCCGCCAGCCAAGTTGTCAATGCGACAGAAGAGGAAATTAACAATTTTAAAGAAAACGCTGTTACTAAAAGTACGAAAATGTGTATTTATACTAAAACAATTATTCGCCTGATCAGGCTCAGTGAATATCGGTGAATAATAACCTCGACTTCGTCTCGGTTATTATACACCGATATTCACCTCGCCTTCGGCGAATAATTGTTAAATATAATAAACAGAACAATACCTGAATGCTTGGAAAATGGAAATATGAAATTTATTTCTCGTGTTGACCAAGATATCTCGGCTCGTTCGCCTTACTCACTTGTGAAATATCCTGGTCAACACATTTTAATTTCACACATCCATGTGTATTTAATATTCTCTATATAAAAACTATAATACAGTAACTTACCTGCTTACAGTGAGAAGACATTTCCTGCCACAATGACACGTGCTTGCAAAGAGCTGTTTGGAACATTTCTTCGGAGGAAAGAGCGAGTTTTACACAAAGTGAGGCCATTGCGGCACAGAAGCCAGCAGAGAGAGCTAGCCCAAGGCTTAACATATTATTATTTAATAAGCAAAACTAAACAAAGTGATAGTTTATTTTTAAAATAAACACAAAATGTTCAGAATGTTTGCTGAAAATTTAAACTCCATTTTGTAATTTTGTACTTCGTGCCTTTGGTGGTCCCCAGGCCTCTTGGGTAAAATCGAATATAAATGGCGTTTTCTGATTGGCTATAACAAACCAATCACATTGCAATTACAAATTCATTTCCATGCTCGTTGCGACTTTAACCAATCAGAAACCTTCAATAGTATATAGGTAAACAAAGGTTTGGTGTTTTTACAGCCATTTCAAGTTCTCCCAAGTGTTTCTGTAAGTCACTGGAATTGGGAAAAATGTTTTCTATTTCTTTTAAACAAAATAACATGAGCAAATAAACATGCAAAAACAACAAAATAAACTTTATATCAGAATATAAATTCACCTAACTTGCAATAATCATCTTGCAAGTTTCACAAAATTTCAAAAAAAAGAAAATTCGAATTATGCATTTTAAATCTTTTATATCATAATCATGCTATACCAAGCAATACAATCACTACTAACCTATGCTAATTAAATAACCGGTTTCAGTTTAAATATCCAGCTTGGCTATGAATTTCTAGTAATTTAATGATTATTTATCGTAGAAAGAAGTACCGGTAACAGTAGAATGCTAAAT